>ML660219.1:4468944-4526065 GCA_007570785.1 Antilocapra americana | reverse complement strand
GCCCGGCGGCGGCGCCCGCCCGCGGGCGCGAGCCGAGCCGGACCCCGGGCGCCCCCGGCCGCGCCGGGCGGCAGCATGGGCTGCATCCAGAGCATCGCCTGCAAGGCGCGGGTCCGGCGCGAGAACATCGCGGTGTACGACGTCTGCGCCACCATCGACCGCCACCCCACGCGCATCGAGGAGACCTCGCCCATCGTGCTGCGCTACAGGACGCCCTACTTCAAGGCCTCGGCCCGCGTGGCCATGCCCCCCATCCCCCGGCACGAGACCTGGGTGGTGGGCTGGATCCAGGCGTGCAACCAGATGGAGTTCTTCAACACCTACAGCGACCTGGGCATGTAAGCGCGGCCGCGCGGGGGGCAGCGGCTCGGCCCCGGCCCCTGCTCACCGCGACCCTCCTCCCCGGCCCCTCCTCGCCGCTCTCCCCATCCTTTCCGGGAACCTTCCTCCCGCCTCCTTTTCCGCCTGCCTCCTCCCTACGCTTTTGTTTCAGTGACAGGGCCGATGTGTGCAGGGAGGCTCCTCGCCGAGGCATCTTCCCGAGGCTGGCTTCTGATTCCCTGTGAACGCTCGGAGCGCCGTGCGGGGCGGGAAGGACGCTCCGGGAGGCGGGGGTGGCTGGCTAGTGCCCTGGGAGTTTCGGGGCGCCGTGTGTGCTTTGCAGGGCTTCTGGGGAAGAGTTTGGGGGGACCTGTAGAGAGCAGTGGAGTGCCGGGGGCGCGTGGGCTGTACCGCGCGTGCTTTGGAGAAACCCGGGCCGGTTTGGAGAGCAAGGTCCCAGCGTTCAACCTCGACCTGGTCTGCCCTTGTTCCCTCGACTGCTGACTTCGGGCCCTTGTCCCCCGAACCGGAAAGCCCGGAGGCGTTTCCATCCGGAACCGCAAGCCCGACAGAGCCCCCTCTCTGCCGGGGCGCCCTCGGGAAGAGGACCGGAGCTGTCGGTGGGAAGGCGCGGGCGCGTCCCAGCCGAGCGAGGCTGATGGCCTGGGCGAGCAGCCGCGGGTTGGCGTGCTGCGATGCGTGGCTTTGCTCGGTGAGAGCGTGGGTCTCCTGTCGGTCTAGGGTCTTGACTTACTCGAAAACTTTATTCTCCGGCGCTGGGACGGATTCCCCAGCGCCCACCGCCGAATGCTGGCGGAGAGCTGGGAGCTCTCCAACTTCTTTCAGCAGCGCCGCTCGGCGCGCGCCGGGCTCCGCAGCTGCGGTGGAGACCCGGGATCGCGGCGACTCCTCTGCCGCCGGGGGCCGACAGCCTGCCCCAGGACTCTTTAGTCTAAATTTTCATAACTCCCTGGCAGCCGCCTTTCAGAAGGGCACTCTGCGCAGTTGACAGCTACAGTGGCTAAAAGGTTTGGGGCCTGCATTTTGCCTGCTATTACGATGTGGGTCTAGATCACCCTAATTAGCTTGCAGCCCATAGGGAAACCCTCTTCTGAAAAGTCAGCCTCATTTCATTAGTAATCTAAAACTCCAGAGTTCCCAAGGTTCATCTTTGAATATGGATATAAGGTGGGAGAGTTTCCATTTTAAAAGGTCAAACTGCCTTTTTAACAGCAGTTTGCAGGTTTTTTATTGCACTTTGAGAGCATGGAAGTTACCACTAGTCATAGGTGCTAAAAGGAATTGTGACAGGCTGCTTCGTTGCTCCCGGCTCCCACTCCCACCCTTTACCCCACCCCTGAGAGTCTGAACTTTCCTCTCTAATCATAAACACTCAGTGCTGGAGAAAGCGCCTTCCTAGGAAAGGTGTATGACAGCCGGTCTGCTCTGTCTCTGCACCCGGAGTGTTCTTGTCTTTCTGGAAGGCAGCTGGATGTGAGAAATAGGGGAAAGTCTTATTTGGGGTGAATTCTGGTGGCTCAGACGGTAAAGAATCTGCCTGCAGTTCAAGAGATCCCAGTTCAGCCCCTGGGTTAGAAAGATCCCCTGGAGAAGGAAATGGCTACCCACTCCAGTATTCTTGCCTGAAGAATCACATGGACAGAGGAGCCTGGTGGGCTACAGTCTCAAAGAGTCCGACACGGCTGCCATTTAAAAACATACACACCCTCAAAAGAACTATTACCTGAGCCTGTGTGTCTTTTAGAGGGTTGTTGTTGTTTTTTTTTTTTTAAGAAGCTCATTATTTCCAGCGAAGTCAGAGAGAGCCCCAGACAGGGCAAGGGCCCCCTCGCATTTGTTCTCTTGGCCGGGCCCTAAGGGTAGTGTGCCGCCTTGGCTGGGGCAGTAATTGCAGCCTGGGGCCGCCCTGGGAGACACTGCGGGGGCTGAGCCGGAAGTCTCTTTTCCCAAGACTGCACAGCCAAGGCTCTGCCTCGCATCTCCTGTAAATTAGTAATCTGAAAGTAAATAAATCAGTCTTTCATGAAAGAGAATATATTCTACCTCAGGAGAAGCCAAGGTGAGGTATGAACAGACACGGGAGTTGAACTTCCTTGACTCTCGGAGATGTGTCCACGTGGGAACTTGCTTTAGGGTGTGAGTTGCTGTCTGCTCGGAAGGACTCATTCTCCCTGACCCTTCCTTGCTGAGTTGTTGCCTCTGGGATTTGGAGGGGGAAAAAAGCTCTACCTTTAAACTACCACTTTCAGTATTTTAAGATTCTTGGTTTTCATGTTGTTGTTGGCGGGGGACAAAAATAGTCCCCAAGAAATCATAAAGCATATTATTTTAGACTTGTTTCCAGGGTGCTCCTGCCTTTGTGGCTGCAATAATGGCTGTGTGTGTTTAAGGCCACTTTGGAGCCTGGATTTGATTGGACCAATTTCCACAAAATGTTTCGGCCCTGAAAACTTGGCCAATGTAAATTTTCTGATAGAAACCCATATTGCATGAAAGTCACTGCAGCCTATTAGTTATTATGTCCATTTTAGTCAGTACCTTGAGTGGAGAACACACTGCAGGCTGAATTTTCACCCCTGTGTGATGCTTTTGTTACATGGAGCGTGGTATGATGAGAGACTATAGGTTATAAAACTGCCTTTTTCAACATTTAAAAGAGACTATGCCAGAGGAAACCTGCAACTTAAAATGCCAAGAAAACTTTATCTATAGGTTTAAAGAGAGCATGAGTTTTCGTGGTTTAAATTTCTCCCCATTTCCAAGAAAGAGAAAGCTTCTGCAGGAGCATTTGAAATAGCTGGTGGTCAGGGCGGCCAGAGCTTAATCTGAGCTTGAGCTCAGGTGACTTGAAACCCCCTCTAGTGACTCTGTAGGAAGCAGGCTGTGAATGCCTGTGGCCCCCATTTCTTTCTCATTTGGCCCCGGTGAACCTGCTCATGCAGCCCTGCCAAGAATGCTGCAAGGCTTCATCCTGCAGGGACGAAGAACCACTGGATTTTCTCAATCAACCCATCAGTAAACAAATGTTGATTTTACCAACTGCCTCTGATTTACCAGCGCCAGCAAAGAAAATGAAGAAATAAGCAGGCAGCTTGAGTGTCCTCGGCGCAGGAGGTAAGGAGGGGCAGAGGCAGAAAAGGCCGGTGCTCCCAAGTAGTATAGGAGAAAGGCCCAGTGTTCTAGATGGGTGAAGACTCACGCTGGATGCAGCGGGTGGTGAGAGTCAGCAAGGCAAGGAGGAAGGACTAGCTCTAAAGGGTGGAAACAGCAAATACATGGAGGTAGGAACACATAAGGGGGCACACGGAGGCAGTAGAGACACTTTTGAGGCGAAGAACAGTGGGGGGTAAAGTCAGAAAGGGTCTGTTGGGAAGGCCTAGAAGAGCAGATCTGGAAAAGGGAGGGTGAGATCAGATCCTCTTACCAAAGGGCGCGAGGAAGCACTTCACAGCTTCCCAGTGCTTCTTGGGCATCCAGGGGCTTTTGAGGAGAGACCTAAGCCCTCTAGGACGCAGCAGGTTGGTTTGGAGGTCTTTCCTAATGTATTGGTATAGTTGGCTTACAGTGTTGTGCCCATTTCGGCCGTACAGTGGAGTGATTCAGCCTGTGTATATGGCGGCTCAGCCCGTGAAGAATCCCCCAGCAGTGCAGGAGGCTGGGTTCAATCCCTGGGTTGGGAAGAGCCCCTGGAGGAGGGCATGGCAATCCACCCCTGTATTCTTGTCTAGAGAATCCCATGGACAGAGGAGACTGGCGGGCTACAGTCCATGGGGTCACAAAGAGTCAGATAGGACTTGAGTGACTGAGCACGAGCACGAGTATACACAGATACACACACACAGATACACACAGATGCACACACACATAGTTGCGCACACACAGACACACACACAGATGCACACATACACAAATGCACACACAGAGACACACACACAGATGCACACACACAGATACACACAAATGCACACATAGATATACACACAGATGCACACACACACACACAGAGACACACACAGATGCACACATACACAGATACACACACAGATGCACACACACAGATACACACAGATGCACACACACACACAGATGCACACATATACAGATACACACAGATACACACACACAGACAGATACAGATACACACACACAGACACACACAGATGCACACAAACAGATACACACACAGACAGATACACACACAGATGCATACACACACAGAGGCACACACAGAGGCACACACAGACACACACACAAACGTTCTTTTCTGTTAGGGTTTATCACAGGACACAGCCCAGTTCCTGTACAACCCAGTGGGACCTTGTTGTTGATCTCTTCTATGTGTGATAGTTTGCATCTGCTCATCTCAGATTCCCAATCCCTCCTCCCCGCTACCCCATGATGGAAGTTTTGAATGCTAGAGTACAATACCCAAGAATAAGGAATGGGGTTGCTGTGCCACAGATGCAGGCAGATCTGAGGTCAGGGGAGAGCTGGCAGTGGCTGAAGGCCCTTTGAGCCTAGGGGTGTTGTTCTCTGGAGCTGTAAGGGTCAGCTCTGGTCAGCATAGGGCTGGTGGTGCAGGGTTTGGAGAACCTTGGTCTGGGTGAAGCTTGAGGAGGTGAGGCTCACTCCTCACCTTCAGGAGACAGCTCCTGCCTATCTCTCTACTCCTCCCGCAGAGCCAACATTATTGAGGGTTTGACTACACCCATCCACCTCTGTTACCTTTTCAGTTTATGCCAAGCTGGTTTTTCTCAGTTCCAAATTTGCTCTTGCTCAGTTCGTCTGGGCTTTCCATATTGCCAGACCCAGCAGACACTTACCTTTTCATCAATATTCCACATAGTTGACAGCTTCCTGTTTCTTGAATCACTCCCATCATTTAGCTCTCATGCTGTTTTTCTGGCTGTTCTTCTATCTGACCTCAAAGTGCCGTTCACTGGGACGTTTCTCGTTCTGTACTGGGTGGACAGTTATTTCATCCATCCCAGTGGCACCAGATGGCCTCTGGCACACAGAGGCTCCTGCAGTATAGGTGCATGTGTCTGCGTACAGTTTCCACTTGGCCGGCTGGAAGAACTCTCAAGCAAAATGGACCCAAACCTGCGCTCTTGATCTCCGCTGTAGCTTCCACCTGAAAGCTGCGCCTCTGCCATTCTCTCCCATCTTAGTAACACCTTCAGTCCCTGGGTTGCTTCAGCTGAAAATCTGTTTGTCACTTTAGATAATTCTCTAGACATTCATTCCATTATCAAATGCCGCTGGTCCCATCTCACAGGTACCACTTTCTGTGTCCACCTCTTCCATCATAGGACATGTCATCATCCCGTATCACTTGCTCCAACAGAGGATTTCTGACCAAACTTGCCACCTCTGTTCTTGCTCTCCATCCAGTCTATCCCCCATATGATAGTCAAGTGACATTTTAGAAATACAAATGCTGTTGCTTTCTTGCTTAAACCCTTTCATGGCTTCCCATTACAATCCCAAGATAAAATTTGAAAATCTCTTCCCACTCTGAGTTTCTGCTCTTCGGCCTTTTCTCATTTCTTCAGAGGAACGAGCTTCATCCTGATTCAGAACTTTCCATGTGCTGCTCTCTGTCTGAAATGCTCTACACACCTACCCTTTTCTAGCAAATTCCTACTCCTCATTCAGGTCTCAGCCATTACCCCAGAGAGGCCGCCCTGAGTTCATAGCTTATCTTAGGGTTCTCCTGTTCTCTTGAGTAACACACTGTGCTTTTAGATGTTACAGTTAGTAAGCAAGTATTTATATGTTTGTTTAACTTTGGATTTATCTACAAGACTATAAGCCCCATTAAAGCAGGTATTATATACATTTTATTTCTCTGTGAATAGTGCTTGGCCCATAACAGGTGTTAAACATTTGATCAAAATAAAGGAACCATTTTTCTAACCTCTGTGTCCCTTTGAACAAATCATGTCTCTCTGAAAAATTGGCCTTTCGTGTAAAACCTAGTGCTAATCCCACAAATCTCTCCAAGTCCCGACACTCCGGCAGCCGCTTCACACACGAGCACTTTAACTCCATGGTGCCCTGGTGTCATTTTGAGCTGCAGCGTCCCGCCGGCTTCACTGCTCCTCAGCCCAGGGCTCGCGGCTCTCACTTGCTCCGTTTCCCTGCGGTGTTCTGAACACCAGGTGCGGGGTTCAGTAAACACGGAGGCCTCACCTGCTGCAGAGTGGCGGTCGGTGTCTGCCCAAGGAGGCGGCGGGACGTAGAGACCATGTCGTGGCAGTCCCGCCTGCATCATTAACTTAACGGCCTGAAGGCCGGGGCTTCCGGAGGTGATGTCCCAGCCAGCACTTACACACCTGGCCTGGCAGGGTGATCGCCCCAGCTGCGAGCCCTGGCCCTGTTCGGGGCACCGTGTGCAGCAGCACAGCTTTGAGCGTGGCCCTCACTGATCGTAGAGACGCCTCCTTCAGGCATTTGGCTCTTGCGGACCAGCCCGCCTCGTGTGTCGCAGGGGCCTGATGATGCGCAGGGGCATTGTCCCCCCAGGTTCCGTGCTCCTCAGCAGTGGGCTGTCTTGTCCTCAGTCTCCCTGTGGAGACCAGTACCAACACCCATCCCCCGTTCCCCTGACACCCCCAGTCCGGGGCCTCATTATCTGGAAGAAGTGAAGGCCGGTCCTCACTGGGTCCGGTCTGGGTCCCCGGTCCCAGAGCATCAGATGGGAAAGCAGGATCCAATTCCCTTATGAAAGTCCTGAGTGCCCTTGAAGGGGAGGCGGCCTAACCCTTTGCCTCTAATCTTCTCCATCTTGGCAAAAGAGGAGCAGCAGAAGATTAGCTGGTCTTATCAGGAAGCATTAATCTCACTGGAGATAAAGCACAACTCTGGAGTTGGAGGGGGTTGGAAGAACAGGCAAGGAAACATGATTCAGAAAAAGAAGGGGAACAATATGTGGGAGTTAAAAACAAACCGTGGCTCGTGTGGCATGGGATGCTAAAATACAGCTGCCCTGGGTGGAGAAAGCAGAACAGGCGAGCTGGGAGGTGTGGGACTGCAGGGTGTCAGCGACCTTCCGCATGACAGCAGCGGCAGATGCTGTATTTGGGGTTAGGTCTGCAGATGCTTCATGTTCCAGATTAAAGAAGCCTGCCAGCTGAGTCAGGAAATGCAGAATCTAGTGCAAGATGCAAGATCCCAAACATCCCCTTCCCTCTGATTTGTGGAGTGCTCTGATCTTGTCTCACCCTCCCTATTATGACCCTGGGAGCTAGATGCTCTGATTATATCTGTTGAGAAAAAGAAGGCTCAGGGGGTCAGAGAACTTGCCTGAGATCATGCAACTAGTGGTGGCTGAGCCGAATCTTTGTGAGAGGGTGGGGCCAGGAGGGTGGAGTACCAGGTCCATCCATTGCTGAGCTCATTCCCTGGGAGCAGAGGGATACCTCCTCACCTCTCAGGGATCCCAAGCTGGCTGGGACTGCAAGTTTTAGTCCCATGCTGTCTCCTCCAGGATCTTCCCTGGGCTCACATGCCAGCCCAGATGGGCAGCCCTGGACCCCAGCAGTCACGCAGACCCCTCAGTCATTGTACTCGAGAGCCCATTCATCCCTCACACTCTCCAGACAATTGCTATTTGGACAGATGATTAGGAGGAAAAAGAGGACCCCCTTCTGGTAGTGGAAAGGACCCCTGACTCTACCCTCAGCTCATCGGACATTCCACTGGCTCCTAGGAATTCTTACTATTGCAAGGTTCGCTCAAGCCACTGTGTTAGCCTTGTGGACCCTAGTCCCTCAGCAGCTCTGACACAAGCCAGCTGGGACTGTCCACTGGGCCGGTTGAGGGTATACCAGCTGTCTTTCCAGCACAGGGCTTTGAATCAGAAGACTTTGGATTCGATTCCCAGCTGCATGACCTTTGGCAGATTCCTTAACGATCTAGTGCCTGGTTTGCACTTCTGTGAACAGACAGCAGGAGGTCCTGTCCTGTCTGCTTGCCTGGGGTCAGGGGTCCAGTGAGAGAGAGCTGTGGGAGTGCTCTCCAAAGGAGTGTCTAGCTTGCGCCTGTGTTTTTGTTTTGTTTTTTATAGAGCGTGACTGTTATTGGGCTTCCCAGGCGGCTCAGCAGTAAAGAATCCATCTGCCAATGCAGGAGACATGGCGTCAGTCCCTGGGTCGGAAACATCCTCTGGAGAAGGAAATGGCAACCCATTCTAGTGGGAGAATCCCCTGGATGGAGGAGCCTGGTGGGCTACAGTCCATGGGGTCGCAGAGTCAGACCGGACAGAGCGACTAAACAGCGACATGGCTGTTGTTAGTAGAAGGCGACTCTGGATCAGCCTCAAGGGATAGGAAGGCTGTGGCTTCCCCGGCAGAGAGAAGCATTCACTCTGGGGGAGGGTCCCTCGAGCATCAGCTACGCCCCGGCAAGTCCCACTCAGAGTCAGAAGGGAGAAGAAAGGCTCACTTTCTACTTCAGAGCCAGGGCTGTTTTTCATTCATACTCGGAGGAAGGGGCTAGCTGCTACCTTTTGTCCCACCAGAGGCTGCCCTCCTAGATCTGCTCTGAGCTGTGGGCTCCGGGCAGCAGCCGGGACCCTGCCGCCCCCAGCCCTTGGCGCCGAGCCTGCATCTCAGCCAGGTCCTCCTGGGGTCTGGCAGTTAGGCGCCAGATGAGAAGTCAAGGGCTTGGGGCTGCCGTGATATGCGCTGGTCGTTCTCAGGAAGGTCTGCAGTTTCCAGCCTGAGTGGACAGTGAGACCCACATCTGAAATAATTTGTGTCCAAAACTATTTCTAATACATTCTTCCTGACACACCTTTAGTAAGTCTTTAACATAGACTTTGATGAATTTGTCCTTTAAAAGGGAGCCTCATGTAATCCTGGAATCATGAGACCTATTTAGGACAGCCATTTTTCCTATTTTAGATAGGCAAGCTGATTAAATAACGAACGTGCTCGAGGTCACTGTGGCAGGCACTGGTAGAATCAGGGCTCCCTCATGCCCTCCTGTGCCAGCCCAGGACAGGAGATGGGGACGAGAGAGGTCATCCCCAGAGTGTGTACAGGGAGCGCCGGTACACTGGCATTTTGGGGGGCATCGTTTATGGTCTCAGAAGATAAGAGTGGGTAGATAGGAACATCTAAATGTGTTCCAAAAAAGCCGGCAGCAATGTTCAGGCTGTCCAATTAAGCAAAATAAATAAAGCCTTGTGCCCCCTGGCGGCACATTGGTGGGGTTCCTGCGACAAGCCTGTCTCAGAAAGCCTCTGGCTGACTGACGCTCTTGAGACCTGACCTTTCCAAGCTGGCGTGTGGGCTGTGTCAGGCCAGGGTGCTTAGTGGCTGTCAGAAGTCTGGCTAATGGGAAGCAATCCATCGGCATCCTCAGTCAGCACACTCAGCTGCATCCTGAAGGGACCGGCAGGCCAGGGAGGTCACGGTTTGTGGGCACGAGTGGTGACAGGGACAGCCTGTGGCAAGGCTGGAAACTCCCAGAAGCAGGCAGATGAAATGTTCCTTCGCCCTGGGCGTGGGTCAGGGGAGTGAGTCAGGACCGGCGTGTGTGAGGAGGGAAGGCTTGAAGGAGAGCGAGACGTGGCCTTCTCCCTCCTCCTCCCGGGAGCCACCCGCGGAGCCTCCGTTCCAAAATGGCAGATGACAGCCTTCACACCAAAGCCTGGGCAGCTCGCCTCAAGACCAGGTTTTAACTGACTCAAATATCTGAGACTCTTTCAAATTCCCATAAATAAACTTCTTTTTTTTGAGGAAGGATAAGAGATTTGTGCTAAAGAACTAAACCCAGATTCCTGCTGAAGATTCTTCTTGGTCCTTGGAGCCAGGGAGCTTGTCTCCCTGGGACACACGTGCACTTTAAGAGGTGGCAGTGGGCATTAGGTCACTGTCTGTCTCCCCAGGGGGCTGTAAACAGTGTTGTCAACTTCGTGACGAGCACAGCCACTATCCTTTGAAGACTCAGCCAGCGCTGGATGCTTCGTATGCCCTGAGAAACAGGTGCCACGCCATCCCTGTGTTAGAGGTGGCAAAGCCGAGGCCCAGAGACAGTGGGTAGCTTCCCCAGCGTTCCCCAGCTCGCCAGCGACAGAGCTAGGATCAGAGCCCAGAATTCCAGTGACTCATGATGTTTCACCCGCCGCGTTAAGGCCAAGTGGCAGAGTGAATGAACACAGGGCTGAGCAGAGAGCGTTCCAGACGACGCCTTGAGCGCCTGCTTTTGTCCTTGCTGTGGCGACTCGGGGAACAAAGGGTTTACATCGCTTTGGAAGCAGCCTGTCTCATCGCCTCCCAGCTGGCCTGCTCAGCTGGTCCAAGCATGTTAATGAGATCGGGGTCCTGGGGTCAGACCCAGGGGACCATCCCAGCCCCCAGGTTAGCACTCTCTGCCCTTCAGGCTGCCCCGCACAAGCCTGCTTCCAGGTACCAGTCAGAGCAGACTCTAGACTACAGGGCAGAGGTGCAGCCGGGAAGACGGAGTGGTGGGTCAACAGAGTCACCCTTGACCTGGGGGTGTTGGGCCATGTGAGACACCGTCTGGCCCAGCTGCTCACGTTACAGACGGGGACAGCGAACCCCAGAGAGGGGCCTAGGCACAGGGAGTGAGTGCCGGGACCGGGAAGAGACCCAGGTCTCTGTGACTCCACAGCCAGCGTTCCTCACCGCCGGGCTACACCAGAGCTGCCGGGGAGCAGGTAGCTCACCCCGAGAGTCAAGGCTGGGGTGCCCCTCATCTGTGGTGCCATCGTCAGGGGCCAGCGCCACCTATTTTTCTACCCCACCATTTGGTGAGAGTCTGAGTCTCTGGGCTGCCCAAGGGAGCACGTAGCACAGCCCTTCCGCGCAGAGAGGAACGCAGATGGGCCCGGGGGACGTCTGCCCAGTTGCCAGGAGCACAGAGACCAGCCTCTTCCCAGTGTCCGTAGGCAGTGATTAGCAAACCAGAAAGGAGAGGGGCTCCCCGGAGACGCCCGTCACAGATGGCAGGAAACGGAAGGGCTTGGCAGCCAGGGGAGGAGGCATGCATGGAAAAATTGAAAATTGAGATTCAGCCTGGATGCCCAACAACCCAGAAACCATTCCCTCTGCCCCTCAATGCACCCCGTCCCCAGCCCTGGTGCCAAGGCCACCCCCGGGTCCCCGGGCCCCTGCCCACAGGCAGCAGGGTAGCTCCAGGGCCCCTGGCAGCTCCAGAAGAAACGGATCCAAGTGATGTCAGAGATGACAGATTGTGAGGGCTCCAGGGCCCTCCCCTGACAGCAGGGCTCAGCCGGGCAGCCCCTGTGGAGCAGAGCAGATGGGGGAGTCTGAAAGGGAGATCCTGGGAGCCTGGAGACTGTTTCTGTTATGGCTTTCAGTTGGATTTTCTCCATTTTGTTTTCCTTTTATTTTTTGTGAACTCGATATAGTTTAGCATCGGGTTCTGATCCAGTTGTACTGTGTCTGCTTACTTGAAAGGAGCTGAGGGTGGGGAGGAGCAGAAGCGAGCAGGCCGGACTACAGCACAGTTTGCTTCACCCTTGCTGGGATCTGAGGGGTGGGCTAGAGGATGGGCTAGGGAGCTGAGTTTGTGCCTCCAAGCAGCCTGTCACCTCTGCCTATCTGGCTGAATCCAAGATCTTTGCACTACTCCAGGCTGCCTCTCCTGAGGAAGGCTCTAGAAATTCAGCATGATGTCAGGGAGTCTGCTTTCTCCACACATGGTCCCATTCTAGCCTTGACCTTCACTTTCAAAACCTGTGCTAGTGACCTACCTCTGGCGTTCTCTAGAGGCCTCCCTGGAGGAGGAGGCACCCTGAGGTCTCCTGTCTGATCAGCCGATGTTTGGGAAGGCTTCGCCTGCCTTCATCCCTGTCCAGCACGGGTGCTGTCTCAGTGTCCATCTCAGCACCTCTGCTTGCCCTCTGACCCTGTCTCTGACCAGGCACTCTTTCAAGCTGTTGGGCTTTGCCCAGATGCCCGCCCCCAGGCCCCCGTCCTCCTGGTGTTCCCTGTCGGGCGCACTCTCTCCGTCTGAGGGGGCACAAACGCAGAGGGGGCTGCTGCCAGACAAGCTCACACACCCCTCTGCCCTCCTTGGACCCTGCTGGCCTGTCCTGGACTTCCACCTTCATCTCATGAGCGAGCATGATCTCCATGAAGAAAACTGCTCGTGCCTTAAATGGGCACCTGAGCTAGTGTTCTGGAGGTCTGATGAGGGAGCTGCAACAGCTAGAAGCAGAGCACCAGAGACGTCCTCAGAGCAGGTGGGGGCAGGGATGAGGGGGTCAATTTGACAAGCGTTCAGGCCCCATCGGCACAGTCTGGAACAGGGAGAGGGGGTGTGAAAGGAGGTTCAGAACCTGCCTTACAGCCCGTGGCTTCTCAGCAGCCATCAGAAATGCCTGGCTGTCAAGAGCAGACCCTAAGGTAAAGAGGAGAGCTGGCAGGGATAGACGGAGTCCAGGGAAACCATGGTCAGCCTGATTCCTGCCCCTTGCATCGAGACAAGCTCCTGACCCTTTGTCCCCTCAGGTGTGACCTTGGAGGGGGCGTGGCCAGAGAATGAGCACCCTCAGTCTGCCCTGCATAAAAGCCCCCTCAGGGAACCTTCTCCACAGGGTGGTCGAGCTGAGCGGCCCAGCTGAGAGGCTTCTGAGATGGAAGGGAGGACAGGGGCCGGGGACTCCCAAGTGGTCCCGCCGCAGCCAAGGCAAACGTCCTCCGGCCCGGGCCATGGCCGTCTCCTCGCAGACGTCTCTGGAAGAGTTCATCGTTTCGGGACCTAAATCCCACTGGGAACCTAGACCATCTGGCTACTAGTGGGGGTGCTAAATCCCTGTTGAAAAGACTTTCAGAAGTGGACCTGATGCATAATTAGACGGAGGGCTGGATCCAGAGCAAGGCTGGCAGAGAGGGGTCTTGGGGCAGATGTGGTGCTAAGGGCCCGTCTCCCGCAGGAACCCCAGGCCTCACCGCTGAGTGGAACAGGAGGATTTGTCCACATGAGGAAGTCACATCTGTCGACATGAGAACGTTTTCACGGCAACTCTGTCAGCCTTAGGATCCGCGCACGATTACCTTTCCATCAAGCGGCCAGTTGTCTTTCAGTGGACGGTTGAGTAGTGGTGTGGATCCCACAGTGAAGCCGAGACGTGGGGACGGCCCTCATGCAGGAGTGTCTCTGTCCGCTTGGAATTTCAGATGGTGTCCTCTCCACTCACAGAGGCCGTAGTTTCTTCAGTTTGTGAACTTCAGAAACAAATGCCTTCAGACTTGGGATTGAGGGTCACAGGCAGGTACCCCTACAATTGGACAAACAACCACTGTTGAGCCAAGAAGAGTGGAGATGCTTCCAGATCAGAACACAGGCACGTTTATGTGGTTATTCTGAGAAAGAAATCCCCTACTTGGGTGCCAAGAGGTTTTTTTCAAGATTTACCCTCAGCATCTGGTGCTTCCTGAAATGTCTGGTTGTCAGAATTGGTATGTAGAATTACATGCTAGTGTCTGGGTCCATGAAAAGGAAGAGCATCTTGGAGTGTTATCATGCCATCTTGAAACATCAAAGACCTTGAAAAAGTCTTCTCCTAAACATATCTCTGGTTAAATGGAAACAGAGTAGCGAGAGAGAAAGAAGAGGGTGGGATGGTCAGGCTGTTTTCATTGGGACAGGTCAAGGGCTAAGTATGTATCTGCAGTTCACAAGGTAGCAACAAACTCTTGAACCGTTAAGAGTTTGCATGCAGTTGTTTCCAGCCTCAAGTGTTCATTTTCTTCAGATGCATCCCTGTTTGTCAACAGTGGGATATTTACATGACCCAGGACAGAACTGAGGTGGCAGAAATCACTCTTCATAGGAGCTCAAAATCCCAGCACCAGGCCACTCCTTCTAACTTCTGAACATTCCCGACGGGCTTCTATGTATGCTTTAAATGGATGTATTTTTACTATTTCTTCTGTCCATAAGCTCAAGCTTGTTAGCTGTGTTATGCAAATGTTCCATATTCTTTCCAAGTTTATCTGCTCAGTCCATCAGTGACTGAGAAAGCCTTGCCTGTGTATTCGCGACTCTTCCTGCAGAGCCGTCCACTGTCATTTTATACATTCTGAGCCTGAGCTTGTTTACCTGTTTGGTTTTCAGTTTCCTCTTCATTTCTGACTCCTGGGGATTTGTTTGCAACCTCAATTGTGGACTCAATAAGACATTTGTAAAACAGGGCGTTTTTCAACATATTTAGTCTACCACAGTTATGACTTGCTTACTAGATGCTTCTGTTCCACTATAGACAGAGCTTTCAGTGGCTGCTTTTTCCAGGTTGAATGGACGCCTTTCAAAGCAAGCTGCCTGTCTAGGCAGGGTGCTGAGGTGCTTTGATAAAAAGAGCTGGCGTTTCTTAGCACTGACATTGAGGGTGAAGAGGGCAGCCAAGGCACTTGGGGATCTTGGCCCACAGCTGAGGACGAGAGTGCCCACCGAGACCCCTGCTCTGTACTGGGCATACACGGCAGGGGCAGCCACTGCCGCAGTGGGCCCAGTGCCTCTGCCGTGTGGTGAGCGCCTGCTGAAGGATGACTGCGTTTGCCAACCATCTGCACACGATTCAGGGCCCTGAGATGGCCTTGACAGGACAGAATGTTCTGCTGGAGAAGCAGCTGCTTCCCTAAGAAGCCTCAAGGCCCCACTCAAGCACGGGCACCCTCAGGGACTCTCTGTAGTGGCAGAGACATGAGTTGGCTGAAGACTCCCCACTCTCCTTCCCTGGGCCTTCCCCTTGGGGCTCACTTTGCACTGGCATTTGGCCTCTGGCAAGTGGTGACCTTGCTTTGCCTGCTTCTGTCCCAGATGGCTCTGAGAAGGACCAACAGGAGGAGGGAGCGTCGGGGGGCAGTGGGAGGCAAAGCTGTCTGCTATGTGGAAGGCATACCCAGGGACCCCGAGAAGGCATACATGCCTGGCATGGCCCTGGCCCTCAGCAGGCTGACTCTCTCCAGAGGGAGGGGCTGGGGGTGGAGATTCCCTGTATCAAGCTATTTGGGGCTGTGGAGATCTCAAGGTGGATGGGGCCACATAAACCTCGACTTTGATAATGAAAGACAAAGCTAGCACGTCAGCGTTTACAAAAATGCTTTCAAGTATGTTACTTCTGTTGAACTTCATGCTCACTCTTAGAGATGATATTATTGTCCATATAACAAGGGGAAAACTAAGGCTATGCAAGTTGTAAGTGATTTGGCAGGTTAAGTGAGGAAGTGGTCATACTTGCTAGCTGATTCCAAACTGATTCTCCCCTTTAGGTAGCTGATATTGGAAGGAAAGACGGTGATAGAACTTTGGAAGCTGAAAAGATGTTGAAATTCCCTGCTCTGACTCCTTTAACTTTTTTGCAGGTTAAAAGAAGAGAGAAAAAAAAAACCCAAACATAAAAAAGAGGTAAAAGGAATTATACAAAAAGTAAAGTGTCAGACCACTTAGCAATCCTCAAAGGATTGCATTTATTTTAAAACTTTGTGTTTCTGAGAGCATTTCAATTCAGTGAATTTCGTTTTTAATGACAGCTTATCATTCCTTTGGGAAATACACTCCATAATGTAATGACAGTCTACAGGAATGGCCTAGCCTGATAGACAGCTTATTGGCAAGGAAGGTCCTGAACCACAATTGTCAGCTGGGCCTCCTGACTCCCAGTTGGTCGAATGAATCGTCTCCTCCCTCATGTCCATTTAGTACCCATCAGAAATCTGAGCTGTGTAACCCACGTGGCTGTCTGTGTAGGTCCTTTCCTAACCCAGATATCTATTACAGATTCATCAGCATAAAACCAACAGGAGGTGTCAGGTGCTTTACACAAACTGTTGTTGTTCAGTTGCTCAGTCATGTCTGACTCTTTGTGACCCCATGGACGGCAGCACGCCAGGGTGCCCTGTCCTTCACCATCTCGTGAAGCTTACTCAAATTCCTGTCCATTGAGTCGGTGATGCCATCCAACCACCTCATCCTCTGTCGTCCCCTTCTCCTCCTCGCTTCAGTCTTTCCCAGCATCAGGGTCTTTTCCAGTGAGTCATTTCTTCGCACCAGGTGGCCAAAGTATTGGAGCTTCAGCCTCAGCATCACTCCTTTCAATGATTATTCAGGATTTGATTTTCTTTAGGATCTGGTTTGATCTCCTTGCAGTCCAAGGGGCTTTCAAGAGTTTTCTCCAACACCACAGTTCAAAAGCATCAGTTCTTCAGTGCTCAGCCAGCTCTCACACCCATACATGACTACTGGAAAAACCATAGTTTTGACTATATGAACCTTTACCTAGGTTTGTCATAGCTTTTCTTCCAAGGAGCAAGTATCTTTTAATTTCATGGCTGCAGTCACCATCTGCAGTGATTTTGGAGCCCAGGAAAATAAAGTCTGTCACTGTTTCCTTTGTATCCCTACCTATATACCACGACATGATGGGACCAGATGCCATGATCTTAGTTTTTTGAATGTTGAATTTTAAGCCAGCTTTTTCACTCTCCTCTTTCGTCTTTATCAAGAGGCTCTTTAGTTCCTCTTCACTTTCTGCTGTAAGGGTGGTGTCATCTGTGTATCTGAGGTTACTGATATTTCTCCCGGTAGTCTTGATTCCAGCTTGTGCTTCATCCAGGCCAGAATTTCATGTGATGTGCTCTGCATATAAGTTAAATAAGCAGAGTGACAATATACTATCTTGACATACTCCTTTCCCAATTCTGAACCAGCCCATTGTTCCATGTTCAGTTCTAACTGTTGCTTCTTGATCTGTGAAACCTATGTAAGTTTCTCAGGAGGCAGGTACACAAATTATATCTCATTTCAAGTTCATTTATATTCCTCTTATCTTTGTTTCACACATAAAGAAACTGAGGTTTTTGAAAGATCGTGTAACTTGCCCCAACTCACAGTGCTAAAACCAGAACTTAACACCAGGTTCAGAGGACTCCAAACATGTGCTCTGACCACCAATATTAGTGTATTATTGCTTCACCTGAAAGACAAATTCAAACTCCAGGCAGTGCTTGAGAATGCTGGGAACAGCACATAATTTGAACATCTGATAACAAGACTATTGCAAACACTGTTTCCAAACTGCATGCATGTGAAAGGTATTTCAAACTTTATCTGTAAGCCAAAAAGTCACCCTCAACAGAATAGTATCAAAGATTTCTGTTCTTTTTGTGTTACCAGCTGTCTAGATCCCTTACATCTTACCTTGCATTCATCTGGGGTTTCTGTGTGGGTGGACCACAGCATTGGAGACTCGTTGTTGTAGTCATTATTGTTAAAGACAAAGCCACAGGCGAACAGGAAGAGTGTGCCACTGGGGAGAAGAGCATGGGCTTCATAGGCACTGGTCACTGAGAATGCACTGCCCTTTGCTCCTCTCTGACTGGAAGCACTGTAGTATTAAAAGCATTGACCTTGCAGCCTCTGTACACAGGTTCAAATCCTGCCTCCACCCCGGTGTGTGTTAGATGCTCGGTCGTGTCTGACTCTTTGTGACCCCATGGACATCTTCTCTGTCCATGGAATTCTTCAGACAAGAACACTGGAGTGGGTTGCCATTTCCTTCTCCAGGTGATCTTCCTGACCCAGGATCAAACCTGGGTCTCCCACATTGCAGGCAGAGTCTTTACCATCTGAGCCACTCGGGAAGCCCCTCCCTGCCTCCACCACTCATTAGCGTGTAACTTCAGGCAGCATAACTAACCTCTCTACACCTCTGCTTCCCCATCCATAACGAGAGGTGATAAAATTTCCTGCATCATAAAGTTATTAGGAAGATGTAAATTAGTTCACATTTATAAAGTGCTTACTATGGTGCCTGATGAGTCACAGGCATTATATATTTTTGTTGCATTTTTTAAAATAGAATGGAAATCACAATTACAGAAAACTAACAAACTGATCACATGGACCACAGCCTTGTCTAACTCAGTGAAACTATTAGCCATGCCATGTAGGGCCACCGAAGATGGACGGGTTATGGGGGAGAGTTCTGACAAAACGTGGTCCACTGGAGAAGGGAATGGCTAACCACTTGATTATTCTTGCCTTGAGAACCCCATGAGCGGTATGAAAAGACAAAAATACATGGCACTAAAAGATGAACTCCCCAGGTCAGTAGGTGCTCAATATGCCACTGGAGAAGAGTGGAGAAATAGCTCCAGGAAGAATGAAGAGGCTGAGCCAAAGTTAAGCCAGTTGTGGATGTGACTAGAGATGGAAATGACAGCTGAGAAAAGAAGAGAAGTGAAAGGCAAAAGAGAAAAGGAAAGGTATATCCATTTGAGTGCAGAGTTCCAAAGAATAGCAAGGAGAGAGAAGAAAGTCTTCCTCAGTGATCACTGCAAAGAATAGAGGAAAACAATAGAATGGGAAAGACTAGAAATCTCTTCAAGAAAATCAGAGATACCAAGGGAACATTTCATGCAGAAATGGGTACAATAAAGGGCAGAAACTGTGTGGACCTAACAGAGGCAGATGATAGTAAGAAGAGGTGGCAAGAATACACAGAAGAACGATAGAAAATCTAAGCTCACTCACCTAGAGCCAGACATCCTGGAGTGCACGTCAAGTGGAGTTTAGGAAGCATCATTACAAACAAAGCTAGTGGAGGTGATGGAATTCCATCTTTGTATCCTCAAAGATGATGCTGTGAAAATGCTGCACTCAATATGCCAGCAAATCTGGAAAACTCAGCAGTGCCACAGGACTGGAAAAGGTCCGTTTTCATTCCAGTCCCAAAGAAAGGCAGTGCCAAAGAATGGTCAAACTATAGCACAATTGCACTCTTCTCACATGCTAGCAAAGTAATGCTCAAAATTCTCCAAGCCAGGCTTCAACAATACGTGAACCAAGGATTCCAGATGTTCAGGTTGGTTTTACAAAAGGCAGAGGAACTGGATATCAAATTGCCAGTATCCATTGGATCATAGAAAAAGCAAGAGAATTCCAGAAAAATATCTACTTCTGCCAAAGCCTTTGACTGTGTGGATCACAACAAACTGTGGAAAATTCTGAAAGAGATGGGAATACCAGACTACCTTAACTGCCTCCTGAGAAATCTGTATGCAGGTCAAGAAGCAACAGTTAGAACCGGACATGGAACAACAGACTGGTTCCAAATTGGGAAAGGAGTACATCAAGGCTGTATATTGTCACCCTGCTTATTTAACCTAGATGCAGAGTACATCATGAGAAATGCTGGATTGGATGAAGCACAAGCTGGAATCAAGATTTCTGGGAGAAATATCAATAACCAGGTATGCAAATAACACCACCCTTATGGCAGAAAGTGAAGAGGAACTAAAGAGCCTCCTGAGGAAAGTGAAAGAGGAGAGTGAAAAACCTGGCTTAAAACTCAACATTCAGAAAACTAAGATCATGGCATCCGGTCTCATCACTTCATGGCAAATAGATGGAGAAACAATGGAAACAGTGACAGACTTTATTTTCTTGGGCTCCAAAATCACTGCAGATGGTGACTGCAGCCATGAAATTAAAAGATGCTTGCTCCTTCAAAGAAAAGTTATGACAAACCTAGGCAGCATATTAAAAGTAGAGACATTACTTTGCCAACAAAGGACCATCTAGTCAAGACTATGGTTTTTCCAGTAGTCATGTACAGATGTGAGAATTGGACCATAAAGAAGGCTGAGCACTGATGCTTTTGGAGCATTAATGGTGTTGGAGAAGACTCTTAAGAGTCTCTTGGTGAGCAAGGAGATCAAATCAGTCCATCCTAAAGGAAATCGGTCCTGAATATTCATTGGAAGAACTGATGCTGAAGCTGAAGCTCCAATATTTGGCCACTTGATGCAAAGAACTGACTCATTGGAAAAGACCCTGATGCTGGGAAAGATTGAAGGCAGGAGGAGAAGGGGATGACAGAGGATGAGATGGCTGGATGGTATCACTGACTCAATGGACATGAGTTTGAGCAAGCTCAGGGAGTTGATGGTGAACAGGGAAGCTTGATGTTTTCCAGTCCCTGGGGTTGCAAAGCATCAGATCCGACTGAGTGACTGAACTGAAACTGAACTGAACTGAATGAACAGTGCCTGATGAGCCACAGGCATGATATGTTTCTGTTGCAATTTTTTTAATGGGTGAACAAATCATTAAATGGACAAATGTTTATTGTATACCTGTTATGTGGCAGGCACAGTGCTGGGAAATATTTCATATTGTGAAGAAACACTTGCCGTGGTTGTGTAAGAACCCTTTACCCTCTTGGATCAGCCAGCTGGTGCTGTGCAGCGCCTTGGCACTTGGCATTGTGCTGGGTCCAGGGTAAACTTCGTGGTCAGGAAGCCCACCCAGAGGAGGGAGAGCCCTGCAGATGTGAAGGCCAGTTGGCAGCCACCATTCGTTCACCTTTCCATCCAACTTTTCTAGGCAGAATTTCGAGGCATCCAGTTTCCTAGAGCATCCTTATGGGGTCTAACTTGCTCATCCCTGGACTCTGTTCTCAGAGAAGAGAGCAGGCAGCGGCTGTGAGAGACTTCCCCAGGCCTGCTGTTTACTGATTTCCATCTGGGTGTTATTTTTCCCAGCTTTATACCTGCTTCCTATCTCTGGAACCACAGCATTCCAGTAAGAGAGCCCAGCTATTACCTTCAACAGCCCCTAGGACTTTGCTGACTGTCCTCACTTCACACACAGCCAGTCTCTCCTGTCTTGGGTTTGAACACATTTCCTTCCCTTGTGTCACTTGCTGGCTTGCAAAGTAGTTCTTTCCTGACATCTCTCTGCTAGATACGGTCTCACTTAAGCCCCAGGCAGGTGAGAGCCAGACCCAGAGCTCAAAGCCCTGGAGCTGAGTTATGAGCTCAGAATTTCTAGGAACCCTGGCGGCAGGGGGTGAAACCAGCCAAGAGGGGCTGTAGGTCATTATCACGAAGTTGCAAACCCAGCTTGAGCACTGACTGCTGGGGAGGGCTGAGGAACTAATGCTTCCACGGAAGGAAGCCGAGGAAAACGCCAGGCCCTGCGAGCCCAAGTGAAATGAGTACCAGTGCTCAGGAGGCTCTTTGCCTCTGCTGAGAGGTTGGAGGAAATGTCCCCCAAGACGCGTTCCCTGCTGTCCGTCCACTTTGGCATCCTGTTGGCGTTATAATGCGCCACCCCTGGCCCAATAATCAAAAAGATTAATTCAGAGATAGAAAAGGTGACTCAGACAGGACCCTCAATAAACCCAATGTTGTGTGGCCCCAGATGCCATAAAACCCTGAATGGAGAAGTTAGAAACTGGCCACTGAGGTCAAAAGCCTTTTCAACCAAATGGTGGCGGCAGTAACTCTGAGATATTAGTCTGCTGGACTAGAGGCCTAAAGCATGCCTCCAAACTGTCCTCAGGGAAGATTCTGGCCCTTGCAAGCTGTGTTACTACTAACCATCCTTCATCCTGGTAATAAAAGCTGCAAAGTGCTTTTGCTTATAACATTCCTTTTGCTTCGCACAGTAGCTATGAAAGTGAAAGTAGAGAAAGTATCAATTCTCTTGCAAATGAAGAAACAAAGATGGAGAAGTTGTGTGACTTGTCCAAGGCCAGAAGGGGCAGACGGACCAAAGCATCTTCTGACTTACTACACACTGCCCGCTTTACCATCCTGCTAGCCTTTCGGGTCCTGAATTTGAGAAACAGCTTAATGTGCCACCAACTGAGAGGAAGAGTCAGTCCGCTTTCATCTGGAAAACTTGCCTGGATGGGCCCCCTTGGGTGCCACAATGTGTCAGACTTGGGTTGTTTTTGACCATATACAGACACTCTGCTGACTTTTTCTAAGATAATGCTTTGTGGCCCCTCTCAAACATGTGAGGCAACTGGAAGGGAATTGGGGGAAACATCTGACTCTTCCTCCCCCTCCTCCACACAGCCCAGAACAGGGGGATGTCCTGTACCAAGCAGGCCCTTCCACACGTACCCTCTGCCCATTAGGAAGCCCTCTTTTCCCTTTAAAGCACAAGCAAAGTGCTGATGCCATGATGGCACCTGGTACCAGCCAGCTGGATGCCCTGGGAGGCAGGATGCCAGATGTGCTCTGGGATGATATTTTTTGCCAAACAGGTTGGGCAGGAGAGTGAGGCAGGTGGGAAATCATCTAAAATGTAAAATCTTGTCCCCGTTCCTTGCCTAGGAGGCACCTCTAATTTGGAGAGACGAACATGACAGACATCCATGATGGAGCAGATGAGAGTCTGAGGCAAGGATGCTGTGCCTGCAGCCCCTGGCCTCCCGAGGGTGTCAGACAAGGGTTCAGCTGGCTGTCCCCGGGCACATTCTTCACTTCACTTGTAATGGACTCAACCACCTGAGGGCATCCTGCCTCCTGTCTTCTTTGACAAAGTTTGGGATCTAGGAAACTGGGAGCAGATGTGTGCCTTTCAAATGATAGTCATGTCCAGCAGTATTGAGTCCCCACAATACCCACCCCATCTTTGGCTTTTTCAAAGAAGCCCCAGTATTCTCCCTTTCCCAGGCAGGAGGTTGGAAGAGAGAGTTGCTTTTCTTACGGAAAGATGAATGAATTCCTAAGGAAGCCTCCAGGTGAGGTACCTCCTTAGAGAACAGAGACGGGGTTTCCCTGGAAGGTCTGTCCTTCACCCATAGGCTCTATACCTTGGATGTGCTTTTTTCCTTTGCAGCATCAGATTTTTCCCTGAGCAAAGTTAGTTTACACCTTGTTACTGAATAAAATAGCTGAGGTTGGAGAGATAAACACCCACCCACTCCCTGTCTGTCAAGAGCCAGTACAGCTGGAGATGAATGGGGGACCTCACTCTGCTCCCATCTCTGCCCGCCCCATTACTCTCTAATTCTTCCTGCTCCATCATGGGGACAGCCAGCCGCCTCTTCCCAGTCCTTGCCTCCCACCTTCCAGAACTGAGCTTATCCTTCAGGAAATATTTAATGTTCGTATGCCTCCCTTGCATAGAAGCAGTTTAAGGGTTCCTGTGATCCTGGATTTAAATCTGTCTCTTTCATTTTCTACAAATTTATTGCCATCTGTTGATTTCATTCCAGTGACACCCACATCACGATCATTCATAAGGAGAATCAGACTCATTCCTAGACCCCTCCCTTACTCACAGCTCTTTCTTCCCATCCAAATGCTGGAGCTTGCAGGAATTTGTGAAACTGTAGTCTCTCTCTCTTCCTGTCTCTCTCTCTCTCACACACACACACACATTTGACAGACTGCAGACTATCAGGCAGTTTTACACGTTGATATTTGTTTCCTGAATAATTAGCAGTAGAGACCCACCGATTCCTTTATCCCTTGGGAGCCCTGGTTACTGTAGCCACTAATTTGTGTTCAGGATTCTTTGGTGCCTTTTGTCAGCTGTTTTGGCTGCCTCATGGTGACTCACTCCTTGATAAAATTTCCTTTTTCGTTTCTATCAAAGGTAAGTTAGTAGGCTGTGTCTTATCTACCCTCCAGCCCCTACGTGCATCTGTCCTTCCCTCATTCCTCCACCGCACCCCTATGAAGTCTGTCGGGCATGAGCAAGGACTACATGAGATGATCCATGCCAGCTATTAAGCCTGGGGCCTGACACATTGTATTACCATTGTTGGTGTTTCAGTATCTGCCAGTCTGGTTGTTTAACACGGCTCATTTAACTGATCTTCTGGGATCTGTCTGTCCTTTCCTCTCTGCCCCCACTTCTTTAGTGCCAGCCTCAGCCTCTCATCTGTCTTACTGCTATGGCCTCCTAACTGGCCTCCCTGCCTCCCACCTCCACACTCTTCACCCCTACCACCTGCCCTCTGCATCACGGTCAGAGTGAGCATCTCACAGTATAAATCTGAGCAGGTCACCCCCTCCTAAGGTGACCTCCCCTGCATGCCCTTCAAGATAAAATTCAAACTCCTTAGCAACTAATGCCAAACCTTCCCCACTTAGAAAGTCCGAGGCATCTCTTACCCATCTCATCTGTGGTCCCTCCGCCAGGTCCCATGGACACAGTCAGTCATGTCCAACTCTTTGCAGCCCCATGGACTATAGCCTGCCAAGCTCCTCTGTCCATCGAATTTTTCAGGCAAGGATACTGGAGTGGTTTGCCATATTCTTCTCTAGGGGATCTTCCTGACCCAGGAATCAAACCCACATCTCTTGTGTCTCCTACATTGGCAAGTGAATTCTTTACCACTAGGACCACCAGGGAAGCTCCCTGCAACCAGAGCCATACCACGTTACATGCAGTTCCCAGCCAGGCTGTGTCATCTCCCCAGAGAGTCCCCCTGGCACCCTCCCCTAGCCTGGATTCAGTGTTCCTTCCATCAGCCCAGCCTCTTCTATGTGTTAATAGCACTTACATGTTTCCAGATATTTCATATATCTTAACACATTTAAACTGCAATCAAGATTGCCGGGAGAAATATCAACAACCTCAGATACGCAGATGACACCACACTAATGGCAGAGAGCAAAGAGGAACCGAAGAGCCTCTTGATGAGATGAAAAAGGAGTTAAAAAGCTTGCCTCAACATTTAAAAAAAAAACAAAACTCAACATTCAAAATATTAAGATCATGGCTCCAGTCCCATCACTTTATGGAAAATAGATGGGTAAAAAGTGGAAACAGTGAAAGATTTTATTTTCTTGTGCTCCCAAATCATGGCAGACAGTGACTGGAGTCCTGAAATTAAAAGACACTTGCTTCTTGGAAGAAGAGCTATGACAAACCTTGACAGCATATTAAAAAGCAGAGACATTACTTTGCTGACAAAGATCTGTATAGTCAAAGCTATGGTTTTTCCAGTAGTTACGTATGGATGTAAGAGTTGGACCATGAGGAAGGCTGAGTGCCAAAGAATTGATGCTTTCGAATTTTGGTGCTAGAGAATACTCTTGAGGATCCTTTGGACTGTAAGGAGATCAAACCAGTCAATCCTAAAGGCAATCAGCCCTGAATATTCATTGGAAGGACTGATGTGCAAACCAAAGCTCCAATATTTTGACCACCTGATGTGAAAACTGACTCACTGGGAAGACCTTGATGCTGGGAAAGATTGAAGGCAGGAGGAGAAGGGGACGACAGAGAATGAGATGGTTGGATGGCATCAATGACTCAATGGATATGAATTTGAACAAACTTCAGGAGATGGTGAAGGACAGGGAAGCCTGGAATACTGCGTTTCATGGGGTCACAAAGAGTCAGACATGATTTAGCAACTGAACAACAACAAAACATTTGATCCTCACAGCGACCCTGTGAACTAGGCACTGTTACTGTGGCCACGCACAGATGGGCAAATTGAGACACAGAGAGATTTGCTGATTGGTCCAAGATCTCACAGCTCTTCGGAACTGGGATTTGAGCCCAAATGAACTTGGCTCAAGAGTCTACACTTTAACCACTGGGCTCTGTCGCCTCTAGTGCTGTTGGCCAAACCACAGTCCTCTCTGGTCTGAGCACCTTGACCTGAGAAGCCCTGTGCTATGCATGTTTGGTCCTAGAGCCTGTCCCACTGTCTCACTCAGGGTATAAGCACAGGTCCATTTCAGGTAACCTTTCTATCAAACCATCGTTCTAAGTCTGTGGGACTCAGAAGAGTTAAGATTAACCCAGTTTGCCATCACTTGCCCCTGCATCATTCCATAAAAAAAGGTCTAGAATGCCTTCATGTTCTAAAACTTCAGAGTCAGAGACATAGAAGATGCAGCTGCACCCTTGGGAAACTTATAATCTGGTTGAGATAGAGAACGTTATTCGTAAGCCTACAGTAATGATATTGATTCCTCAAATCACAAACAGAATCAGTTTCTTTGTTTCATAATCAGTCCTTGTGTAAAAATAGTCTCCCATTTGTCCCCACTAGATCCCAAGTCCCTTGAAAAGAGAGCCAGTGAACTGCAGCTCAGTGCCCGGTGCTCAGCAAGTGCTTCTCTGTGCACTTGGGCTTCTGCAGCTGTGCTGCATCCTGGCTTCAGTCATGCAGTCTTCCCAGGCCTGAGTAATAAAGGTCACTCAAAATACCCAGTCATCTGAGAGATCCAGGTTGGAAGTGGGTTTCCGGGCACAAGAGTCCCAAGCCGCAATAGACCCAAGTTGTTCAGGACGCCAGAGCCTCAGTAAGCACGGTCTGACCCCTCCAGTCATTACCAGGTGCTTTCCATGGCACAGTAGACTCTACAAGGCAGCTGGCTCCATCCATGCAGACACGCCCTAGGGCAGAGCAGGGCTGCCTGCCGCTGTGTCAGTCACCCCCGTAGCCAGTCTGACCGCAGGGAAACGACTCTCAGAGCAAGGAAACCCAGGACCTCTCACAGCTGGCACGTCTTGCCAGGACTGCAGAAACACCACATCTTTGCGAGAGCAGCTCACTGCCAATCAGCCTGCCTCCTCCCCTCCTCTACCTCATCCAGCCCAGACAGGCTCCCTCTACTGAGTCAGGGGCACTTGCAGGCTACCCCTGGCCTGTACAGCTTTGCACCCTTCACTGTGGATCAGAAGATGATGCACGCTGTCGGGGATGCCTCTAGAAGCACCTTGGACAGCCGGAGGGCGGCCCACTCTTCTCCGGGTCACTCCTTACCAGGCCCCTCGTGGGTGTCCAAGTCCTGTCACCTTCTGGTAGGAACACACTTCTCTCTTCTGTAAAATGGGAATAAACATACCAACTTTGCAGAGTGTGAAGATCCTACAGCTATTTGTTTAACAAATATTTAAGTACCTATTTAGGGACACAACTTCCAGTACATAGTAAACACTCAACTGTAATAGCTTTAAGAAATTCTGTCTTAGACAAAGTGGTTTCAAAACGACATGGAAAAACCCACAGGCAGCGATATTCCAACTCTTTTCCTTCAATTGTTTGATATTCTTAGAATATGCAGGGAAATAGGGTGTCTTGCCCGGTAACTAAACGCGCAGAGATCTCCATGTCTCCAAACCTCTGCTTGTGACGGGACACTTGCCCTGTGGACCATCTGTCTGGCTGTAATGTGACTGTGGTTGACTTAGCTCTGTGTTGCCGTGGAGACCATGAGGGCAGAGACTGTCTCTGTGCACCTTACTTGCCGTCGCCCCAGTGGGCACATCATGCAGATGTTGTTGGCCCATGGCGGGCGAGCCATTTATGAGCATTTTGCCTGCTCGCTGACCCAGCCTTCAATATCAAGGGAGCATCGCAAACACATAGAGTTGTCCAGGTTTTGGACACTTAGTGCCCCTCTAACTCAGCTACTTTAACTTACAGAGGCAGCCTGGGCTTTAGAGTCCAAAGGTCAGACTGCAGTCACAGCTCTGCTATTGGTTGGTCATAAACTCTGAGCAAGTTGCCTGATTTTTCTAAGCCATCATTGTCTCTTCAATGATGTCTAGAAAATAGACATTAACAGTAAGACCCCAGCCTCATGGGGATGTTCTGAGAGTGAATAGGATGATGGGAGTAGGAAGATTTTTTAAGTTTCAGAGCACATCTCCTCCTCTCTTGCTATAAACCAGTTGTCAAGACTGATACAAACCATACCAAAAAAAAATTTGTTTTTAAGTCTTCTTTGTAGTTTTCTCATCAAGCTTTTCTTAGAAACTTCCACTGTTTCCTTATATTCAGCAACTTCGCCCACTGTTTGCAATAAGGGAAACTGAGGCGCGTCCCTATGACTTAGCATTGGTGACCTAGAAAAGGACAGAGGCCTTCTGCAGGTCCGTTTCCTCATGCCACCCTAGAGCAGAGACGAGGGCCCCTCTTTCTCTCCTCTGGCCCAGATTCACTAGTGGCCCTAACTATCGCTTTCTGAAGGCCCAGTGCTCTGAAATGCTGCTGTCTGGCTTCCCAGATTTGTAAGCAGCCTCTAGCCCCTAACACGGTCTGGAGTCTAATTTGCATATTCACTTTCACTGTCCAATCCAGATCCTCCCAGGCCGCAGTCTGGCTGGGGCTGGTTCTCTCCTCTGATTGTGGTTTCTGCTCTTGCCTTCTCTCTCCAGGGTGGGGGCAACTCACAGGAGTCATATGTTGGCCGTGGATTGTGAGGTGGACGAAAGCATGAATAAGAAATCTGCACATCTGAAGGCTTGGTGGGGAGGGGGTGCGGTGGGTAGGTAGGAGTTCTGCTCCTGGAATAGAAAGGCTATCTTCTAGCTAAGAAGACTCCAGCCCTGCTGGATGGTGTCGGAAACACACGTGCTCTGCAGCTCTCTTTTCTGGTCATTTGAAGCAGTCCTCCAAAAAGGTTTGGCGAAATCTCCCTCCACCCTGCCCCACATCTGGTATGGCCTTCATTACATCCTGCCTTTGAGGGGCCCCTGGCGATGGTGGTAGGGAGGCTGCCTCCCTGGCTCCGCACCATAGTAGAGTTCAGCCTCTAGCCTTCATCCTCAAAGTAGGACAGCCCAACTTGAACTTGCATGAGAAAGCAACAGAACAGGCTGTTCAGCTCTCTGGCTGGAAGAGCATATTTCTGGGGCAACACAAGCCTGGCTGCTGGTGTCCACAGAAAGAGTAGCCCCTGGGATTTGCTAGTGTGGTTAAGACCAGCCCTGCGCCCCCTCTGCCAGCTACACATCTTGTGTGTATCAGGGTGCAGCCTGAAGCCAGTGGCAGACCCAGACCAGGCATGTCTTGGTGGCGCTTATTGGTGCTCAAATGCCACTTCCTGCTCCGAGAAGCCCGCCCCGCCTCCTCGACAATCCTCTCTCCCCGCTCCCTATTAACTCTGCTCCCTGTATCACTGTGGCCATTTTGTTTGCTTGGGTTTCTCCACCAGACTGTCAGTGTCAAGGGTATAGAAGTGTGTCAAGTGTTTTTGCCTCAGCTTTGTAGCCTCAAAGCCCAGCACAGTTCATAGCACACACTGACTTGTCAACAATGCTCGTTGAAGAAATAAAAAATCTGACTAAATAGGGGCCCATGATCGTTAGTTTCCTTTTAGAGACGCCTGTTTATGCCACTCACAGGTGTAACATCAAGAAGTTGGGAAATACTTTGGGATTTGTTTTACCTACAAAGTTTTTGCATCATCGAGCTTATCAGTCATTTCTGATGTTGGCCTGCGTGCATGCATGCTAAATCACTTCAGTCGTGTCTGATTCTTTGCATCCCTGTGGACCATAGCCCGCCAAGTTCCTCTGTCCATGGGATTCTCCAGGCAAGAATACTGGAGTGGGTTGCCATGCCCTCCTCCAGGGGGTCTTCCCAACCCAGGGATTGAACCTGGGTCTCCTGCATCTCCCGCATTGGCAGGTGGGTTCTTTACCACTGGTGCCACCTAAGAAGCCCTTATGTTGGCCTACCTGCTACTTAATAAAGCTCTGAGCCCAGGCCTCTCCTCCTAGCATAGCTGCTGTGCCTTTATGCGTCTCCAAATTTGTGTCTAAAATGAGAACATGGATTAGCTCAGAAAATATCAGGTATCCTCCTTGCTGCGTTGTGATTCTGGAGCACGTTCAGAGAACACTCCAAGATGGTAAAAGGTCTGGATAGACTTCAGATAATATTTAAGGGATTGTAAGTCTTTAGGGATGGAGGAAGAAGACTCAGGGATATACCAGTTGTCTGGAGTTATATGAGGTGCTATAATAGATAAAAAGGATCAGACTCTCTCAAAAGGCCCTAAGGGCTAGAAAGAAGACCAATTATTGTTCAGCAAATAATTATTAAGCATCTTCCATATGCAGGCACTATTCTAAGCAATGTTGGTGTTTAGATGCTAAGTCATGTCCTACTCTTTTGAGACACCAAGCTCCTCTGTCTGTGGGATTGATTTCCCAGACAAGCATACTAGAGTGGGTTTCCATTTCCTTCCCCAGGAGATCTTCCTGACACAGGGATTGAACATGCATCTCCTGCATTGCAGGAGGATTCTTTACTGCTGAGGAAGCCCTATTCTAGGCAATAGTGATGCAGTAATGAATAAAAGAGACAAAAATCCTTTCTTCGTGGAGTTTACTATCTAGTGAGCAGTGACAATCCCAAAATAAAATACATGTATTGGGTGGAGTTTCTTGAACTCCCAAAATGGGCTGCCTGGGAGCTAGTGTTTGCTCAGTTCAGGGATACTTTTATAAATGAGTCACAGAGGACTCATATATCCATATTTGTAGAGCTGGAGCTGAGTATTAGTTCAGTCGCTCAGTCGTGTCCACCTCTGTGACCTCCTGGACTGCAGCACCGGGGGACGAGGTGTTGGGGAGCAGATCCATGACATGATGAAAACATGCTGGACCAGTCGTCAGGAGCCCTGGCTTCAGACTTCACTTTTGCTACAGTCCAGCTGTGTGACTTCGAACACATTAATCTTAATATTGATGATTTGTTTCCAGTGGCTGGCTAGACTAGAGCTTCTTAATGCCTTTTAGCTCTGCAGTGCTGAGTCCAAGGCTAGCTAAGGTGAGTGGCCTCTCCGTATTCTGACACCTCTAGGCTTAAACATGGCCTCTACTCTGGTGACTCTCGTTCTAGGAGATAAAGCAGATGCCGTGGCTGTTTTTATGAAAAGCATGCAAACCCAATACTTCACAAACGTGCATGGCAAGGGGTGGGTGCTTTTTCTTGATATCACTGTGACACTGAGGCTGAAGAAGGAGGACCTCAGAGGCTAATGCAACTCGGTTGAAGAACCAATGAGAGTGAGTCAGAAGGAGGAGGAATTAGCAAGCCAGAGAGATGGAGCCTTTGATGAGCAGAGTGAGGTGGGAGCAGAAGTAAGAGACAAAGAGGAAACCCCTCGCTGCAAAACCAGAAATCCCAGCTCACTCCCGTGTAAGCCCTAATACTGACAAGCGGGGAGGCTACCTGCCGTCTGGAATTCCAGCCACACCACTAATGTTCTTGACTAAGTCTGGGCCATGCACTCTGGAAAGGAGGCTAGAAGGAGGAGTGGGATCTAAGAGGACAAAGCTTCTACCTCCAGTCCCATGCTCTCCTCTGCAACATATGCAAGACCGACCGCCTCCCAGGGGACTGAGGACCGCTTCCCTGTTAGCCTCGCTCCTCCCCCATCCTGGCTGTTCCTGAGCTGAGCCCGTTTGGCTACAGAGAGGAAGCCTGCAGGTGTGGAGCAGATGCAGCTGAAGAGAATCTAGGGCTCCAGACTCCTCACTTCCAATAATACTGCTTTGCATTTTTAGGGCTGCTTTTGCCTTTCAGTGTTCTCATGTCTATTGATAGCATCGTGGTGCAGTAGCAAGAATGTGGGCCTGGAAGCTTCAAGTTCTGGGATTCTGGCATTTCATTTGGTTTTGAGTAATTCTGAGACTGATAAAACAGGGTTTTATCTCCTCTAATCTGCAAGTGAGGAAACAAGAGTCACAGGGGACTCATTTATCTGTATTTGTAGAGCTAGAACTAAGTATTAGGGCCAGGATATTATTATGGAATAGTGAAAATGTGCTGTACTAGTAGTCAAGAGTCCTGGCTTCAGATTTCACCTCCCCTTCTGTCCATCTCTGTGGCTTTGAATATATTAACTTTCTGATAGACTGTATTACCTATAATACAAATAGGTAGGCTAGAAAAAGAAAATATGACAACAGATAACATCTTTGGTTCTGTTCGCCCTCCCCACACCTGTGGCAGGCATGGCTAATCGATCACAACACACTTCTCCCCTCGGCAGCCCAAGAGTCCTCAGCACCATGCTCCCAGGTGGCAGCCGCCACCACTGAGAATCAGAGTTAGCACATAAAGTGAAACTGCTTGTGCCCCCACGCCAGCTAACTTGCCAAGTTCTTTTCTAGCCTGACATTCTGGGGCATAGAAACCTCCTCCCTTCCAACTCATGCTGTTTCTACTAAGTCAGCCTGGAACGTGCCTTTCCTACAGACATGTAGAAGAAGTAATAGGAGATCTGGGTTCAGGCGCTTTCTCTCCCCTTTAGAGACGCAGTGTCCTTGAGTTTAATCCGAGGGTCAGTGGCACCGTGGTAGTTATGGGAAGTGAGGGGGATGAGGTGAGCGAGCACTCTATGAAACTGTAGGATGCAGTACATCTGCAGACCCTTAACAGTGCCTGCTGTAGGCCAGGCACTGAGCTGACCCCTGGGGTAGAGCCTCATTTGTACTGGGCCAGGCCGGGAGCTTGAGCACCCCACCAGGCATCTAGATCTTCCTGCACAAGGACAGAGGGCCTAGACGCTCTGGAGCAGACACATTCCCAGCTATGGGCAGGGTGGCCCAGGACCTTAGACAGAAGGTGGCTTTGTCCACCCCATACTTTCCACATGCTCATTGCTCTTTTCCTTTGGCACTTCTTTCTGGCACCCCCTTTACTCACTTATCTGCTCCTTGGCGCTCTTATTTTTGGTCATTACTTAGTAAAGTAAGTAGAGTAGACCACTGCTGCTCTAAAGCAAGTGAGAAGTAAGGAGTCACCGTTTGCAGTGACACTGGCAGTGAGAGCTGGCAGGGTGGGCAGCAGCAATCAGGGCAGAAGGATGAGGTGTCTGGATCTGGCTGTCCTGGCACCCGCGCCACTGATCTGCTCTGGGGGCCAGCACACAGCTAGAGGTCTGCTTCCTCAGCCTTACGCCCTGTCCCTGAAGTCTCAGGCTTTCCATTACCCAGGCTCTGGGAAGATTAGCGTGTCATCTTTAAAGCACTTGGCACTTCTTGGAATAAGCCGTGTTGTCAATTCAGACACTGGTGTGGATTGAACTCATTAAATCTCTGACACCCTCCACGCGTTAGAATTCTTAGAGCCTTGTTCTGCTACATCTCCCGTGTCCTTTGCTAGTTCCCAGCTGGTCTCATAGACAAGCAAATTTCTGGCAGGGTTTGGTTAAGACACTGTACTTAGCCCATCTTTAAATACTGGTGATTGACAAGTCCCCCTCAAAGGGGCTATTTGAAAAGATCTAGTGTTGAGGCTTGCTATGTTTACACATTCTTTCTGCTCCATCTTACAAATGCAGGAACCCCTGGGGATTTCCTGGGTCTTGGGAGACTAGATCTCTTCTTAATACATCAAAAACCAGCTTTTGGAAAGTGAGTTTGGTCTGTACTGATTCTAAAATACCTCAGATTATTAACCTTTGCACTATCTCCGTGGAATGCGTACAGATTGTAACTCTGTTTAGGAGAGAGAAGCATATCTGGGCACCAACCGGCTCGCGCCTCTGGACAGACGTCGTGGTGCCTGCGTCAGCGGGGCTGGGAACCCAGAACCTGCCACCTTAATAGACACTGCTCTGTTTGCATTCTCTCTGGCCTGATTGCCTCCCCATCCCTTTCCTGCCCTGACCACAAAGGGAGGCTCAGAGGGTGCCATCCATCCTCTCTTTCTTTGAGTCTTTAAGGAAAACGTCTTCACCCAACACGTCTCATGCTATAGGCTAAATAGGAAACAATGGAAGCTTATTCCTTACTGTTGGTGAAACAGAGGCAGGGCAATGCATCCTTCCTTGTGAATCGTGATCTGGAAGGGTCCAGGTGGTGAGACCTGAATCTTCATCCAGATGGTGCTTCTTGCTGTCCCATCTCCCAGCTCTAGCTATGGGAGTTAGTTAACCATTCCCAACATACCTATGTTCAGAAAGGAGTTATTTTCAGTTTTGGACTTCGAAAACAAAAGAATGCATTTTCACAATGTCATTGCTATGAGACTCTAGTTATAGATTACATATCCCTGCCCCTCGGACTCCCTGTTTTCATTTTTCTTCTGGGGAAGGCACAAACCATGACCACACAGGCATGTAAAGAAAATTCTTACTGAAGTAGGTTCTACCCGGAAGACCTCTGGAGAAGACGAAGCCCTGTAGGTGGACTGAACTCTTTCAGGAAACTTGCAGGAACTTCAGAATTGGCCTAACTAATGTTTTTGCATAGTAAATATACCTGTTTTCACTGTAGACTTAATTAGCTGCTTTAAAAATAATTCTTCAAGTGAAAGATGTTAATGGTTTCTCATCCTGACCTGCTGAGCACAGCTAGAGAGCTTGATAGTTTTAGGCCAATAAAAGGAAGTGGTGCTTTACACTGTAGGTAGTGAGTGGGTGAAAATCGTTACTCCTAGAAACAGTATGGGCTGGAATTATAAATAGATTCCAGGAATGAACTTTTAGAGTCACAGATGACACATATAAATTGGGTTAAGGACCCAGTAAGTTAGGGAACATTTTCCAAGTGCTCAAGTTAACGCTAGAGATGAGTCTCCCATATTTTCTCATGACCCTTGGTGACACCACTGTCAGGGGCTCTGCATACGGTGGAGTGGATGTTGGTCTGACTCACTGAGGTGTTTTAAATTCTCATACTCCATTCTTTTTAAGCCATTTTAATCGATCGGGCCTCTTGTTTTTTGTTTCTTTTTCATTCTTTCTGCCAACCACTTTTTCAGAATTCTCTGAAATGATCTGAAAAACGTACAGGGGATTAGTGGAGAAAACATAAAAATTCTAAGTAGGATTAAATAAAAGAAGCTGACAGGGTACTACAGTCCAACCATAAGACAGGACCGTTGAGCTCCAACCCTGCCTCTGCCACTAACTGGGTGCTTGACCCTGGAGTGTCTCTGCGTTTCTCCTGCCTGGTTTCTTCTCAAAGAAAGGGAGTTCAGTCAAAGGTCCCACTGGTGGTGAAATTCTCTGAACCTGTAAATAAATGTGTTATGCACATTCATTCAGGTAATTCGTAGAGTAAAAGAATAGTGAGGTAGCAGGGCTGTTTTGTCTTATTTTACAATAGGGATAAAGTAGAGAATTTCCCCCTTCTGATAGGAAATGGACATTGTAAGAGCGGTGCAGGGAAGCCAGTGTCAGCACCAGGAAACTCATAACTTCCTTTTCTTTGAATTTGGTAGATGATGTGAGACAGAGAGCGTGGGGAACTCACAGTGTGTGTAAGAGTGAGGCAAAATCTGAATTCAGATGTGGCCCAGTCACCAGCAGATTCCAGTCTTTTGATGATAAAATGGAAATAATAATGGAACTTGTGGCATTGTGATGAGGCTGAAATGAGATTAGTGGCATAAAGTGTTCTGTCCAGTTTCTGGTCAGTGCTCAATAAATCATAATTTTTAGAGAAAGGAGAGAGGCGTTCCAAAACAGAAGAGTTATAAAGGCAAGCTCCTCGTTAGTAGCTTTCAGGGAAGGAGAAGCTGGTGCAGCTGAAGGAAGCAGCGTGGGAAAAGTTGCAGCCAGCAGTCCACAGCTGTGCAAAGTCTTCTGCAATTAATTAGGCATGAAATTAGCAGCGGAAAACATTCCTAACCAGTAAAAGTCAGATTTAGTGTTCCACATGATATCCATGTTTTCTTTTCTTTAAGATTGCCCAGCTTTGCATATAATAATGTTCAGAAGTTGTACACATTTTAATAAATCAGTGGACAGAACAGTTATAACATTTGTGGAGTCTGGGGAGAGATCTCCACAGAAGCCGATGTCTTGTTTGGTTCACATCATTGTCATCTACTGGCAGAGTATGTAAATTTCAGGTTCTTTCAAGAAATTGTACCCTTGGGATACATCTTTAGGAAAGATGAAGTTATACAAGAACAATAGTCATCCTTTCCTGAGATGTAACCTGCCCTTCAGAAAGAAACGAAAAGGGCCTTATTAGGCATTTCAGGCACTGCATTTAGCTCCTGGATCAGGACATTCAGCTCTGCAAAGCTCAGCCCTTGCTCATAAAAAGTGCCAAGAGAAGACCGCTGGGGCCCAGACCCCAGCAGAAATACTGTTCTCAAAGATGAGAAGGAAGCCACGTTGTCCTTCTTAGAGTCAGCAATACCGCTTTCCTGCCAAGATCCTGCCAATGTAACAAGCAATCCATACCTTCCCACGTTGCTGGGAGCAGTTGCCCCGCAGACACCCAGCACTGCTGATGGCCTTGGACTGGCCCCAGAGATTGTGCCCATGTCCCTGAAGAGATACGTAGGACAGTGGACATCCTTACAAATGGCTCTTCCTGCCTCCATCATGCTTCATCTTTAGAAGCCAGCAGATATTAAGAAATATTGTTTCATCACACTAATAAGTCGGTATTATACCTCAGGTCACTGTTTATCTAATAATACTTGGGGGCCATTAGCAACAAAACTGACCTTCCTGGTTCACATAGTTGATGAATTATACTATAGTTTATAGCTGTTCCTTCACAGCAAACACCTGGAAGCGAGTGGCTTTATAACTTGGCGCCTTCATCTTAACAGGAGAATCTTTGTCTAGTTGGGCAGAATAATTGAGTGAGAACAACTGTTAGGTGGAGAACTGTGCAGCGGAGGGAGGCAGAGGAGAGTCTTCCTCTGCTGTGGCTTATAGTGGTCCAAGGAGAGGGAGACGACTTGGGAAAGCCCTTTGTAATGATGGCTGACCTTCAGCAGCCACTTACTGTGGCCACACTTCCTGCGCCCTGTATGAACATCTCATTTGATCCTCAGCAGTCACCCTATAAAGGTGAGTGGTAGTATCACCCCAATTTTACAGATGAGGGAACCACAACATGAAAAGTACATGGCTTGCCTAAGGTCACACTGTTAAATTGCAGTGTCAGATTTTGAACTCAGGCAGTCAACGTTGCTGTGTGGTTCTTTTCATACTATGAGTGTTAGGGGAGAAGGAAATTGGAACCACCCTTCTCAGTAACAAAGTGAGAACAGAAAAACCACTTTTCAATGGTTCTCTGAGCCACTTAGTCCCCATGTTACACAGAAGTAGTAAGACATCACGGAACATACCCACTTTATGACAAGTTTTCCTGATGGTGACTAGTTCATGCCGAGTCTTCAGAGCCTGTGGCACTTACCATGGAGACAGCTGCTAACAAATTGAATAAACTGGAGAAAACTGTACTTAGGAGAGTTTTTATGGCCTTCCTGACTTTCTGTCTCAAATTGAAGCAGAAGTCCTTCTCAACTGAAATCAACAGCTTTGATCAGAGTGAAAGCAGCGCCCATTCATCACTGTCACTGCAAAGTTGAAGACCTAGGTCTTCTGAGTTCAGCTGAACATCTCCTGCTGTGTGCGGGCAGGGCTTTTTCAAGTCACATCTCCATCCCAGACAGATCATAAGCTTAGACCCTGCAACTGTCACATTGTCACATAACCTTGCTTTTTCTTTCATGAAGCACACGGGACTTCGGAGGGATCTAACTGGGAGCTTCTTCAACATCTCTTAGAGATCATCTTTACTCAGAATCCCAGTGATATGGAACCTCATGCAGTTGTATACGTTGTCTATGTTCTCTCTCATATTGGGCCCGAATCTGTCAAATTTTATCTTGTCCATGAATCCCAGTTCTACGCATGAGAGTCCCCAAGATAATGCCTTCTCAGAGATCCACACGGCTGTTGAGGAAGTGGTCATTCCCACCGAGTGTCTGCTCTCTCCATCAGCCTTCCTCAGCCCCTTTCCATCCTATTGCTCTCCTATTGATGGTAGTTTCAGGACATGGGTGGTATCTATGTCTGTCAAGCCCTCCATGCCAGCGTGCTGTCTCCCTTGAATCAAGGCGTTCAGTGAGCAGGCCTTGTAGTAGGGTTTCCCAGCATGGCAGTTTCATCGCTGGATAGTGACTCTCCTTGGGCCCCTTCCCAGACTTCATACAACACTGGAGCAAGGAAAACTGACCCTGATGCTCTTTGGTCTCCACAAAGCCACTGTCTGCTGGAGGGTTTGATTATCTATCGATGGGAAGGGCCGGCATTTTCCTCTCTCTGACACCCTTCCCAACATGGCGCAGTGGAGTCGCTTCGACCCAGAGCAGTCTGGCCCTCCCTGCTGGGGTGGGGGTCCACTGCCCTCTGGGCTGCTGGCCCACTGCCCTCTGGGCTGCTGGCATCGCCTTCTACGATCCTGTTCAATTTGGAGGATCTGTAGAAGAGCATCCTGGAGCAGGCATGGGTGGTAGACCAAGTTATCCAGCCTGGGCCTACCCATGGGGTTGTTTTGGCATCAACCAGGCTTAATAATAGCACGTTGGTCAGCTCTGGTGCCTCTGAGCTCCTGCCACGGTGTCTGCTCTGCAGATGGATGCACAACCTAAGAGAAAGAACATAGGGCTGGGAAACGGGGAACCTGGAGCTTAGACGGAGGGAAAATACTGTCCCTTAAACTGCTGTGTTATCTTGGGGAAAGCATCTGTCTTGTCAGTTCTTCATCTGATTTATGGGGTTAATATGCCTGTTTTACATCAATCCAGGGTTTGTCAGCAACAGCACTGTTGATATTCTGGCCCAAATAATTCCTTGGTGGGGGCCGGAGTGGGGGACTGTCCTGGGAATCTCAGCATGTATAACAGCGTGGCAGGCCCCTGCTCCCCAGATGCCAGCAGCATCTCCACCTTGTGGCAACCTGAAGTGTCTCTAGACCTTGCCAAGTGTCCCCAGGTGGGCAAAATCGCCCCCTGTTGAGAAGCACTGCATTAACTCATATGATTGTCTAGATACATGAAGTAACAATGTGTGCAAATACAGGACATCATAGTTGACATCATCATTCTTTTGACGTTTCAGTGTTCTCTGATTTGACTATAATTCTGTAGAAGCAGAAACACCCTCTTCCAACACAAGAGAAGACTCTACACATGGACATCACCAGATGGTCAACACCAAAATCAGAGTGATTATATTCTTTGCAGCCAAAGATGGAGAAGCTCTAAATAGTAAGCAAAAACAAGACCAGGAACTGACTGTGGCTCAGATCATGAACTCCTTGTTGCCAAATTCAGACTTGAAGAAAGTGGGGAAAACCACTAGACATTCAGGTATGACCTAAATCAAATCCCTTATGACTATACAGAGAAATAGATTTAAGGACTAGATCTGATAGACAGAGTGCCTGATGAACTATCGACAGAGGTTCGTGACATTGTACAAGAGACAGGAATCAAGACCATCCCCAAGAAAAAGAAATGCAAAAAAGCAATATGGCTGTCTGAGGAGGCCTTACAAATAGCTGTGAAAAGAAGAGAAGCAAAAGGAGAAAAGGAAAGATATACCTGTTTGAATGGAGAGTTCCAAGAAATAGCAAGGAAAGATAAGAAAGCCTTCCTTAGTGATCAGTGCAAAAAAATAGAGGAAAACAATAGAATGGGAAAGACTAGAGATCTCTTCAAGAAAATTAGAGATACCAAGGAAACATTGCATACAAAGATGGGCTCAACAAAGGACAGAAATGGTAGGGACCTAACAAAAGCAGGAGATATTAAGAAGAGGTGGCAAGAATTCACAGAAGAACTATACAAAAAAGATTTTCATGACCCAGATAATCACGTTGGTGTGATCACTCACACTCATCTAGAGCCAGACACCCTGGAATGTGGAGTCAAGTGGGCCTTAGGAAGCATCACTACGAACAAAGCTAGTGGAGGTGATGGAATTCCAGTTGAGCTATTTCAAATCCTAAAAGATGATGCTGTGAAAGTGCTGCACTCAATATGTCAGCAAATTTGGAAAACTCAGCAGTGGCCACAGGACTGGAAAAGGTCAGTTTTCATTCCAGTCCCAAAGAAAAGCAATGCCAAAGAATGCTCAATCTACTGCACAATTACACTCATTTCACACTCTAGTAAAGTAATGCTCAAAATTCTCCAAGCCAGGCTTCAGCAATACGTGAACCTTGAAATTCCAGATGTTCAAGCTGGTTTTAGAAAAGGCAGAGGAACCAGAGATCAAACTGCCAACATCCACTGGATCATCAAAAAAGCAAGAGAATTCCAGAAAAACATCTGCTTCTGCTTTATTGACTACACCAAAGCCTTTGACTGTGTGGATAACAATAAACTGTGGAAAATTCTTAGAGAGATGGGAATACCAGACCACCTGACCTGTCTCTATAGAAACCTGTAGGCAGGTCAGGAAGCAACAGTTAGAACTGGACCTGGAACAACAGACTGATTCCACATAGGAAAAGGAGTACGTCAAGGCTGTATATTGTCACTCTGCTTATTTAACTTATATGCAGAGTACATCATGATAAATGCTGGACTGGAAGAGGCACAAGCTGGAATCAAGATTGCCAGGAGAAATATCAATAACCTCAGATATGCAGACAACACCACCCTTATAGCAGAAAGCGAAGAAGTAAAGAGCCTCTTGATGAAAGTGAAAGAGGAGAATGAAAAAATTGGCTTAAAACTCAACATTCCAAAAACTAAGATTATAGCATCTAGTCCCATCACTTCATGGCAAATAGATGGGGAAACAGTGGCTAACTATTTTTCTGGGCTCCAAAATCACTGCAGATGGTGATTACAGCCATGAAATTAAAAGACACTTACTCCTTGGAAGAAAGTTGTGACCAACCTAGACAGCATATTAAAAAGCAGAGACATTACTTTGCCAACAAAGGTCTGTCTAGTCAAGGCTATGGTTTTTCCAGTAGGCATGTATGAATGTGAGAGTTAGACTATAAAGAAAGCTGAGTGCGGAAGAACTGATGCTTTTGAACTGTGGTGTTGGAGAAGACTCTGGAGGGTCCCTTGGACTGCAAGCAGATCCAACCAGTCCATCCTAAAGGAGATCAGTCCTGGGTGTTCATTGGAAGGACTGACACTGAAGCTGAAACTCCAGTAATTTGGCCACCTGATACAAAGAATTGACTTGTTTGATAAGATCCTGATGCTGGGAAAGATTGAGGGTGGGAGGAGAAGGGGACGACAGAAGATGAGATGGTTGGATGGCATCACCGACTCAATGGACGTGGGTCTGGGTGGACTCTGGGAGTTGGTGATGGACAGGGAGGCCTGGTGTGCCTTTGTGACTCATGGGGTCACAAAGAGTCGGACACGGAGCCACCAGGGAAGCCCGAAGCCGAAAGTAGAAACCACATATTCTATACCATATCCCTACCTGGTCCCCCAGGTAACTTGACAAGTCCATTCTTTACTTCATGCAATTCAGGTGTTTCCTTTTTTAAACATATTTAGGATCAACTGTGTGTGAGGTGAAGATCCAGAAAAATGAGTGAAAGTGAAAGTGAAGTCTCTCAGTCTGTCCCACTCTTTGCGACCCCGTGGACTGCAGCCCACCAGGCTCCTCCATCCAAGGGATTTTCCAGGCAAGGATACTGGAGGGGGTTGCCATTTCCTTCTCCAGGAGATCTTCCCGACCCAAGGATTGAACCCAGGTCTCCCGCATTGTAGGCAGACGCTTACCATCTGAGCCACCAGGGAAGTCCTTTTTTCAGCATATTTGGTACCAACTGTATGTTAGGTGAGGAGCCAGGAAGATGAGCAGCCATACCTGTTTTCATGGGTGATAAATTCCAGTGGGAGGAATATTTAAACACAGAAATGACTGGAATGCAGAGTATACATACCTAAGGCCGCAAAGTGGCACTGAGATAGCAGAGAGACAGTACTCATGTAAGAGGCGCTTTGGGGGCCAGGCCCCGAGGGTCGGGTGGGATTTCAGGAGGGAGCATTGTGATTAAGCACAGAGAAGCACATAAGGTTAGACGACAGGGTGGCGGGAGAGAAGACCCTGCGGCCTGTTGGCGAAGGCTCCAGATGCCATGTTCGCACGTTGTCTTTAGCTTGATGGGGGAACCATGGCAAACCTCTGGGCAGGGGGATGGCAGGGTCAGAGCTGCATTGAAGGGGGCTGGCAGGAGTGTCCGGGACGACTCCGAGTGAGGAAGGGCCAAGACACGGTGCCCAGGGCACCAGACCAGAGTGATAGAGGTTGGAGTGGGACGAGGAAGTGGAGAAGAAGGTCCAGGGGAGAAACAGCAGAACCTGTAGGAGGTGGAGCAGGAAGGGCAGGAGGCAGACAGGACGTTGAATCTGATCCCTGCGAAAGAGGCTTCCATTAACAGAGCAGGAGGAGATGGAGGGAGAACCAGGAACCAGGAACTTTGGGCACCGGAGAGGGGCCAGGGCAAACATTAAATGCGTGTCTTTCCCAGATCCTTCCACACCCACGCGTGGCGCAGGCGAGCACACTTCCTGTGGGAAAGGGCGCACTGTCGTTTGCCCAATGCTTCGTGTTTTCAGTGGAGATGGGATTCTCAAATCCATTTCTCATGGACTACTTGTGTTAGGACTACTTGTGTCCCTAACATTCAGTGCAAAGAGTGGGGTAAAAAGCTCAGCTAAGGGCCTGAGTCCCTGTGCAGAGCACCTTCTATAAGTGAAAAGAATCAGAGTTTGGAATTAACGAAAACAGTAGGAGCAGACTCGCATGCAGAGTGTATGCCATGTGCTGTTTTTTCCTGATATTCTAGCAGTCCGCCAGGACGCTCTAAATCCATATACACAAGTGTGTGCCCACAGCAGGGGCTCTGAGCTCAAACTGGTCCAGCTGGGTGGGCTTCCTTCCACTGCTCACACCCAGCCGGGAAAACGGAGCCTGGACCCTTGAGTGTTGGAGCAGGTGTCCCCATGCTTATGTTGCCACAAAAGGCTTCACCCTTCCCAGGGACTCCTCTGTCACCTTCCCACCTTGTCCCGTCAGCAGGTGATAACGGTTTTGGTTTATTTTTTCTTTACCCTCACCCCACCCCACCCTCACCCTTTATATTTTTTTATTCCAGCGCACTGTGCAATTATGATGTTAAGATTCTTAAATGCATCTAAGAAGGGACCATCAAACGGATGGCTCCCCAGACACCCATCCGTCTTCTACCCTACATACACATTTAGTCATTCATTTTTATCTGCTAATCAGCTAAAGAGTTGCTTCGTGCATATGTGGGGCTGTCACAGGAAAGATGGCCATCCCACCCCAGCCACTCTCACTGACAGCCCCAGGCAGGCTTCACTCTCGGGGGACAGTGGGAGGAGAGGTCCAGGGCCCAAGTCCTCTGGCTCTGGTTTGTAGAAGTTGGCACTGGGAGCCAGCTGTGAACCTTCTTCCCTCTGTTCTCCAGCAGTGATCAAAAAGCCATGCCTTACCTGTGGATAACGTTTCACAATTGATCGAGCATTCTCATCCACACTAGCCCAGCCAGCTGGCATGACAGAAACTGGCACAGGTGTCAAGTTACCCCACTTTGGAGGGGACTGAGGTACAGAGAGTGCCTGACTCACCCAGGGCCACACACATCCTTTCTGCCAGAGCAAGGACTGGAAGCCCAGTCCTCTGTCCAGGCTCCTGCCCCCTGGTGACTTCTGTCCAGTCCACCACCTTTGCTTTCCTTTCTCCTGCTGCAGGCTTCCCCTGGTCCATTACATTGCTCATCAGGGCTGCCATGGAGTGGGGAACAAATAAGGGAGGAAAAAAATAAATGCATAAAATAAGTGACTTGGGGATGAATAAATAATGAGTAAATAAATGAATGAGGAATGAATTAACTAGAGGAATAAATAAAGAAATGAAAGGATGTGATGTGCAAAGAAGCAGAGTTTAGCTCCTGGGAATAGAGCGAATTATGGTCACCATGGTGTTTGTTGGCTGAGCTCTCCTCTTTCTCAGTTTACCCATTTCCTTTAGCTCCTGTGTCCTGGGCTTTTGTTTTATACATGTTTTCTGACGTTCCTACAGTAAGGTTTACACTGGTGAGCCAGCTTCACATGAGGTTTTTGTCTCACATAAAAATGCCTTGTCCAGCCTGATGGCTCTGCCTTTTCTATTGATTACTTTGAAGGTGATCACAGGTGCGTGCCCAGTCGCTCTGGGCAGACCACCCCTTTGCCACCTGGCGGGCGGGACTGCTGCAGGTGAGGCGTGGTCTCGCTCCGGCCCGAGGGTTGGCCTGGCAGGCACTCTGTGCTCGTGCCTCTTGGCGCAGCTGCTTCACTGACTTGCCCACACGTGTGAGGGCTGTTCAGACAGATTTGCGAACTCAATGTAGCTTTCTCTTTCCATCGTTAAGTTTTCCTTTCCCAGTGTCTGCTCAAATTGGCAAGACAGTTTTGTGGCAGTGAGTTCCATCTCTACTAGTAATGGCAACAGTGTTTACTGAGTACCTACGACGAGTCTAACGCTTTAAACAGAGCTGCGAGCGCGTCCAGTAGGGCCCCAGCTGATGGGAGAGGGGCTGCTGGGACTCGAGGTTGGGGACCTCGGGAGCAGCAGGTGAGGGTGGAGGACAGTGGCCTCGCCACCCAGGGGGACAGATAAGGGGACAAGGCCCTGCCTCCCAGGGGAGCTCCACACTCCCCGCTGCCTCGGCAGTGATTGCAGGGGGCCCTCGATACATGCCCTCCCCTCCATGTTGCTGCCAATGTCGTTTTTTCATTCTTTTTTGTAGCCGAGTAATAACCCATTGTGTGTGTGTACCACATCTTCTTTATCCATTCCTCTGTCAATAATAAGGACCAACTCTACAAGACAGGGAACTCCACCCAATATCCTGTAATAACCTATGTGGGAAAAGAATCTGAAAAAGAATGGATACATATATATGTGTAGTTAAATCACTTTGCTGTATATCTGAAACTAACCCAATATTATAAATCAACTATACTTCAGTAAACAAATTTAAAATGTAGATCCTGTCTCTGTTTGAGACAGGGTTGAACTTTGAGATTGGACTCTCACTGACTGCAGCTCCAAGAAGCTGGGGGAGGAGATAGAAAAGAAAGACGAACCGTGAGCATTTTTCAGAGCCCTGGTACATGCATCATTTCGTTTAATCTGCACAGCTATCTGAGGCAGGAGTGATTGTTTCCATTTACAGGTAAGGATGCCTGTCACCCAGCAACAGGGAACACCCAGGCTTCAGCCACAAAGGCTGTTGTTCCTTCCACAATACCAGGATTGGACCAGAAGGTTTCTAGCATTCCTTGCAAGTTCAGAAACTTTTGAATCTTGGGTCCCACTCAGCCTACCTTGGTTGACATGGGAGGATGTCAAGAAACTTCCTGGTTTGCCATGTGTGGAGAGGGGGTGCATAGTGTTAGGACAGGCGCGTGGGCTGTGGGTGTGGTTAAAGCTCATTAACTCCCGGCTCTAATACAAACCGTGGCACGTTGGACGTAAGCTTTCTCTGCTTTGGCTTCCTCATCTGTAAAATGGAGATACTAGCGGGACTCACCTCACGGCCTACCACCAAGCCCCACCCACATGGCCCCGTGGCCGCTCGCCCTCACCTCTCCTGCCTCACTTCTTCCCAGCCTCACTGGCCTCCTCACCGCTCCCTGAACTCCCTGTCACGTTCCCACCTTCAGGCCTTCACACTGGCTGTTCTCTCTGTCTAGAATGATCTTCCTCTATCCACACAGCCTAGTCCTCTACCTTCAACCAATTTTTGCTCAAATAGCATCTTCTCAGTGAGGCCCACCCCAGCACTCCTGGTCCTGCTTATAACTGTGCTTCTGTTTGATCCATAGTATTTCCCCCTGACCAACTCCATGTTGACCTTGGAGTTTCCTACCTGTCTGTTATCTTTATTGCTTGCTGTCTGTATGCAAGTTGAAGGTCCTTGTCTGTTTTGTTCAGTACCGTGTCCCAGGTGCCTGATACAGAGCCTGGCATATACAGATGCCCGAACATAGCACTGAAAGGGTTAACACAGATCCGTAAGGATTAAACTAGAGAGTGTTTCTTAATCACTTAGCTCAAAGCCTGGCCCATAGCAAAGACGCAATAAAAGGCTGTTCTTGTATCTGACCTTCATGTTGATTACTTTGTTGGGTTGAGGTCCCACTGGAGGGAGACTCAGGGTGTGATCCACAGGCCCATCCATTGTAGGCAAGGTCCCCTTTTGCTACCCACCTTCCTAGTGGACACGATAGACCATTTTGTGGAGCTCTGTGACCCACGGGGGCAGGTTATCGGTCAGTTTCAGCAGGCAACTGGGGAAACCAAGTCAGCGAACATTTGGTAGCTTGTTTAAGGAAAGACGGTGAGTCGGACATCTGCCTGTGTGGCCATCCAGCGACCGCAGGGAGGTGCAGAGGCGCGAGGAATGCCTCGGCCCTGGGGAGAACCCTCCGCATCGGGCACCCCGGTTGCATGTGGAAAAGAGCTGTGATCATGGGAGCTCAATGCAGAAGCTTCCTTTTTTGTGCCACTAGGCAAGTCTCAGAAAACTGTAGGAGCAGCCAAATGTGCTTAAAGAATACAGAGACAAATTGGAGGAGAAGGAAGTGTGTCCTAGTCAACCAGAGATTCCACAGAAATGGCCTGCTGGGCAGCAGGGCCCGGCCACTGCTCGCGCCCCACCCCACCCTCCAGGACCCAGGCGATGAGACTGGACGCCTCTGCTCCCACTCTTTCCTCGGCCCTGCAAACCCAGCTCCCAGTGTTATTCTGTAGTGAGCGCTATAAAGATGCACAGGGGTTCCAGGAGTCCAAAACGAGGCTTTAATCTGGGAAAGATTCCTGAAAGAGGTGACAGCGACCTGATGCTGGAACGAGAAGTGGGCCTGACCCCGCTGGAGGAGGCGGGAGGTGGACAGGGAAGGGTGTCGGTAAACCACGGGTGGGACGTACCCGAGTGTGTCAGGAACCTCGCGGAGGCCGCTGTTGCTTCTGTGTTGAGGTTCGAGGCAGGATGCTAAGGGACGAGGCTGAAGCAAGGTCAGATCGTGGGGGCTTTATTAGCTCAGCACCTTCTGAGTTCTGTCAGCCCAGGTCCCACAGTTCTTCAGTTCCTCCAGGTCCAGGTAGCAGTCACCTCCCTGCACTGCTGGCCCGGGAGTTCTGGAGAGATCCGTGTGTGCCCCAGGCTGGCCAATCATAGCGGTCCCCTGGAATTTCCGCTGGGGCCCCGGGGGGCCAGCCCACTGCCCCTCGTGGCATATCGCTGGGGAAGTGTGGTTCTGGGGAACTAAAGGCCTCCTTCCCCCGGTCCTGGCCTCTCAGGTCCTGGAACTGCCCAGGTGCCTGCAGACCTGCCTTCTCTGCTGCGAACTTTCCCGCTGTCCTGCCAGCAGACTTGTTTTAGGAACCTCAGCTTCTTCTAGTGAGGTTCTGACATTTGCAAATGGAAAAGGCCTGACTAATAGACCACGCCAAAGAGCTGGGGTGTCTCCCGCTGAGAGTGAGGCGCTGCGGAGGGGTGCCGCACTGGGGCCGGCCGGGCCTCTCGGGGACATGGCCCCGACAGCACTGAGAGGTGAGTTAGAGAGAAAGGTTGCAGGCGGGGACCAGTCACAGGCCGCCATCCTCAGCCAGGACAGGAGTGGCGAGGGCCTGACCTGAGAGAAAGGAAGTAGCCGTGGAGGTGAGGGCTGGCCCTGGAAGCCAGAGGCAGTGAGCTGAGGCGGCCCAGAGTGGGAAGAGCCAGGCTGACTGACCGTCAGCCACGCGCCCCTGTGAGGCCCGGGGCCTGAGGCCTCTCAACCGCTGCGGGTGGCCGGGCTTGGGAGGTCGAGGCCGGGTGGTGGCAGAGACGGGGACGTTCTGTTCTCCCCTCAGAGCAACCTCTTTCTGCTCGACACACTGTCAGCTGGCCAGGTCGCGTCTGCCGCCACCCCCAGCCCACCCCAGGGCTCTGTTCTCGGTCACTGCCGAGGGGTTTCTTTTAGATGTGTTCTCCCATCTTTCTTAGGGTGATTCCTCACCAAAAGTAGGCCCTGCTCCCTGCTGCTTTTGCACCTTCCTCCTGGGGCTCCCAGCCTGACCACGTTTCCCCCCACAGAAGAGGCCTCCTGGAGCTGTGAACAGCCCGCCCCGACCCTTCAGGATCCAACCGGGTGTGAGAGAGGCTGGCCGGAAGGGAGGAGTGGAAGGGGAAATGGCTTAGGAGTGGAGGCAATAGCATTTTAAAAGTACATTCTGTGGACGTAACTTAAGTGTCCACCCACAGACAAGTGAAGACGGAGCATGTGGGGTATGTGTGTATATATATATATTTATAAATAGAATACTATTTAGCCAATAAGACTGACGTTTTTCATTTACAGCAACATGGATAGACTTGGAGGACATTAGGCTATGGGCAAGCAGCTGGATAGAGAAAGACAAATACTGTATAGTGATGTCACTTACATGTGGAACAAGAAGTATGACTAACTAGTGAATGTAATAAGAGAGCAGAAGGCTCACAGACATAGAGAACAAACCAGTGGCTTCCAGTAGAGAGAGGGTATGGAGTAGGAAAAAAAGGAAAAAATGGTTATTGTGAGATTATATAAAATCGTGTATGTGAAACCTATAAAATCATAAAGTACCATAGAATTTGAAGAACCTTTTATTCAAGTTTTTAAAATTTTAAAATTAAAAACATTAAGAAAAAAGTTCATTGTGTATACGAGAGACTTTACAAATATCATTTCATTTAATTCTCACAATACCTTGGTAGATACTTTCTACTCCATCTTACAGGTGAGAAAGCCAGGGTTCAGGAAAAGCAAACGACATAAACATTATCATGCCACTGCTAAGGGAAAAAACGAAGTTTGAGCCCAGCCGCTTGGTCATTCTCACCTTTAGACAGTTGTTGTTTTTTTTCCTTAAACCGTTTTAGAGTGGGTTGCTGTTATCTCAAGTCCAGCATCTGTGATTATCTAAGATGTGAGTTGGTTGACATAGACTTGGATAATAAACTTTACAAACATAATATCAAACTGGTGGTGTTTTTCTTCACTTTTTATCTGATTTAAGTAGAGTTGCACTTTTAAAAGAACCAAGTTGAGGTACAGAAGCTTTCTTTCTGTTGGTTTGTACTTTCCCCCAATTTAAGAGCAGGTACCCTCACTGGCTTCTAGAAAGCTCACTCATCTGGGATGTTTTCCACCTCTCACATTTTAGGCAGACCTGTGTCCTGGGCAGAGCAACTGTTTTCTGGTTATCAGCTATGGCACCAAACCACACGTGCCCTCAAACCATGCTTACGCCTTCCTTAGGGAAGATTCAGTTCCTTATCTCAGCTGAGTCAAGAAAAAAAATCCATCTAAGTTTCTTCCAACTCTTCAAAATGATGCTTCAGCAAGTCCACCACACAGACCGGGAATTAATCTGTGATCCATCAAAGTCATCAGAGATGCAGGGATGTGACAAAAAGTTATTCCAAACATTCAGGCATATGGGCAACACGCATACAGGAGGTGCTCCATGGTGCCTGATTGGAAGTTATCTTGAGGGCCATGCATCCCTCTGGGAGGGAGGAGTCTGGACGCGTCTTCTCAGCCCTGCAGAACTCCATACATTGTGGGGTGCTGGACTCTCTAAGGCGTGGGGTCTAAGGACGAGGGTCTGAGAGTGGTAAGAGCTTATGTGCCCCGAAGGTGGGCTCTTCCATGTGAGGAGGGACGTGGAGTGATGGACAGGAGTGAAGACCTGTAGCCAGGCAGCCCCCTCCGCCAAACATAACCCTGGGCGAGTAACTCGTCAGTCCCGTGTCTCGGGTTCCTCATCTGAGAAATGGCGATAGCGGCTCCTGGAGTTGTAAGAATTACTCAAGTTAAGCCCCACAGAGTGCTTAGGACAACTGCTATTACGTGGTGTTCAGTGGGTACCAAAGAAGATCATTATTGCTCTTAGACCCTCGTCCTTAGACCCCATGCCTTAGAGAGCCCCACACCCCATAATGTATCGAGTTCTAAAGGGCCAAGAAGACACGTCCAGACTCCTCTTTCTAGATAGACCATAAGCTTCAGGTACCACGACTTCAGAATCTCCATTGAAACAGCCTCTTATCAGCTTCTAGAACTCCTGTAGACCTTTTCCCCACGTCTGCCTCTTGGGGGTGGCCTCCACTGCCTTGGGAAACCCCAGAGGCCCCAAGTAACTGAAGATGCTGGTGTGGATGGAACCTGGGCCTGTGGGCTTTGGTGTCCCCCCTGGGTGTGATCGGCCCTCTGTGGACCGCAGGGTCTGCACCCGTATGTCTGTGACCCCTCATGTCTCTTGGGGATGTGGGTGTGCTCCTCAGGGACTGCAGCGTCCACATCCTCGTGACTGCTGTGTCCCGCCGCCATCGTCCTGCAGAACTCGGTGGAGTCTGATAATTCTACGTGTGGATCCAGTCTTCCAGACATGAAGCGTTAGAGGTGTCAGGGTCAGAGAAGAGCACATACTTTGTTTAGCAATTTGTAAGACTGACCTATAACTTTAAAATACTTACTCATCCTTTCCTTTAAAGGAAGAAGTCTTGTCCCAGACCCTGAACATTTTAGGGGAGTCAAGGGAATGTGCTGCTGATATTGGGGGTGAAGGGGGAAGTGGAGGGCAATTGTGGAGCCGATGCTCTGGGCCCAGCCCCCGGAAGTGACGGCGGGGCGACTGGTTTGCTTTCTCACTTCCTCCCTCTGCTAACTGGCCAGGTAGAGCAGGCAGAGGTGTTGGAAACAGGAGCTTCCTGGGCTCAGGCCGAGCCCTGCCCCTCAAACACCTGTGTGCTTGCGCTGGGTAACGGGAGCTCCCGGCGGGAGCCCACTCTCCCTTCTCTTGGAAACAGCTTTGGGCCCTCCTGTTTTCTCCGCCCACCTCACCCCAGACCCAGCTGGAATCTTGTGTTTCTGTTACCTTCTGCATCCCTGGCGAGGCCTTCGAGGCCCCCTCTTCAGGAGCCAGCCCTAGGGTCTGACTTAGCACGATTGTCTGTACGTCTGGCGCTCTCAGCAGCCAAGATAATTGGCACAATTCACGCCAACATAGACAACTGTGTTTCCACTTAGACTGGGTTTGCTCTTCCCTGTCTCACTCTCTGCCTTCCCTCTCCAAATGACCTTAAGAAGTTCCAGAAGCCCTGGATTCAAATTGACACAGAGCAACTCCGTGCCTTGGTTCCTCGACCCAGGTTCTTGCGGCTGCTGAGCACCCTACCAAGTATGCGAGGCACAGTCAGCCAGCACCTGCGGTGAAAGGAAGTCCCAGATGTTAGAGCTGGCACAGTGATTGGAAGCAGCCACACAGCCGTGAGTTCAAAGCCCAGCTCCAAGGCTTAATCCCTGTGCGTCTTTGGGCCAGTTACTTAACTCTCTGAGCTGTGAGTGCTACATGTATAAAAGGAGGATAATAATACTGACCTTAGGGCTGTGCGAGGGCTTGAAGAACGGCACATGTAAACCCCTAGCATAGGACCTGGCACAAATACATTCTCAATAAATGTGAAGACAGTGACCTTATTGATTTTTGATTCCCAGCACCCCATCCAATGGCTGACAAAATCCATGTGGGTTCTCTTCTTTAAGCTGTTAGGAGCTGACTGCTGAGAGGGGTGAACTGAGTTTAAAGGTACAAGTAACAGCAGATCCACTGGCTGAACCCCAAGCACGGCTGCCTCTGTTGATCCATCTTCTCTCTCAGTCATTAGCTTTCCTCCCTTGGCTAGAAAATGCCCCCCTTGAAATTCGAGCTTGAGTTGGAATTGGGCGGGAGTACTGTGGGCCCAGGGAACCACACACACGTCAAATGTGTCGCCCTGGCAAGGCTTGCGGGGTCTCCTGTAGCCACTTACAAACCTCGTCCTTTATTCTCTTGACCGCTTATGTCAGGGCTGCTGATGCACTTTAGTCTCCTGCATGAATATTCTTTCTTATCTGTCTAAGAGAGATGTGAAATGGAAATGCAGAAAATTTAAAGGTTTATAAATGGCAAGGAGGAGGAAAATAGCCCTCTTAGGGAGGCAAAGCAGGCGTTGGCTTTCAGCTTATACTCTCCTGGACAAATGTAGATCATTCTAACAGTCTGATTGATCCTCGTCGCTCTGGGAAGTCTCCCACATGGAAAGTGGAGGCCTGGCTTGGGCCTCAGATTGCCTGTTTGTTCCTTTAAATATGATTGTGGGTACACAGGGCTTAGGGTTTTCCCCCCTCCTTTTGCATTGTCTCCTTTGGAATCTCTTATTTCAAAAGAAAGTAAGTATCAGGTACTCATATGTTTTGCTGTTTGTAGCAGATGCCACCAAAGAAGTTGAAGGCAACTGAGTGTGTTAATATCATTTCAACCCATCAGGGCTGCTTGGAGTAATTTCCCTGGAAACCTGTGAAAAGGGTTTTCGGGCCGAACTCAAGACAGTCGTGAGTGTGTCCTTTTGTTGGATAACAGAAGGTGGATGTTGGTGCTGAGAGGGACGCGGGCTGGTCTTAGACGCTCTCAGGAGCTCGCACTGCCTCCCGAGGCCTCAGCCTTCCTGGAGTAGCAGTCTGGAGCCAGCTCTGTGGGGTCCAAGCTTGCCGGCATGAGCCCCACCACGTGGTCAGCAGTGGACAGAGTCACCCTGGGCCCGTCAGTCCGCCTCTGCCCTGGGCCCTGGGGCTGTGAGATATGAATGTGGCAGGACGTGAAGAGGTGATTACGGAGAACAGCCAGGGGTGGGAAACCTGGACTGAGGCAGAGAAACACAAGCCAGAGTGTCAGATGCTGTGGCTCTTACCCCAGCTCAGTCACCAACTAACTCAGCCTAAAGGAAGTCACTTAACTCTGCCAGTCTCTGTTGGTGTGCTGATTTTTGGCTGCGCTGGGTCCTGACTGCCGTGCCCGGGCCTCTCTAGCTGCGGCGAGCGGGGCTCCTCCCTAGTGATGATCTGCATTCTTCTCACTGCAGTGGCTTCTCTTGTTGCAGAGCACAGGCTCTGGGGCACGTGGGTCCCAGCACTTGTGTGCATGGGCTTAGTTGCCCTATGGCCTGTGGGATCTTCCCGCACCAGGGATCAAACTGGTGTCCCCTGCGTTGCAGGGCAGATTCTTAACCACTGGGCCACCAGGGAGGCCCAGCCTCCATTCTCTTTCCTATAAAATAAGGGATTCGATTAGACTGAGGACTATACACCACCAGGCCCCTCTGCCCACGAAGCCCCCTGGGCAAGAATACTGGGCTGGGTAGCCACTCCCTCCTCCAGAGGAGAGAACCCTGTTCTCCTGCACTGTAGGCAGACTCTCTGCTGCCGGGGCCGTCGGGGAAGGCCCAGATTGGACGGCAGGTGGCAAACCTTGTCTCTGAAGGGCCAGAAAATAAGCATTTTAGGCTTCCCAGTCCCTTTGGTCACTGTTGCAACTACTCAGCCTTGCTGTTAGTTGAAAACAGTCAAAGAAAATACGTAAGTGAACGGGCATGACTGTTCCAGTCAAACTTTATTTGTAAAAACAGCCATGGATTAGGTGACCAGTAAGGTCCTGGTTTTTTTAATTTACAAGTTTTTAATTGGCAGTTTTATTGAAGTATAACTGCTATACAAAAAACTGCACATATTTAACATTTGATTTGATGAGTTTGGACGCATGCATCCACCCATGAAGCTCTCACCTCAATCAAGGTAATAAACATTACCCCTAAGGTTCTTCCTGATAATAAAGTTACAGGCTTTATCTTGTGAAAGCACGACCCCATTAGAATGTGAAATTGTTCGTGATTTTATTTGCTATGTGGTTAGCTGAGTTACACATTAGATGACTGTCTTGGTATGCACTTTTAAAAATCTCGTAGAATGGTGGTCTCTTATACCTTAAAGGGCCTTAGGGACCACCAGCTGCTTCATCCTGGAAGCCCCTCACGAGCTCCTGATTCATGGTTACCAGTACTTTGCACCGAGCTCCTCATCTCAGGAGACAGCCCACTCCAGGCAGGCCCTTTCTGCTGCCAGGAAGTTCTCAGCGAAGGCAGACTCTGCTTCCCTGGGACTTACCGCACAGGCCCCCCTTGTGCATGCTTCTTGCGTCTAACTTCTCTTTCTGCCCTCAGCCCCCACAGATGAGTTGCACTTCCTCTCTCAAGCCCAAGAGGTTTGCCTCAAAGGACCATTTCAGTGCGGCCGCCTTCCTTCCAGTGGAAACCTGGCCCACTGTCCCTGGCCCCTCACACCTTCCCAGCTGCCACATGTCAGGCTGGCTCACCAGCTCCAGACTTTTGGGGAAGGACTCCTGCTCCAGGAGGACTGCCTGTTAACTTTCCATCCCGTACTTCTCAGACCACACTTGGTTCAGCCACTATGCCCTTCCCAGATATCCAGAAGCTCTGCCTGGATAGCCCCTGGGCCCAGTTATCCAGGAACATTTAGAATACATGATAACTCTTTAGATATTTATAGTCCACTCTTTTCCAGACCAAGCAGACTCCCTAGTGTCTTTAGCCTATCTATAAACCCACAGTTCAGCCATTCCTGCTTTGAAGAAAATAGCTAACTGCCTTTTCAACAGCAATCTATGCTAATGAAAGCATATATCCATTGAAAAATAAGTGCTATTAAAACTAGGAATGAAGCAGCAGCCCTAGGAGCTTCAATTCTCAGATGGGAATAAATGGATACTTCTGTTATTAGCCTATCAGGGAAGTAGAAGCTTGTGCTGATGAGGAAACAGTGCCAGGAGTACCAAGGTGGTAGTGGCTGATCGTCTAAATGAACAAAGAAAAATTTGCTCTTTAGGGGTCTGTTATTTTGCTGTTGTATGCTCCACACTATGTCATATGAGGCAGGAATCCTCTCCGGGGACTTGTGTCTTTCCCTAAACTGGGGGGAGACGCAGAAAGAGACCATGGAAAGGGAAAAGTCAAGGTAAAATCAAGGGACATGGTGACTTCTCAGACAGGACAAGATGGCAGGGTGGCGTCATTGAAAACGAAGAGTCCTGAGACCTTGGAGTCCCCTGGCCTCATCCCCTCGTTTTACAGACAGTCGTTGAAGCCCAGGGGCTCGGAGTCTTTGAACCAGTACTTGCAGCCAGCCAGTATGCCCCCATGAATCAAGATGGGTGTTTCAGTTGAGGAGGGTGAGGTTTCCATAGGACAACTCTGATTGGAGAAAATACCCTGGAACATGAGGTGCAGAAAGCCCATGATAATTGAAAGGAAATTCTCTTCTTCCTAAAATGACCTAGGAAAAAGAGCTTTTTAATCACGGAATAAGGCTTGGGGAAAGCACTTCATTCTAAGTTCGTTGGGGATTGTTTGGTGTTAAACTATGACCTTGCCAATCTGCTGATGAAATTTTACTCCCAAGATGAACCTTCTTTATAAAAAGAGCAGGCTCTGCTCTTTCCCTGGCTGAGTGCCTCTTACTTCAGAGAATTGCCTCTCTGGACAGAGCCAAGTCTGGTGTGTGTTAGCCGCTCAGTGTGTCCGACTCTTTGCAATCACATGGACTGTAGCCCACCAGGCTCCTCTTCATGGGATTTCCCGACAAGCATACTGGAGTGGGTTGCCCCACTGGTGTCCGCAGTGTGTGAGGAGTCTGTAGGATGCAGCCAGGCCTCTGGTTGAGAAGCCTGGCTTGGATCTTCACAGACTGAGCCAGCAGCTCCGGTTGGGCTCCAGAGGAGGGAGAGAGGCCAGGAGCCTGTGCACACACACACAGAGTCCTAACACATAGGAAAAGAAAACCATGCAATGAGAGAACAGCAGTATTTTACATCTGTTTGGGGCTTTACAGTTTTCAAAGCATTTTCACATCCATGACCCTGTTTTTTCTGTTGTTGTTCAATCACTTGGTCGTGACCAACTCTTTGTGACCCTATGGACTGCAGCACCCCAGGCTTCCCTGTCCTTCTCCATCTCCTGAAGTCTGCTCAAATTCGTGTCCATTGAGTCAGTGATGCTCTCCAACCATCTCATCCTCTGCCATTTATTTTTTCTTTAAAGAACAGGTATTATTATTCCCATTCTATGCACAAGGAAGTAGAGGCTCAGAGACGAATTGGACTGAAATAGCAAGTGAGCAAAACTGGATCTAAAACACAGAACACTGGATTCCTGCTGGCTTTAGTGACATCTCTGGAAGGTCTCTCCTGAGCCCTTGGCCCCTCCAAGTACCTCCTTAGCATCGACAATGGGGTCCTGGACTCCCTCTCTTTGTCTGTCACCCTTCCCTAGACCATAAGCTGCATGAAAGTGGGGGCCATGGCTGTTCGCTGGAGTATCCCCAGGTCCTAGGACATGCCTGCCACAGAGAAGATGCTCAGCAGACCCAGAATCAGATGTCCTCAGGTGCACCAGAGCCCATTCGAAGTGGCTTCCAGGGCCCATAACATCGACCTCACTCTTGGACCCACGGTCCCCACGACCTCACCTCTACACACCTTCCCCACGATGACCTCAGATGCATGGAGACTTCCACTGTGGGGCCTTTGCCTTGGAACCCCCCTGTGCCTTCGCATATACAAGCAGCCGTCTTCTCACTTCATTCGGTTGTTTGCTTAAAAGGACCATGGGACAACATTCCCAAAGAGGCCTTTCTTGCACTTCTGTCTTAAAAGGCAGCCCCGCTCCTCACCACCTCTATCCTGTTAGTTTATTGAGTGTCTATTTCTCCTATCACGTAAGCTCCCTGAGAGCAGGAGCTTTGTTTTGTTGCCACTGTGACCTCAGAACTTAGAACCATCCCTGGCACTCAGCAGACATCCTTCAGATGAATGAGCGGGCCCTGCTGTCTGTCCCATGTTAAGGCACCAACACGTGCTTTCTTGTTACACCTGGAGAGCAAAGTGGTGCCACACGCCCCTTCTCATCCCCCGTTTGCATCCTCCACCCTTCCACCCACCGCAATCGGAGAACCTCCTTCTCCACGCTAGCGATTAGAGAATGCTGAGGGTAGACTCCTACACAAGACCAGACCGTCTTCCTAGGGCTTCCTGGGTAAAGAATCCGCCTGCAACGCAGGACATGCCTGGGTCAGGAAGATCCACTGGAGAAGGGATAGGCCACCCACTCCAGTATTCTTGGGCTTCCCTGGTGGCTCAGCTGGTAAAGAATCCACCTGAAATGTGGGAGACCTGAGTTCGACCCCGAGGTTGGGAAGCTACCCTGGAGAAAAGAACGGCTACCCACGCCAGTATTCTGGCCTGGAGAATCCCACAGACTGTATAGTCTATGGGGTCATAAAGCGTCAGACATGACTGAGCGACTTTCTCTTAGACTGTCTCCCTGGGAGTCAGGAGCTCTGAAGCTGACATCCCTAAGACATTGGCCACCACAGTTACAGTTTCTTTGTTTTTTGGGGAAAAAACCCACAAAGAACCTAAGCTGCATTTTGCCTCTTTTAAAATAAGGAATCCACATTGTTATACTCTCCTGAGCTGGCAACTCGCCTTTCTCTTATGTGTCCTCAGGGGTGACTAGCACGGGGCGGGGGGGG
>ML660219.1:4445587-4468844 GCA_007570785.1 Antilocapra americana | reverse complement strand
TCAGGGGTGACTAGCACGGGGCGGGGGTGGGGGGGGGGGGAATGGGGGGGGCAGGAAGGTAAAGGCACCGCCCCACCCCCCCCCCATTATAATGCGGGATGGACTACATTTTTTTTTTCAATTCCTGCTGGAAATCTCCCGCCTGGAAACCTTCCCAGATGTCCAATTTTCTTGCTTGAAGTGCATTTCTTTTCTCCTTGAGAATTAGTACAGGAGAATTTGTCTCCATTATAAACTTCATCCTGATGACAAGAGTGTGAAGTATTCACACAGAACTTTCTAGACACTTGGTGTGTGCGGAGCGCTGTGCGGGGGCTGGGGCTCCTAAGGATAGGACGCCAGGGGTGTGGGGAAGGGACAGGAAACTCAAAGGGATTTCCATGGACTCTGACTCAGGGACAGTAAACTGACCCAAGATTCCTCTGTCTTAAGACTAGGAAGAACTCTCGTAAGGCTGCGGTCAGGAAATCGGAGTGCAGATCTGTATCCCAGAGGAGCCACATGCTCCCTATTAAACTTCTTTCCTTCCCCCAGGAACCAAAATTGCAGGGGGCTCGGGCCAGTCCTATCTGGAGACCCAGAGGAAAGCGGAACGGGCCTTTTCTTTGGGAACAATGGGCTTCCCTGGTGGCTCAGATGGTAAAGAATCTGCCTGCAGAATCTTACTGGGGACAGTCACTCAGACCTCAGGAATATCTTCATTATTTGAAGAAGTCCATCTCACACCTAAATAAATGGCAGCCCTGTTCTGGGTACAAAGGACAACTAGACATAGACCCCTGCCTCCAGGATGTTTCCACCCTGAAGGAGACAGATGTGTAGGCACATTGGGACACACTGGGAGATGAGGTTAGAACATGGAGAGCTTTGGGAGCCTCATTAAGGAGCCTGCTCTTCGTTCTGTAGCTGGCAGGGAGCCACTGAAGTGTTTGGAAAAGAGGAGTGGTTTGGCTAGGTTTTCATTTTCAAAAGGACTCTCAAAGGGGATTCCTAGGAAGATGGCCGACTTGGACTCATCCTGGAGGTCCCCAGCCTGCCTCGCCCATGAGCCTCCTCCGCTTGCCCCCACCAGCTGGACCGCGTGTGTCTGCCGGGCACTCGTGCCACCCTTGGACTTCTCCCTGTGACAGCGCTCAGCCCCCCGTGGGGCTGCCGTGCCCCTCACTAGAGCAGCAGGCACTAACTTACGTGTCTCGTTCCGTCCCCGTGTCCAGCACAGAGCCTGGGGCACTGCTGGTACTCACTGACTGTACACGTGCGTGTTTTTAACCAGTGTCAGAGGGAATGATTGCAGTAGTACAAGAGAGAAAAAGTCAGGGTCTGGGTGAGCCAGAGTCACAACAGCAGGAGGATGGAGGGAGGAGAGGACCTGCAAGGTGGTAGGCAGCCCCCAGCGGTCAGTGCTCCCGGCCACCTGCAGAGTGGTGGGGGTGCAGCCGCCCTCTGCCTCCGGTTCCTGTCCTGCTTTCCCTCTTGTAGGGTGGGGTTTTAACACCTCCCCCCACAGAGGTATGGAGATGAAAAGCGTGTGTAACATGGCGGCTGACAGCCAGCCAGTGTGGCATGTGATGCTGGCCTCCCTGTTTCCTCTGTGTCATGGCCTCTGGACACATAGGAGCTGAGCGAGAGAGGCACAGTTTGAAGCAGGCAGGTCAAAGTTCAGTTTTCAGTTACTCCTCCCTCTGTGTCCAAGAGGGCAGCCACTGTCCGAGCAAGACCACGCCGACCGAGCAGACGCCTCTGCCCCTCTTGGGCCACTGGGGTCCCTGGCCTCGACAGGCAGTCTTTTTTAAAAGGTGACAGATCTACACCCAAATCAATCAAGAAAAACCCCAGCCACTTTGTGACTGATGAATAAATGAATGGACACATGGCCTTCAGCCTGAGCTCTATTACTTACTTTGATTCAGGGTACCCTCTGAACCTCAGGGTCCCAACCTCTAAATGGGCATTAGACTGTGTTCTGCAGTTTGTCTCAGGACTCAGTTAGATAACGCATGTGTGAGCACCTCGAAAATTCTAACATGCATTAGAAATGCCTTTTTATATCAGATATCATATCCCCCAGTGGTACCCAACAGAGTGTGAGCACAGAGTGGGCCTTTGCCTGAATATTAAAAGCATAAACGATGTCTCTGATTTACTTACTGCCCTGCCTCTTGTTACATAAAGACTCTGCATGCCAGCCAGCATCCTCAGGGTGGTGAGTCTCGGTATGGTCGCGGGTGTTATAGGTTACGATGGACTGCTTCCTTTTGGCCTGTGTTTGACCCTCTTTGGATTATACATTTGGATCCTGACACCGCTCCTGCCAGAGGTGGCATCTCCCCCAGCTTCCCCATCTCACATGGCAGAGCTGAGATCTCATAGCCGCTCTTGCCTGCGTGCTGGCCCCACTCCCCACTGCCCACCCGCAGAAGCCCCCCGTACCAGGAAACACCAGCTCGCTTCTGTGCGGGCTGTTCAAGGAAACACACTCGAGTGTGAGTACGCAGAGGCCAGAGGCTCTCTGAAGCGAGGACAGCAGGCCTGCCTGCTGGAGGAAATAGACGGGGTTCTTGGAGTCCAGGTGTTCCATCAACAGCCCACCTCATTTGTTCTGTCAGATTCCTCTTCTAAAATGCAAGTATGCTTTAAAATGCAGAGCTCCTGATGGCCGTTCACACCCTGATGAAAACGAACCTTGTCACATATTTAACTGCGAACGTTTACAAAGCTCTCTCACCGCGCATTTACCGTCATCTTCACAACTGGGATGGACCGATTAGCTCTGCTTCACAGCTAAGGACACCAAACCCGGAGCGGTCAAGTCATCTGAACATATAGGTGCAAATCAGAGAGATGGAATTTCAAATCCAGCTTCCCTGTTCCCCCTCCCCGACCCCCACCTGCCTCTTGTCTCCAGGGGAACCTGTTGTCGGGCAGGACTCTGAGGGGGAAGGGCTGTGAGTCCAGGGCCCGCAGAAGGGCAGTCCTGTCTGAGGACAGCAAGGCGGTCCAGGGGCTCATCATGAGAGTCCGCCTGCTCATCTGCTGCCCCCGCCCACCCCCACCCCCTCACCCGACCAGGACAGGGCCTGCAGGGTCTGGGGGTCGTGACTGTCTTCAGGCTCAATAACCATCAGGCAGGACACAGCCAAGTTATTTTTTAATTAGGAAGCATATTTCTTTTTAATCTCTCATCTCTCTAATTTAGCCTATTTAACAATGTCCTTTGAGTGGACTTGTCAAGAATACAGTCTAATGGTTTCATGTCTCAGCTCTGGTGTATATTAGTGACTTTGGTGAAATTACATAACCTCTCTGGGCCTCACTTTGCACATCTGTAAGACAGGGGTAACCTAGTCTGTGCTTTTCAGTATTGTTGCAAAGATGAAATGAGGTGACTGTATAGAATTCTTAGCAGGGGCCTGGCGTATAGGAAGTACTCCCAGAACTGTTGATGGCCCAGGGCCTTGCTGTCAAATCCCCACCCCTCTGGATCTGAGGACAGGAGCTCGGGCAGTACCTGCCTCTCGGAGAGACAGAGCATCCGCTGTGTCCTGGCTGCTCCCCGGGCGGTGAGCCATCTGCAGAGGGGTGGGGCGCTAGCGTGCTCTGCTCTTTGGGGAGATCCACGAAGGAGCATCTCCCCCAGAACCTTTCCTCGGGTGCCTGCTGAGGCAGTGCCTTGCGCGCTGAGGGCCGGGATCTTGGTCTGACAGCATTTAAAGGAGGGTTATGAGGAAAAGTACTGTGTTGGGTTCCAGAGGTTTCTGTCCAAGGTAATTCAGATTGCTGACCTAAGTCAGAACTCTGGTTGGTGCTTAACAGATGTAGAGGACAGGTTTGTGGTTGCCAAGTTGGAGGGATGCAGGAGAGGAGATGGACTGGGGGTTTGGATTAGCATATGCAAACTATCACATATAGGATGGGTGAGTAGCAGGCTGCTGCACAGCACAGGGAGCTACATTCATGTCTTGTAATAAACCATAATGGAAAAGAAAAAAAATAGACTGGGTGAAGTGAGGCGAAGATTGGGCTCCAGTGGCGAGTGGCTCGGTGGGAAAGAATCCACCTTCCGATGCGGAGACACAGGTTCGACCCCCAGGTCAAGAAGATGCCCTGGAGGAGGAAATGACAGCCCACTCTAGTGTCCTTGACTGGAGAATCCCATGCACAGAGGAGCCTGGCGGGCTGCAGTCCATGGGGCCGCAAAGAGTCGGACGTGACTTAGCGACTGAGCACACGCAAATGAGGGGAAGAACCAAAGAGGAGAAATAGGCTAGACTCCGTAGAACCCTGCTTTGGGCTTGGGCCTGTGCTTTCCCTTGAGCTTTCTGTTTTGTGTCTATGCAGGGACTGGGGTTGTGAGTATGATTGTAACAGAAGTGTGACAGAGAAGACGGCTACTCGCTAGTAGGCCTGTTCTGGAGAAGGCATGACCAAGCTGAGAGAGGACTGTAGACAGAGCCGGGGGGGGTGCACCCCAAGAATTTAGACAGAAGCAGCAACGCCAGAGAGGCCTGCTGCTTCTGGAGACAAGATGGCAGAGTATGACCAGGGAAGTGCGTAGCGCTGAGTAATGATTCCTGATATTAATCAAGTCTCTGAGAACCTGGATCATGTAACTTACTGAATTCAATTTATATTCTCTTAGGCAAAATCACTATGACCTGGATAGAAATTTAGCCAGAGAGCACTAAAAAATGGAAAGCCATAGGTAATGAATGACCCTCTGGGAAACCAGGAGCCCTACTTTCTGGCTGGTCATATTTTAAATATTATAAGAAATTAGATAATTGAACATTTACCAAGTACTTATCATGTATTAGAACTGTACTTCGAGTGACCTGCATTCACTGGATCCCCTCTAAAAGCCCTGTGCGGGAGGCATCCTGGTTTAGTGAGTACTTGACAATCTTCTGTTACAAAGACACATTCCCCAGAATGTGTGGTTTGACCTTTCTCCCACTTTGGGTGGCCAAAAATAAATGGTAAGTCCCAGTTATTTGTAACTAAAGGAAGAGACTGATTACTTTTCCAGAACAATCTGTAGGTACACCAGGGACTGAACATGAACCACGGTCAATGTGTCCTTGTTGGATGACAGCTATTCTAGCCTCTGTTACAAGTTGTCCTGGACTTGTCTGGGACTTCTGGTTTTCTGTCTGCATTGATGAGATCATCATATCCGGCGTCTTGACTTGACAACCAAGCTCTGAACGTAGAGGCCCATTTACTGGGGTGCAGACTGCAAACATGAAACCCAGTATAATTTTATCCTTCATGTTTCTGCCCATAAGTGCTGGAGAGAGTGCCTACTTTTAACAACCCATACTTTTGGGGGTCTCCTAATACAGAAAGAGAGGATAAATCCCATGGTCATTTGATCCAGGGGACATAGGGAAGAGAAGGGTCAGCCCAGCCCAACATTCACAAGGTGGTCAGGAGACTCTGATATACAGCGGGCCCATCAGCTGTCTTCAGGACGAGGCTCAATTCTTTCCACTCCAACCGTGGCCATCAAAGACAGTTCATACCGGTCGCTTGGTTTGGCACAGCTACGGCATCCTTCTTCATACTCGCTCAGCAGGGACCTTTCAGGTTTCTGGGTCATTTCTGTCGACACTTGTAGGGCACACGACCTCCCAAAGCTTGACGGTACCGTGGCAGCCCAAGCTCACAACTATAACTTTTTAATTCTCAGTATTGTAAGCAAAGAAGCTGGAGGCTCAGAGCTGGTGCCTATCCCGGGCCATGCCATCCCACACCTTCTGCCTGCTCCTCACAAGTCCAGGTGTGCTCAGAATCCTGGAGCTCTGCCCAACAAGATAGCAGAAGCTGAATCTTCCATAGTTGAGGGCCACAGGCTCCACTTTCCCAAAGCAAGGGAGTCCCCAACTTTGTGGAATCTGAAGTGCCTGAGGCCCACCTAGCCAGCAGCCAGGGGGCTCAGAGCATCAGTGACCAGCAGGCAAGAAAGGAGCAGGGAAGGTAACTGTTAGCTGGGATTTGGGCAGCCGCTCATAGGAGGAAAGGCCAGCCACTGCTCACCGCTTACCTTGGCTTCAGCCACAGGAAGAAAACACAATGAATAATGCCCAGAACAGCAGAAGTGAGGCAGCAGGTACAGTCTCTGCCTGCCTGACTCCTCAAAGATGCCCAGCTGTGCAGAGGAAGGATGTGAAGTCAGGATTTCATGATACCCAGGGTCAGGGCCAGAGATAAATCCTGCTCTTTTCCTTTTGAAGACAGCTCTTCATTGTCTCTTGATCCTAGGACTCTAGCCTGGTTTCCCTGGTTACTAGACTGGCTTCCAGAGGCAGGCATCAGGGTGCAGTAAGCTGCAGAAAGACCCGCCATGACGGCTGCTCAGGGCAGGAAGGCCAGCTGGGTGGAAAGAGGATGAAGACACGGAAGCAGCGCTTCCTGCTGACGTCGGGGCAGTCAGAGAGATTCTTCTCCGTGGCCCTCATCTTGGGTGATGAGACTACACCAGCTAAGCAGCCGAGTAACCTGCCCTAGGTCCCATGGGAAGGACACTGTAGAAGCAGGAATTAGACCGATCCTGGGGTGACTTTTCCGTTTCCAAAGAAAATGCCGCCACTAAGCAACCATCAGGAAGCTGAGTGCTTAAAGTTGCTTCTCCTGGAGAAGAAACAGGTATACAGGTATACAGTGATAGGGGGCTGTTGGGGCTTGCAGGTGGGGGCAGCTTCTGGCCCACAGGTGGGAGTAGACCTGCCTCACTGCCCCTGCCAGGCCTGCCAGTCCACCTGCTGACCGGCGGCCAGTCATCCCCAGCAGTCTCTCCGGGGTCCCAAACCACAGGAACCTACAGGAGGGCCGGCGGTCCACACTGGTGGTCTTCCCGCCCATCAGAACAAGTCAGGATGAAAACTCGCTGAGAGCAGCAGAGTCTCCTGGGATGACTGGCAATTTGAGCTTCTCAGAGACGGATACCCTGTTGGTCCCAGACATCACCTCAGGCTAAAAGCCTGTGGTTATGTTGCATAGCTGGTCTTCTTTACTAACCCTAAGCCGTAATCCAGAAGCCACTCTAGGTTGAATGTGGGCCGTTAAGCATTCCTGTGAGGCCCACAGCTCAGGATTTTTAGGTGTTGTCATTGCCAGCGGGGGAATTACCTTTCTGTCTGCAGCTTGTGCGTCTCGGATCTGATCATCTCTGTGCTCCTTCTAACCATCACCAGGCCTCGGGAGTCAGCGCCTTGCCCCTCTCTGCCAGGGGAGTGTCTCCACCCACAAGGGTTCCTGATTCCCTCCGCTGCTCCAGCCCCAGAGGCCTCCTCTGGGGAGGGTCTGTGCCTCACTGTATCTATCACCTGGGCAATGCGCTGTCTGTCTCCCCACCTCTGTCTTGGCTGGGGTGATGAGAGGGCTGACTGGGGTGGGGGACAGGGTCCCTGGGGGCTCAGGAGTTGCGGGACAGAGGCAGGGAGTGAGGATTCTCTGCCAGGGCCTTGCCAGCAGTCTGGGCTGGAGGCTCCAGCTGTACCTCTCCTACTGGAAATGCTCACGGTGGCCCTCCTTCCCGTGAAGCCCCTACCTCCTATCTCCTGAGCACGCCTGACAGCCCCGGCTGCCCAACCAGGAAGCTGTAAAGTGCGCCCATGGCCCAGGTGTGCCTGAGCCCCTGAGTGTGTCCTGGTGCCTCCATCTCCACGAGCTCTCCTGCCTGTCTGGCCTGGCTCTGGGCCCACTGCCCACTTGGACTGCTGCTCTGGCTTTTATCTGAACTGTCCAGATGCCGCCCCCTTACCCTGGCCTCACCTCTGCACTCCTCCACCCAAGTCCTTCCGGGCCTGGCCTGCCGCCACAGAGGGGCTGAGACAGGGGGAGAAGCCTGTGCACGGAGCTTGCCACGCTCAGAGGAAGGGGAACTGCCTCCTCAGGGCCTGGCAAGCCCTGGAGAAGGGGAGAACACAGCCGCCTTGGCCCGGCCCCCGGGCCCCCAGGTGTGCTGGCAGCCTCGCTCCTGCAGGGTCCCGGGGGCAATGGACAGAGGTCCCCACCTAGTGAGGAGGGCGGCGTCTTAGCCAGCAGCTCGGCCACCTCTGCCTCACCGGCTTCTTGAGCTCACACTCTTATCTATTGAGTGCTTCCAACAGCGCCCACCGTCCTCAGTACGGTCCTCAGTACTGAGGAAGAAATGTCCGGGAGACGCTCTTCACCCCTGCGTGTCACAGGTGCACAGACCACAGCAGCGAGAAGCGCTCGCATCGCTGTCCCTGCAAGAGGGGCCCTGCCCGGTCCCTCGCCTCACGTCTCGGCTTCTGCTGGCCCCAGCCATCCTCCTCTCCTCCCAGAACACGTGACCATTTCAATTCATAGGAGCATCCACACAGGGCCAGAATGTTCACTTCAGAAGAATTAAGGCACGTTCTGGCCCCGTATCTAGAGGACACTCCTGCCCCGTCAGCCTCCTAGCTGACGTGCAGACCGTCTGAAGCAGAGGGAAGTCTTCTCTGACAGACACGACAGCAGGAATCCACAGACTCATCACAGCCCCAGTGCAGCCTGGCCAAGGGCAGCGAGCGCTGGGTCCACCTTGACTGGGAAAGGCCTGCCACGGCCTCCTCGTGCAGAGCAGATGCCAGCTTGGCACACACACCTCCGGGAGAGAGGCTGGCAGGCTGACCCCACAGGGAGCACATTCCCACCTCTATGGTGGTGGCCTTCCTCCTCCATCCCCTCCTGGCTGCAGCCTCACACTCCGTCAGGACCAGCGCGACTTTCAGCCCCACCACCCGTTTGCTCATAATTTGCCCCCATTTTTCTCCTGGGTGTGGGCACTTCCCTAGGCACAGTCCCCCTCAAATGGCTTCTGCTGTGGGGGCTGTGGGGCTGCATTCAGTGCTTGCAGTTTGAGATCAGCCCTGCGTCCCAACCTCCTGCTTCCCCACCCTCTGTCGGCCCCCTGGCTCTGTAGAAGGTGCCAGAACACACACACACACACAGACTCATGCTTCTCGTGTGCCCCCTCCCTGTTCCCCACGTCCACATCTGCCTCTCCCCTGTGCAGTCGTTGATCCCATGACATGCCGTCTCTTCCTTGCAGCCCTATTCTTCTATCATCTGAGCCAATCAGGAGGCATCAAATCTTTCCTAAAAATCAATGCCTGCCTTACTTCCAGTGCCTAATCTACATCTGCTCATCCTCTCCCTTTCTTTAAAAAAATAAGAACAGACTAAATAATAAAGCCCTCTTTTCACATGACCCGCTTGCCTGCCATTGCCAGGGCCCTGAAAGACTTCTGCTGATCAGGGATCTTTTATCCTGCAAAGAATTGCTCTGACACACTTTTCTCTCATGAGTTTGTCCTCTGTTCACATGGCACAGGTTTTTAGAGGCTGTACATGTGGGAAGGGCCAGGAAGATATTTGAGAGCAAAGAGGGCAAGCCCCCTGCTTTTAAAAGAGTTCTCTGAGCTCTGGGTCCCGTAGGACCTGGCAGGGAGTGACATATCAGCCTCTTTCCTTCTGCTTTTGGCCCAGGGGAAAAGGAAATAAAAAGCAACCGATGCCCCTCCCCCACACACACCCGCATCAAGAATTCTTTTTTTTTTCTTTTTAATCATTGTATTGAAGTATAGTGGATCTTCCCAACTCAGGGACAGAACCCTGGTCTCCCTCATCGCAGGCGGGCTCTTTACCAGTTGAGCCACCAGAGAAGCCCGTTGTTGTTTTACAATGTTGTGTTAATTGTTACTGTATAGCGAAGTGATTCGGTCATATGTATAGATACATTGCCTCCCTGGTGGCTCGGATGGTAAAGAATCTGCCTGCAGTGCAGCAGATCCGGTTCAATCCCTGAGTCAGGAAGATCCCCTGGAGAAGGGAATGGCAACCCACTCCAGTATCCTTGCCTGGAGAATTCCATGAACAGAGGAGCCTGGCGGGCTACAGTCCATGGGGTTGCAGAGTCAGACACGGCTTAGTGAATAACACACATGAATTCTTTTTATTTTCCATTACAGTTTGTTATAGGATGTTGAGTATAGCCCCCTGTGCTATACAATAGGACCTTGTGTATCCATTCTGTAAAGACCAGTTTGCATCTGCTAAGCCCAAACTTCCAATCCACGTCTTCCCCAACCCTCTCCTCCTTGAGAACCACAGGGCTCTGTAGGATCCGTCTTTTTCCTGGTAAGGGTAGTAGGAGGGGCAGGGACTTAGAACAGCTGCTTGAAAATTAGAATTCATGATCAGCTGTGTATTCTCCCTGCTGTTCACAACCACATTCAGGACCAGGCCTGAGACATGACTTGGCCGTGTCTTCCCACCACCCCTCTCTGCCCAGTGCCTTTCTGGGTCATTCCTCACATAGTGACATGCCCCACTTTAAGGAACAGGACATATATATTTAGAGAAACTTATAAAACCAGGAAACTAACAGGTGCTTATTTATATTACATAAAGAGTTTTCTGTTCCACAATGCTTCCCTGAGAGGCTCGTTTAAGGAGCAGATGGCCAGTGTATGTGTTTCTTTACATAGCCTTAACTACTGCTGAAGTTCCAAGCGGATTTAAGAGTACAGGCTTGGGGCTCAGACAGGCGGAGTTTTAATTCTAGCCTGGCCACTTAGGGGCAAGCTAGAAGACCTCAGGATCCTATGTGCTCATCTGTAGAGTGGAGATTGTTGAGAAGATTAAACAATTTCTTTACCACTTCACTCATCAAAAATGTGATTTAGAATGGCATATCTGAGAGACTCCTTTACTGTTTCACACAAAAAGAACCTGGCAGATGTGAACAAATCTAAGAGACTATATTTGGGATGGTTGGACGGCAGATAAAAACTCTGCTGTGCACACAAAATTCACTTTGGGGAGCCCGTGCCCATGGTTCCCAAGTGTCAGGACTGGAGTTCTGGGTGGGAAAGGCTGGCTTGTAACTAAGGGTCATGGAGTAAAGGGGAAGCCAGGTCTGCATCCTGATTGACAAGAACAGGCTCAGGAAGCCTGAGGTGTGAAGGCAGAGAATAGGGAGAGAACCGGAATGGAATTCAAGATGATAGGTCTGCAGCAGAGAAGGAGATGAGCGGGACTAACTGGAGGCAGGAGGGGGTTGGGACCACTGGCCACCTGGAGGGGCCCCTTTAGATAAAGCCCCCGGAGAGAGTAGGGGCAGGGCCATTAGGCAGGTTTGGGGGCAGGCCAGCCCAGGACCCCCAGCTGGGGAGCAGGGCCACGGCCCCACCATCCAAAAGACGGTTTCCTGTGACTTTTTATCTCCTTCCTCAGAGCCTCTTTTGGCACAGATAATTAGCACTGATGGTAGCTCATTAGCTAATCATTTCTGGTTCATGTTTACCAAGTGTATTACAGACAATTTGGACACGTCTTTCTGAGAGCCAAGTACTGGAAAATTCTTCAGAAAAAATAGATGCTTGATACATAAGGCTTCCATCCCTCTGTCTTTCAGAAAAATGATAGCTCAACTGTGTCCACAACAGAGTTTCTACGTTCTCCCCCATCTTGTCTCGTGGCGGCCCTGGGGAGTGTGGTAGGAAACACACAGAATGTATATGTAGGCTCAAGACCTGTCTCCATCGCTTACTAACTGTTGAACCTTGAGAAAAATTAGTTAGCCTTTCTGAGCTTCGTTTCCCTGTCTATAAAATGGAGGACATACTGTCTATTTTATAAGATTATCATGAGGATTAAAGAAGATCCTCTGTGAGAGGAGTGTGCTTCAGGACCCCCCGGCGGTCCGCTGGCTAAGACTCTGTACTTCCAGTGTAGGGGGTGCAGGTTTGGTCCCCTGTCAGGGAGCTGTGCTGTGCTGAGTGCCCCAGTCGTGTCCCACTCTGTGCGACCCCAGAGACGGCAGCCCACCAGGCTCCCCTGCCCCTGCGATTCTCCAGGCAAGAACACTGGAGCGGGGTGCCATCGCCTTCGCCCAGGGGACAAGGCCAGTTGCAGCCTTGCTGGGCGACTGTGAAGACGAATCAGATAAAGCACGTGAAGGGCCGTGAGCAGTGCCCGCGTGGAGCAGCTGCCGCCTCGGCGCTGGCGGTCGTTGTCACCACCGTCCTCTCAGAGAAAGCACTGCTTCTCCCAGGACGATGCGCCTCTGTCCCCAGATACACCGCCTCGTGTCGACGTGGTCTGCCTCTAAGTCCTCCCCAAATACTGAGACATTCTCTGAGGACAGGACCCTGTCTTCTGAGCCTTGATGGTCTCTGTACCCAGACAGAGCCAGGCACATGTACAGGCTCAAGAAATCATGGGACTGACTTCAAATATCCTGGTGGTGGCTTTTCTTTTTTCTTTAATACTGTTTTTTATTATACAAGTAATTCATACATAAGCATATAAGGCAGAAAATAAAATCACCCTCGGCACCACTCTCAGAAATAACACGACATTTCAGTGTGCACTCTGGATGACTTCTGTCCTGTCTGATGGCATCTGAGCTTCGGGTCTGGAATGAAGACTCTGTAGTTGGGTGGGACTTCAGTGTAACTTCTTTCCATGATTTATCTAATTAGGTATGCAAGCAGGATGCTGCTAAAAGGAATTTGGCAAGCTTCCCTGCCTCCATATCCATTTGATCATGGTTTTTTTTTTTTAACTGAAGTATAATCTGACCTACCACACTGTGCTAATTCCAGGTGTACAGCACAGTGATTCAACACCTCTATACATTCCAAAATGACCACCGCCATGTCTAGGTCCCATCTGTCACCATGGGGTGGTCTTCCTGTACTATCGATTTTGACTGACAACATTCCTTTCAGTGGAGCTAGTCATAGCCATAGAAGGCCGGGCTTAAACTACGATCCCGTATGGCTCTGGCTGCATGGTCATCATCAAAGTGGTCAGCCTCTGGTGCCTGCTTCTCCTGATGACCTTTGCTCTTTCAGCCTGCCTTCCTGTTGCATGAGGGTCAGTTTCTGCGGCTCTGGAATGTGGTCTGTCTGTCTAGGGGCAGGGCTTGTGAACGAGCGGATGGTTATCATGGTCCTGGCTTGGAAAGGGAAGACTACCCCACAGCTGTGAGCCCAAGAGCCCTGAAAAGTGACCCACCCCGGGCAGGGCTCCCTGTTTCCCAGTTTCATGTTGCCGTCTTTCGATCCATGGGAGTGCGTCGGGTCAGCAGGCGGACACCAAGGAGAGTGGCCGGCCGGGCGGAACAGGGCGAGGGCTGTACCCCGACCTTGGTCCGAACCTTCGTATTATGGGAGAGCTGCTTCTGCAGGAGGCCGTTACCAGCTTCCTGCCTGGCCTTACCGTTGCCGCCGAGAGGGCCGAGAGCCCCAGTGTGGCCCAGGGGCAGCGTAAGCTGAGACCCGCAGAGTCCATGCAGCGTTCTGGCCACACGGCTCCAGACCATGAGGGAAAGCTGCTGCTTGACCCCCACTGCAGTTCTGTTCACAGAAGCCCTGCCTCCCGCTGAGCCCAGGGGACACGTGTGACGTCCCAGCTCCCGCAGGGACCTGGCGGCAGGGCTACCCCATCCCACAGGGTCATGACCAGGAGCTCGCTCCTACTTCTGGTCTGTTCCCAGCTCCCGGGGCCTCTGCACAGGACCCAGTCAGGAGGCAGCGCGTACCCCTCTGGGAGCTCCTATGAAATCTGAAAGGCAGACTCTCACCATCCACCTCACAGGCCCCCTGCTGTTTCCCTGCCCCTCACCCCTCAGGCGCGTTGGCATCCTCCTCCGTTTGCGACCCTCTCCATCCTCTCGCCTCTTCTGCAGACGTTCCGCCTTCCACAAAGTCACGAAGTAGCACCATGAGCCAGACTCTGGCAGGTGCTGAGTCTGTAACAGTCGCCAGAGTTTACGTGGCCAGTCACACATGGAGAGACAGGGATTAAGCCATAAACGCATTCACACGTATATGACTGCAAACAGTGATATGTCCTGTGAATCTGGGCTCAATAAGAGACCTAGTTTAGGTCAGTGATCACCGCAGACCAGAGAAGATCTCGGAGGAAGTAACACTCGCGCTGACAGCTGAGATTATTCAGTATCCACATCAGCAGTGGGAAAGTGCTTTCTCAACAGCATGTGCCAAGGCCTTGAGTCAGGAAAGAGAAGGCATGTTTCAGAGCTGTAATGGAAGCTGGTGGAGATGGAGGGCTGAGAGCACAAGCTGGGGAGAGCATCAGAGACCAGATTAGGTAAGGCCATGTGGAGCCAGTTAGGGCTCTGCGTTTAATTCTACCTGTGATAGGAAGCCTTTGAAGTGTCGTAAGCTGGGGAGGCCACCAGCCCAGCAAAACCCAAACCCCGGATCAACCCAGCATCTGCTTCCTGTGCCCATACGTCTGGGAAGAAGTCACACAGCCCTCTGGAAGTCAGGTGGGCTAGACTAATCAAGCAGCCCTCCACAGAGATTCAGAGGGTGGAAATGACTTGGCTGTAGCTGACAGTTACTCGGTGAAGCCTAGAAGATGTAATGGGCATAAAACCTGGCATTTCACTCACTTCTCATGTAACTCACAGGGTGGGGCCACAGGGGGGCGTTATTATCTCCATTCTGCAGCTCAGACAGCTGAGGCCTAGGGGAGCGTGACTCCTGAGAGTCGAGCCGCTGAGGGGCAGCTGGGAACGTGGGCCTGGAGCTTCTGCCTCCCAGTGTTTTCTCTGCCCCACCCAGCAAGGGTCTGCAGAAGAAAGAAAATTCCCTTGGACAGAGAGAGAAGCGGAGCACGGTGGGGCTACGAGCTCTTTCTGAATCCACGGGGGCTCCCGCGCGGCTCTGATGGGCTCTCAGATAAAGGAGGAGTCAGGAGGCTCTGCTTTCAACTGACCCTCTAAAAGGCATGAGGTTTCAGAGGCCTCTGTTGAAAGCTAGCTCCCCTCCTGGCTCTCAGGCTGACACCAGAATCATCAGAGCAGAGATGACCCATCCAAGGGAAAGAGCCAGTCCCCTGAGTGTTTGATGGCGGTGATCAACGGCTTGACGGGAACTGGCGCCAAGCGTGCAAGCCTGGGCTTCACGCTGGGAAGGCTGACTCCTGGGCCATCCTCCCCAGGGTGCAGAAGAAAACAGTGGCAGGTGCAGGTGCCCCCTGAATCAGTTGCATTTCCATACGCTAATAATGAACTATCTGAAAAGGAAAGCAGGAAACAACCCCATCTGCAGCAGCATCAAGGATGAAGTACTAAGAACAGGCGCCTCTGCCATCCCCAACCCCCCAAATGTCCTCTGGCTGAGCGGCGCTCCTCACCCTCCTCCTTCCTCCTGGCATCCAGGTCACCATACCCACTGGGATCCAGACTACAGCCAGCTTTGGTTCCCTCCCCCGTGTTGCCTTGGACACAGAAGGACTTCAAACATTACATGTTAAAGGGATTAAACAATCGGAGAGCAAAGCAGTGTCAATAAATACAGTTGTCCCTCAGTAGTCACAGGATATTGGTTCCAGGACCCCCAGAGTATACTAGAATCCGGGAATGCCCAAGTCCATCATACAAATGGCATAGTATTTGCATATACCCTGTACACATCATCCCATACACTTTTTTTTTTTTTTGGCCACACTCCATGGCGTGTAGAATCTTAGTTCCCCGACTAGGGATCAAACCTGCACCCCCTACATTGGAAGCATGGAGTCTTAACCAGTAGACTACCAGGGAAGTCTTCCCATATGCTTTAGATCATCTCTAGGTTACCTATACCTAGGTGTAATACCCAACACAATATAAATGTGTGAATAGTTGCAAATACAATGCAAGGAATATGTAAATAGTTGGCAGGAGGAGAAGGGGACGACTGAGGACGAGATGGTTGGATGGCATCACCGACTCCAGGGATATGAGTTTGAGCAAGCTCCAGGAGACGGTCAAGGACAGGGGGGCCTGGCATGCTGCAGTCCATGGGGTTGCAAAGAGTCGGACAGGACCGAAGAACAGCCATGGCACATTTAAGTTTGCTTCTTGGAACTTCCTGACATTTTTTCCCCAATAGTTTCAATCCACTGTTGGTTGAATCTGTGGATGCAGAACCTTTGGATGCCGAGGGCCCGTTGTAGTGTAACTTCTAAAAACTGGAATCGCTATACAGTCATGTGGGAGGCACACCATGCTCTTTCCCACGGCATCGAGGGATCTCTCTGGGGCTAAATCTCAGCTCTGCAGTTACTAGCCAGGAGAATGTGGATTGTTTACCAACTTCCGTCAGTCTAAGTTGCTGCATTTCTAAGTCAGGGCTCTGCCTCCTTCACGAGGACAGCTATGAGGCCTGGATGAGCTGACCAAGGCCTAGCGTGCTGCCTGAAGCACAGGAGGTGCTCAAGAAAAAGTGTTTGTCTCTGAAGAGCCAAGTGCCTGAATATGGGCCACGGAGAGAACTGCTTGGGTGTGAATCCTGGCTCCGTGGTTACCAGTCACGTGATCCTAGACACCTCTTAATCTTTCTGCCTGTTTCCCCCTTTGCAAAATTGGATGGCAATAATATTGGGTTGGCCAGAAAGTTGGTTTGGGTTTTTCCTTCACATTTAACAGAGAAGCCCGAACGAACTTTATGGTCAACCCAATAGAAGGCACCGGGTGGTGATACAGATGCAATGGGGACAAGTGGGTGACACGCTTGCCTCCATTGGAGCCCAGACGGCCACCCCACCTGGACATGCCGCACTGGGAACACACCGAGATGGCCCATGCGAAGCCCTCTGTGCCCGCGTCTGTGCAGATCTCAACTCCTGCACACAGGTGCTCCTTCCGTGTGCTAAGCAGACACCTGTCTGATGAATCCTCTCTGTGGCTCTGTCACCAGAACACACACTGAGCTGCCAGCACCCTCATGGTCTGCCCCAGCTTAGCTGCTGCCAGTAACTCCCCACATCTGCTGCCCTGCTCAGCCTGTGGTGAAATGTGGCCTGGGCTGAACACACGGTGGAAAGCTAATGAGAACCGTCAACTGTGATGTTCAAAGCACGTGTGGCTACACGACTCCACCTCCATCCTCAGCCTGGTCCCCTCTGCATCTCTGTCTGCCTCTCTCCTCCGCTGAGCCTGCTGACCCTGACCCTTCCCTCTGCCTCCTTTGCCGCTGAAAGGGAAAGGAAGTCACACAGTCAGGTCCAACTCTTTGCGATCCCATGGATCGCAGCCTGCCAGACTCCTCTGTCCACAGAATTCTCTCCAGGCAAGAGTACTGGAGTGGGTTGCCATTTCCTTTTCCAGGGGATCTTCCCGACTCAGGGAATGAACCTAGGTCTCCTGCATTGCAGGCAGATTCTTTACCAACTCAGCTACTAATAATACCTTGGCCATTATTTGGCAGAACATAGGAGCTCCCTGAAGAAGCAGTGGAAGGATTTGGCAGCTGGGAGAAGGGGACAGACATATCCATGTTCCGCCAGTGTGGCTTGGAGCTGCATCTCCTCACAGCCGTACTGGGGAGAAAGGCCTGGTCCCAGCAGCAGCCAGCAGTCCTGTCCTCTGCCATCATGCCTCCCCTGGGCACCTGCAGTGTCAGCTGTAGTGTCACCGGTACAGAGAACCAGTGTTTGGGGGCTACTCAAGCAACCAAGTTAGGGAACGGTGGTCAATACCTTTGGTTCCAGGCAAAAGGTGGGCACAGGTGCTAGAGAGTTAGGTTCACACCAGCTCAGCCACCTACTCGCCTTGTGACTTTGCCAAGTGATTCAACCTCAGTTCCCATAAGTGGGGAGAAAAAAAGGTGGAGGGAGTAGCAGTGCCTTCTTTGAAGCTGATGTATCAGGCATTTAGTAGGTTTGCTTGGCACACAGTAAGCCTCCAGCTCTTATGAGTAGCAGCAATATTAATAATACCTGACTTCTGAGATCCTCCCCTCTGTCTGCCTGGATCTTCTCAACCTTGTCAGCATGGCTCTTTTGCTCAGTCTGATTCTCCTGGTCTTGTTCTTGCTCCAATTAATGGATTTTTAACTTTGACTTTGTTTCCCAGCTTCCAGACTTTAGCCTCCTCTAGACCACTGAGGCCAAGGAGCCCAGCCCCCAAAACCCTGCATTGACCCCCCCACCCCTGGTACTCAAATCCTTGGGCCACTCTTGAGCCCCAGCCTAGGCTCAGTGGCACAGACCAGAGCCTGTCAGCCTCTCTACCTGCCTCCCTAACTCTAGTTCCCCAAAGCATCCAGAGCTCTTTGGGATGCTCCTCAGGGCCAGCTGATGGGGTGGGCAAGAGTGGAAGGGGGCAACACTTCCTCTTCCCCAGGCTGGGACCAATGAGCCTTGAGCAGCTCTGGTCCAGGAGCTAGGTTTAAACAAGATGACAAGCAGACATGTCCATCATCCTTTCTCACTTGGTCCCTGAGACCTCTGTAACCAGAAGCAGGAGAAAGGTAAGGACGCTCCCTGACACCAGAGGGTGAGTGGCACCCCTGCAAGCCTGCACACAGACTTATTCCCAGGAGTCCTGCTCTGCTTCATTCATTCACTCAGATGGTAAATATCTAGTGACTTCCTGTTCATCTCGGGGAAGACTTGGCAATTGTGTCATTATCCATATCTCCTTGATCTTGAAGAATTTTTCTCTTCAATAGTCCTCAAATTAGATGGAAATCTAGAAATCACAATAACTGCTGTCCAGGCCAACAGATAGGAAGACTTCTGAGTTCCGGCCTCAGCCCCCATCCATGTTAGGTGCAGATGGCATACTGTCTGTCTCCTCCTCCAGGCTGCCCAGGGCTCCCAGCCAACTTTCCTCTTATTGCCTTCATCATACATATGTGCCACCATCAGATTCAGCCCCCAGGAAACTAGCCATATCTGTATAAATAACAGCTAAAGCTGCATATATTCTAGGGTAAAAGAGTCAATGAGACTGCGGAGCACGCAGGGCCAGGTGGTGTCAGCTCACTGAGATGGAGTAGACGGGAGGACCTCGACTTGTCCACGCCCAGGGTCAACAGAAGATTTCATACTAGGGATCCTACTTGAACAACAAAAAAAGAAAGAAGCAAACCACACCTCCTCCCAGTCAGGGACAAGAAACAGGAGGAAAAAGGCAAAGAAAGAAAGAGATTGGGTAGTCACACTGTCAAAGGCCTTTCATCATCACAAAGCTCCCAGATTCTAGGCTCCACTGGGGACTGTAGGGGAGGCCTGGCTTGGGGCTGGGATCCAGGCCCTGTGAAGGCAGGGATGGTGCCTCCTTCCACCACCAAGGCCCAGGTTAGAAGCCTGACAGCTGGCAAGTCAGAGACACCCATCAGGGCTCAGGAACTGCAGCGGCTCCCCAGCTGCAGGTAGTGCAGGAACCTCAACCTGATGTCAGACCCTGGAGCAGAGTGTGGATGGGAACCCTGGACCAGCGCAGACCGAGGGGAGCCCCCGTAAGTCCCCAGTGTTCGTAGGTCTTGGGGAGAACAATTTGTGTGGGATCTTGTGCTCTCCCCTGTCCTTGGGGAGTACCCATGACATTTCTCTTCTGAAACCAGAGCTTCTTCCTCTGTGGCCAAGAAAACCCCACTGACCACAAGCACAAGCGCCGAGGCCTTTCGTCAAAGAGCATAGGAGCTGAACATGGCCTTATTCATGAGGCTGTTTGTTTCATTCTCTCGGTTTTCTAGATGAATAAATTAAGGATGAAAGGGCTGGTATTGGAGAAGGAGCCCCACAGGTCATCCCAGAAGAGCATGAGAGGGTAGTCTCTCACCGGGCTAGTAGCTTCCAAAAGAGGTTTTTTAAAATTGAAAACTCTTCTCCCGTGAAATTGTATGCAAAAGTTGAGAGCGTTGGTGTCCTTGGTCCTCTGTGTTAACCACAAAGTCTGACTCAACGTTGAGAAGAAAGTTCAGTTCAGTTCAGTTGCTGTCATATCCAACACTTTGCAGCACACCAGGCTTCCCTGTCCATCACCAGCTCCTGGAGCTTACTCAAACTCATGTGCATCGAGTTGGTGATGCCATCCAACCACCTCAGCCTCTGTTATCTCCTTCTCCTCCTGCCTTCAGTCTTTCCCAGCATCAGGGTCTTTTCCAATGAGTCAGTCCTTCGCATCAGGTGGCCGCAGTATTGGAACTTCAGCATCAGCATCAGTCCTTCCCATGAATATTCAGGGTTGATTTCCTTTAGGATTGACTGGTTTGATCTCCTTGCTGTCCAAGGGACTCTCAAGAGTCTTTTTAAACACCACAGTTCAAAAGCATCAATTCTTCAGCACTCAGCTTTTCCTGAAGCTAAGTTGGTAAAGAATGTACCTGCAATGCAGGAGACCCCAGTTTGATTCCTGTGTTGGGAAGATCCTCTGGAGAAGGGCATGGCTACCCACTCTAGTATTCTTGGGCTTCCCCTGTGGCTCATCTGGTAAAGCATCCGCCTGCAATGTGGGAGACCTGGGTTTGATCCCTGGGTTGGGAAGATCCCCTGGAGAAGGAAAAGGCTACCCACTCCAGTATTCTGGCCTGGAGAGTTCCAAGAGGGGTCACAAAGAGTTGGACACGACTGAGTGACTTTCACAGCTTTCTTTATGATCTGACTCTCACATCCATACATGACTACTGGAAAAACCATAGCTGGGATGGAGGGGATATACTCCAGTACCCACATCACCTGCATAAAAGGAGGAAATACCTCTTACCCTTTGAGAATGCCTGGGTCCCAGCCAGTCAACATTCTCCCTAAATGATCTGTGTCTGTAACAGTTCGCATTCATGAAGCACCTATTCTGTGCCAGGCACTAAAGAGATTGCTTTGCAAAGCTTTATCATTTATTTCTAAAAGCAATCTACAAGATAGATTTTATTATTATTCCCATCCTTGTTGGAAACTGAAAACCCAAGAAGCCTAGCTGTTCGCCCAAGGCCGTGTGATGCTGCAGGCAGTACTGTCCAGAGCCCCACCCGCTGCCTCCCCACATCACCTCGTCGTCACTCACCTGCCCAACTCAGTTCATCTTACATTACGTTGCCACTCCTCCTCCTCTTTTTTCTCCCCAAATGCTTCATGCTCATGATATGCCATCCTGTGAAGCATCTCATCACTTTTGATTACAGAATAGATATACATTAATTATTTTTTATATAAGCCCAGTGACCCAGTGTTAGTTGCTCAGTCATGCCCAACTCTTTGTGACCCATGGACTGCAGCCTGCCAGACTCCTCCATCCATGGGATTTTCCAGGCAAGGATACCGGAGTGGGTTGCCATTTCCTCCTCCATGGGATCTTGCCGACCCAGGGCTCAAACCCAGGTCTCCTGCATTGCAGGCAGATTCTTTACCAACTCAGCTACCAGGGAAGCTCCCTTTTGTATGAGAAGACATACAAAATAAAAATAAAAGGGAAAACCCATAATCTTGTCATCATACTTTTAACATTTTGATGGTCTCCACCCAACAATGTCTTTTTAAAATTTTAACCAAGATTCTACCTATAGCAGCAGAATTCCAAACTAAGAAGGAAAAAACCCAAGTCCACCTTCCCCCTTCTTTTGTCCACCATCCATCTGCTTCCAGGGATGCTGTGCCTGAGTTGTGCTCCCCACCACCCCGTCACCTGTGGCCTCTCCCTCCCTGGGGTCCAGGCCCACTGGCAGTGCTGACTGTCAGAAGGGCACTCAGCGCCAAGCCAGAAGCCCCAGGACCCTTGTCCCAGTGCATCTTCATCCAGTCCCTTTGCGTGCCTTTGGCTATCATATCAGGCCTGTCCCCCTGGTTTCTTGAAGAGCCTTCCTCATCTCATCCCTCTGCTGCCCTCTAGAACTAACCCCATTAGCCTGCTTTGCCTGTTCTACAGGAGACGCTCGGCCCCCTCATTGCAGCAGCTTGAAGGACGTTGCTGCTCTGGGCTCATCCCTGGAGGTGCAGCATCCCCGTCTTTAAGAGGCTCAGGTTTGGTGGGCATACAGGCCTGGGGACAGGCAGACGCAGCACACTGAAGTCCACACACTGCTGGGCAGCCCCTCTCCGGAGGTGAACTGTGACTGCAAACTGAGGATGGAAAGGAGTCGAGCATCGAAAGAACTGGGAGAAGAGAGCTCCGGGCGAAGAGAACAGCAAGTCCCAAGGCCCAGAGGTGGGAAGGTGTCTTGTTCCAGGATGCAGACGGCCAGTGTCGGTGTAGTATAAGGAGCCGGGGGAGGCCGTGGCGATGAGGCTGGAGAACTGACGGGGGCAAATAATGCACTGTGGGTGTTAAGTGCAAGGGAAACCATCGTAGTAGTTTTCAGAGAAGTGAGGCATGCCCTGACTTACATTTCTTAAAAACCACGCTTGTGGCTTGTGGGGGTAGAGCACGCTTAGATCTGGGGCCCAGCGAGGAGGTCACTGCAGCATCCCAGTGAGAGGAGCAGGGTGGGGGCCACGCACATGGAGAGAAAAGGTGAGTTCTGGTCTCCAGCTCAGGAGGACGTGTGGTCTGTCCCCTCAGGCTGGCTGTGAGCTCTTTGGGGGTGGACACAGACCCTCGTGCCAGTGGCTGGTCAGCTCTGTAAGGGACATAGCTCCTCATTCCCACCCCGCAGGCGTGCGTGAGGATGCTCCACGGGCAAAGCCATGCCGGCCTGCAGCTTGCTCTCGCTCTGCAGGTAAAGGACTTTGCTCCAAGAGACTCAGAACTGGAGTCAGAGACAAACCATCCTCAGACATGACCCAGAAAACTGGCCACTGATCCAAGACCTCAGGGCTGTCAAATAAGACAGCCCAGCAGAGGCCTCTGAGACAGGGGCTTTGGGATAGTAAATGACCAAAGGATAAGTGGTGAAGGATAAGTATATACTAAGACGGCGTCTCCAGTGGGAGAAACCCAGTCTGAACGGAACGTGAGGGTGACTAACAGGTGGTGCTGGGAAAACTGGACAGCCACTTGTAAAAGAATGAAACCAGAACACTTTCTAACACCATACACAAAAATAAACTCAAAATGGATCAAAGATCTAAGCAGAAGACCAGAAACTATAAAACTCCTAGAGGATAACATAGGCAAAACACTCTCCGACATAAACCAAAGCGGGATACTCCATGACCCACCTCCCAGAATATCGGAAATAAAAGCACAAATAAACAAATGGGACCTAATTAAAATTAAAAGCTTCTGCACAACAAAGGAAACTATAAGCAAGGTGAAAAGACAGCCTTCAGAATGGGAGAAAATAATAGCCAATGAAGCAGCGGACAAACAATTAATCTCAAAAATATACAAGCAACTCCTGCAGCTCAATTCCAGAAAAATAAACAACCCAATCAAAAAGTGGGCCAAAGAACTTAACAGACATTTCTCCAAAGAAGACATAAAAATGGCTAACAAACACATGAAAAGATGCTCAACATCACTCATTATCAGAGAAATGCAAATCAAAACCACAATGAGGTA
>ML660219.1:4397015-4445187 GCA_007570785.1 Antilocapra americana | reverse complement strand
AAAAATTCATTTGAATCAGTTCTACTCAGGTGGACGGAACTGGAGCCCATTATCCAGAGTGAAGTAAGCCAGAAGGAAAAACAACAATACAGTATACTAACGCATATATATGGAATTTAGAAAGATGGTAACGAGAACCCTGCATGCGAGACAGCAAAAGGAACGCAGATGTATAGAACAGACTCGTGGACTCTGTGGAAGAGGGCAAGGGTGGGATGATATGGGAGAATGGCATTGAAACATGTTAATTATCATATGTGAAATCAATCGCCAGCCCAGGATTGATGCTCGGGGCTGGTGCACCGAGATTTCCCGGGGGGGAGGGAGGAGGGAGGGAGGAGGGAGGGGGGTTCTGGAGGGGGAGCATGTGTAAACCCATGGCGGTTTCATGTCATTGTATGGTAAAACCAATAAAAAAAAAAAAGAAGCCTTTCACTTGAACACGGAGTCTCACCCAACACTGATGACTCTTTAAAAACACTGGAAATCATCTTTTCTGCTGTGGGGGGAAAAAATGCCTCCATGTGTGCCAGAAAGAAAAGGATGTGGTCAAGAAGGAAGGGGGCGGAGGCGGAGGTGGGGGGGTGGTATTTACAGGCTTCTCAAGAGTCTGACATAAACAGAGCAGAATGAGGAAAAGCCTAATTTTAAACCTTACTCTGTAATCTTGGTGCAGACCATCTGAGAATCAGGACATGTACCCGCACCCAGGCTGGGACTGGTGCCTGAGTGAGCTGAGGGACCGCGGCTTCCTAACTCCTCTGGGTGACACAGGTGTTGGCTGCACCCCACCCCCACCCCCAGCTCCCTCCCAGCCGTGAGCCCTGTCCCCTCCGACTCTTTCCAAAGGGGCATATCGCCATCCTCTCCCTCTCAACCTCCCCACCTGCCTTGGACTGCTGCTTCCAGAGCCCTTCGGCAGTGGGTTACCGGGCAGAAAGATGCTGGGTGCTGCATCTGCCAGAAGTGATGCAGAGCGGGAGGGTTCCTGGGGCACGGGCACAGGGCTCCTAACACAGTCGGGAGAAGAAAAGCTGGGTTCTCAGAGAAGCCGGCGTGCTCGTTAAACTCTACTTTGCTGACTGGTGACTCCGTAGGTTCAAACCACGATGTAAAGAAAGAAGACAGGGGCCTCTTCCACCATCTAAATGCAGTAGAGTTGACACAGTGGTCAGACTTCCTCTAAGAGCAGGCTTGTCACGGCGGTTAGCCCACAGACTCTCAGAACAGGGCCTGTGACGTGACCAGGACTGAGAATCCTCTGCCATGCCTGCGCTAGCCGTTTAGTTGTTGGACAGAACCCGAGCTCAAGGAAGAGCCTGGGGGGCACTCTTAGGGAGGGGGGGTCAGTTTAGTGATTGGTCCAGAGATGTTTTCATATTTTAACAAGGGGTATGCTGATAGCAATGGGTGCCAGCCATTATAACATGACTGTTACTATTTTTCAGAGCCTTTGGAGGACTCATTTAATACTAGAGAGTCAGTGTAGGGAATTTAGAATACCATCTTGCGTTCGCAACTCAGTGCTGCCCAGCACTAGCTGTATGACCTTGAGCAGGTTTCTTCTTATTATAATGGAAAGTGGAATGATGTCCACCTCTTGAATTGATGTAAGAGGTAGATGCAAAGCTATTTCTAAGAGTTAAGACTAAATGGATGTGAATAAAACTCACAAACCCAGAGAAAATTCAGAATTGGAACCCATGGTTCCAGAGTTGTGGCTAGAGATCTCCTACCTCTCATTGTTGTTCAGTCACTCGGTCGTGTCTGACTCTGTGACCCCACGGACTGCAGCACACCAGGCTTCCCTGTCCATCTCCTGGGGTTTGCTCAAACTCATGTCCATTGATCCGATAATGCCATCCAACCATCTCGTCCCCTGTCATCCCCTTCTCCTCCTGCCTTCACTCTTTCCCAGCATCACTATCTTTTCCAATGAGTCCCACCTCTTACCCACCCCTAATATTTTCATGGTCCAAGAGAAGCATGAAGGCCCAAATACCATATTTTTTAATATTAACTTTAAGTCAAACTAGCAGTGCTAAATATAAATGCTAAGTTCTATCCTCTGACCTTAACAGAGGTATCTTTATAACAACCTGGAGAGCTAGGTTCAGGTTTGGAATTCTTGAGCTCCCGAAGTCCTTGCCAGATAGAGCCGCATAGGTGTACCCGACCCCCAGGACCTAGTTCCGTGGCTCTTCCTTCCCCGTGCTCTGCATCACATCAAGGTATGGATCATCATGCAGAGGCATGTGGACATTTAACGTATATATGTCCAAACTCCATAAGTACAAACACCTTGGCTCCAGGGGGACACACACAGGTGGAGTGGACTACCCTTAGGAAAACAGACCAGGAAAAAGGCCTATATAGACTCTAAAGGCAAGTTTGGGGCCGTCTGAGCTGAATCTCAGATACCCAGAGGATGGTCTTGAGGAGGGGCCCAGGTTATAGGTGGGCACGCCCTCTTAGCCCCGCAAACTGCCTGCCCACCGTGAAAGGGCATGGCCAGGAGATGCTGCAGTGGGTCTCTTTAAAGCATAGGGCCAGGCAGGAGCTCTTACCTAGGCTTGATGGGTGAGGCCACCCAGGATCTCAGAGCCTCCCTGGCAGCTGTACAGGCTTGTATGGTTCTCTGATTCCCTTCCAGCCTCCCTCAGAGCACGTTAGGACCAACGGTGCCCTGCACACCTGCCCACCCCCTGCCCCCATCCACTTGATGACCACAGGGCTTCCATGAGAGCAAAGCGGGGCTCCTTCAGAGAGGTTGCTCTGGCCCTCATGGACACTGGGAAAACTGGCTGGGTCTGGGTGGAGGCCTGTACTTAAAGCCAGGGACTGCTTATTTGCATGAAATGCTTCACATAAGCTTATTCAATTGAGATTTGCCTCTTTATTCCAGAAACGGGATTCTGAAAGCACAAAGGTTGCGGTAATCGAAGTTTTCATTATTAGCTCCATTGGCGAGTCCATCAGCTGTGAGCGCTGGGTCAATGGCTGACTGTCTAAAACAAAAACACTGTTTATCACAGTGAGGGGAAGGGTTGTTGGAGAAGAAGGGGGATGAGATGATAAGAATTAATATTGATCTAGTGTGTTACAGTTTACAAAGCAGTTGTTCACACATCACATCACTTCATCTGATCCTTGGAATAGCCCTGAGATTAAGGAGGTGGGCTTATTTTTCTTCCCATTTCACACATGAGCAGCCTGATGCTGACTTGCTAAGGTCAGCCGGCTGCCACCTTGGGACTGACATCCAGGCCTCCTGAGGGCAGTCTTGGTACTTGCTCCATCCATCACACCAAAGACTTCAAGGAAGGAAAGATGATAAAACTCAAAGGAGCTGTTCCCACAAGTGTGATGCAGTAGAAAAGGCAGAGTTTGAGGTCAAGGAGGTTTGGCTTTAAATCCTGGCACCACCCCTTCCCATCTATATGACTTTGCATAGTTCTCTTTTCCTTACCCCTGCTCAGTTGCTAAGTCGTGCCCCGCACTTTTGCTGCCTCATGGACTATAACCCACCGGGCTCCTCCGTCCATGGGATTCTTCAGGCAAGAAAACTGGAGTTGAGTTGCCATTCCCTTCTCCAAGGGATAAGTAAGTTATATAATATGTTGTTGTTGTTGTTTTTCAGTCGCTAAGTCATGTCCGGCTCTTTGAAGGCCCATGGACTGTACCACGCCAGGCTTCCCTGTCCTTCACTATCTCCTGGAGTTTGCTCAAACTCATGTCCATTGATTCAATGAGGCCATCCAACCATCTCATCCTATTTCTCCCCCTTCTTCTCCTGCTTTCAATCTTTCCCAGCATCAGGGTCTTTTCCATTGAGTCAGCTCTTCACATCAGGTAGCCCAGGTATTGGAGCGTCACCTTCAGCATCAGTCCTTCCAGTGAATACTCAAGGTTTATTTCCTTTAGGGTTAACTGGTTTGATATCCTTGCAGTCCAAGGGGTTCTTAAGAGTCTTCTCCAGCACTACCCTTTGAAAGCATCAGTTCCTCAGCACTCAGTCTTCTTTATGTTCTAACTCTCACATCCACACATGACTACTGGAAAAACCGTAGCTTTGACTACATGGACCTTTGTCAGCAAAGTGATGTCTCTGCTTTTTAATACACTGTCTAGGTTTGTCATAGCTTTTCTTCCAAGGTGCAAGTGTCTTTTAATTTCATGGTTGCAGTCACCATCTGCAGTGATTTTGGAGCCAAGAAAATAAAGTCTGTCCTTGTCCATCTTTTCCCCATCTACTTGCCATGAAGCAATGGAACTGGATGCCATGATCTTAGTCTTTTAAATGTTTAGTTTTAAACCAGCCTTTTCACTCTCTTCTTTTACCTTCATCAAGAGTCTCTTTGGTTCCTCTTCACTTTCTGCCATTAGGGCAGTGTCATCTACATATGTGAGGTTATTGATACTTCTCCTGATTATCTTGATTCCAGCTTCTGACTCATCCAGAGTGGCATTTTGCATGATGTACCCTGTGTCTAAGTTAAATAAGCATATAAGTTAAATATATGTTCTCTGCTACAGAGAAAAGTGAAGCAAAGATGGGGCTTGGGAAAGGCTTGGGCAGGAAGTTTTGATTTTAAATATGGTGATCAGGAAAGATTGCACTGAGATTCAGGAAATCAGGAAACATTGCCAGGAATGATGGGGGCAAAGGGGCAAGCCTTCCAGATAATTAAAACCTGGGACCTATAAAGACCTGGAGATATCCATGGAAGTGCAGAAGAAAGGCTTCCTAGAGGAGGTGGTGCATGCAATGATTCTCAAATATCAGGTAGTCACACACACTAAGTCTTTAGGAGAGGAAAGATCAGTGCAGGCAGAGGGCACAGCATGAGCAAAGGGGCAGAGGTGAGAGACAGCATGGTTTATGGGAACAGAAAAGCCAGACCACAGAGGGCCACAAATGTCCTATTAAGGAGCTTGAATTTTTCCTGTAGGTGATGCAAGTGATGTTTGTGTAAAGGAGACTATGAAGGGTTTTAGGCAGAGAAAAGACATAATCATATCTGCATATCTGAACACCAGTGCACCCTGGAAGATGAATTTAAGAGGGATCGGAGTTGGATGCAGAGAGACCAGTTATGGATCATTGTAGTAGACCAGGTAAGAGATGCCAAGGGCTTGGATTAAACGAGAGCAGTGAGAGTTTGATGGAGAGAGGGAGATAAAGTCAAGCATCACTTGTGGGGAAAAATCCACAAAATGCAGTAACACAGTATCTGTGGCAATCTAGCAAAGGGCAAGAGGGAGAGCCAGACATGACCACACTTCTGGCCTGGAAGATGGGACAAGCAGCGAACCAATGCCTGCAGCAGAGAGAGGGTGAAAGGACCGAGTTCACGGTGAAGGTCGCAAGTCGTGTCCAACTCTCTGTGACCCCATTAACTGTACCGTCCCAGGAACTCTCCAGGCTGGAATACTGGAGTGGGCAGCCATTCCCTGCTCCAGGGGATCTTCCTAACCCAGGGATCGAACCCAGGTCTCCCACACAGCAGGTGGATTCTTTACCAGCTGAGCCACAAGGGAAGCCCAAGAATACTGGAGTGGGTAATCTATCCCTTCTCCAGGAGATCTTCCTGACCCAGGAATAGAACCAGGGTTTCCTGCATGGCAGGCAGATATTTTACCAACTGAGCTATCAGGGAAGCCCAAGTTTATGGTGGATGTGGTGGATTTAGTTTGGGTCATGTGGAGTTTGAAGTGATTCTGGCATCTCATTCAAAGTAGTTGTAATAGTCACAGAATGATTCCAGTGGTGCTATTCTTGGAACTTATCAGGGATCTCTTTGAAAACTATTATAAAAGCTCCATTAACCAGTTATGCATTTTATAGGCATAATTTTTTGTAAAAATCCACTACCTTGAAATGCACATTAATAGCTATTTCTCATAAAATAAATAAAAATGATATGATACTTTTCAAAAAGAAACCTACTCCCAGTCACTAGGCTTAAGTCATATTGAGCTTCGGTTGCTCCCAAAATCAAACTCCCCCTTAACCATTGCAGTCCTGGGCACCTGGGGCTGTGAAAGGGAGCACGCCTCAGACCTGAGGGATTCCCAAGAGAGCAGTGGGCAAAGTCACAGCAATGGGTGGAATGAACAAGTGCGTAGCCTCCCACGGTCACCACATTCACTGGCTGCACTTTCCAGGTGCCTTTGTTTTGATGTGATGATTGTTGTTCAGTTGCTAAGTCATGTCTGACTCTTTGTGACCCCATGGACTGCAGCACTCGGGACTTCCCTGTCCTTCACTGTCTCCCGGAATTTGCTCAAGTTCGTGTCCACTGTGAAGATTAAGAAGCCTGTTTCATTTCTCTGTTCCAGAGAATCTTCCCAGACAAGGGTATCTTCCTTCTCTCTCAAGACAGGCACAAGAGTGCAGCTTTCTTTCATTATCTCTGTTTTCAGAAAATCTGGGACCAAACTAAGCTTTGGGCCAAAGTCTCTGCTCGGGTAATTCTGTGTAGGAAAACAGAGGCAATGTATGAACTGTAAATACTCTATAGAAAAAAAAAAAAATGAATGGCCAGATATTCAGCCCAGAAAAGGACAGTGTTATGACAAGCCAAATTCCCTAAACAACATGCCACAGCTGGCCCAGCGTTTAGGACAGGAGAGCAAGTGCAGTTTTACACTGTTGAGAATACTTGTCCTGCAGTCCCACAGAGGAAATCTAAGGCCAGCAGAGCCTCGTCACTGTAACGAGCGAAGACGCGGGTGGAGCAACACAGGAAGGGAGTGCCTTGAGACTGACGAACTGTAGCGACGCTTTGACTCAGGACACGAAGCTGCCTCCAGTGTGGTTGGTTTCATCAACCCAGGAAGCAGTTCGGTTCTCACTTGACCTGACCCTTGTATGATTATGTCCCACTCAAACAACACTTATTCCCTTTTGTACAGTAAGAAGCAGCTATAGAATTATCTGGCAGCGACTCCTTGGTCCAGCTACTAGCACAGGTAACAAAAGGGTAACAAAATCTCCAACTTTCTGCATCAAGTCAGTTCCTCTTATAGCTTCTGCTAACCATCATCCACTGCAGTTCCATGACAGTGTATACACCAGCATTATACCCTACAGTTATTGCCAGCAGTTATTGAGGGCATGGAGGCAAGATGAAAGGGTCTCGAAGCTCTGGGCTCACCTCCTCCCCAGGCAACCCAGCCTCCCCTTCCCTTCAGGCTGGGTCTGACTAGCATAGGGAATGCCGGGGCGGGGGGCGGCAGCAGGAGGCGGCAGTTAGTGACCTTGCATGAAGGATTCTGAGTCAGTTCAGTATTAACCTGGCAACGTAGCTCCCTTTCAGGCCACTAGGGTAAAGCCCTGCAGGACCTTCTGTCACTTCATAAGGGGAAGAACTTATATCAAACAAGACTACCTCTTTACTGATGAGTGGCGTAGTCTCCTTTCTTTCCTGAATTAATAAATTATTACACAACATTAAAGTAAAGTGAAGTCACTCAGTTGTGACTCTTTGCGATCCCATGGACTGTAGCCCACCAGGCTCCTCCATCCATGGAATTTTCTGGGCCAAGGGTACTGGAGTGGGTTGCCATTTCCTTCTCCAGGGGATCTTCCCGACCCAGGGATCAAACCTGGGTCTCCTGCATGGTGGGTAGACGCTTTACGGTCTGAGCCACCAGGGAATCCCAGCAACACAACATATGGAGGTTGCATAGCCAGACTAAATATCTGCCCCCAGTAGGGTCCAGTCCAGCCTCCCATGGCTGCTCTGCAAGCTGCTAGATCACTGGATAGGCTGAATCCCCTCCACTCTGGCTTCTTCCAGCATCACATAAGGACACTTCAGAAGGCACTGTTGCTTAGTGGTCAAAAGCATAGACTTTGGAGTCAGACAACCCACAGCTCCATGCCTTACAACCTGTAGAACTCTTGACATGTGCCTTAATATTTTTAAGTGTCCATCCTCTCAAGTGTAAATGGAAATAAAAACATGTTTACCTTGTGGGATATTTTGAGCATTAACTGAGACAACATAAAAACTCAGCATAGTGGTTGGAATAGAGTAAGCACTCAATAAGTATCAGCTATGATGACAATGATGAAGAATATTTCATAGCATTGGGGGAGAAACATGGGCTAAGAATATGGGCACATCTTCTCCCCCTTCCTTCTGTTCAAAGTTAGAAGCATCTGGAGGGGGAGCATATGTAGACCCATGGCGGTTTCATGTCATTGTATGGCAAAACCAACACAATAAAGTAAAGAAAATTTAAAAAAAAAAAAGTTAGAAGCAGCCAGGAGTGGCGTGTTTGCTAAACTAAGCGATTAAACTTCCAGGCTGGGCTTAAAGGTGATGGGAGAGCAGCACAGGAGACCATCTAAGCCAGTCTGTGGCACAACTTGCACACTGAGGTGGTTTCTCAAAGGTGGTTTCCCATTATCTCCTGTCACAAGTTACTGTGTGCAGGTTTTCTAAATACTGGATTGGCCAATGACTAGAATTTAAACGTTTTTCTTTGTTGAATAGAAATCCTACTACTGTGATTTTGTCTGAAATCAGTATAGCCTTTAACCTTAACTCCCTTTGCCCTCTTTTCCACCTGAAACTTCCTTACAAGTATGTCAAATTTCAGCCACCATCTTTTCTTAACAAGCAAAGCTTACATAAGCTCATACTTCCTGACAAGGCGTTTTTACTCAGTTGAATACCTCTAGGTGGTTCATTACAATTATACTATTGCAGCTAGTTGATGCCTTTGTGAATCTCACAAATGCTTCTTTGAGATTTTTGCTCTCTGTTGAACTCCTTATGGCTTAATTTAATTTGTATTAGTGTTGCATTTTATTTTTGTTCTGTTTTGATTTGTTCTCATTTAATCCTGAAACAGCGCAGCATAGAAACTTTTTACCTGAGTTCTCCCTCTAAACTTCCCATTTTGCCCAAATTGACTGTTAGTAAGTGGTGGGCACCTCTCCAGCTTTTAAAAAATTCATTCAGCCTCTTCTTTTCTTGTGCATCTCTTCTGCTTTGCCAGGTCAAGCTGGGAACTGCCTGACTTGAGGGAAGGGAGAGTAAAAGCCATCAGTGACTCAGATGGGGTGAGCTACCCTTGGTACGGGAACACCACAGAAACTGTGACCCTGGTTGGCCCCACCAACAAGATCTCCAGGTTCTCCGTCAGCATGAATGACAATTTCTACCCCAGCGTGACGTGGGCAGTGCCCGTGAGTGACAGCAATGTGCCGCTGCTCACAAGGATCAAGAGGGACCAGAGTTTCACTACCTGGCTGGTGGCCATGAACACGACCACAAAAGAGAAGATCATTCTGCAGACCATCAAGTGGAGGATGCGGGTAGACATTGAGGTGGACCCTCTTCAGCTTCTGGGGCAACGGGCCCGGCTGGTGGGCAGGACTCAGCAGGAGCAGCCCCGGATCCTGAGCCGGATGGAACCTATACCCCCCAACGCACTAGTGAAGCCCAATGCCAACGATGCCCAGGTCCTCATGTGGAGGCCCAAGCGGGGGCCACCTCTAGTTGTGATCCCTCCTAAGTAGAAGCAGACTGGCCTGACTGTGTGTGGAGCATATGCCACTGAGACACGCAGTGAGGTTGCCAGGGGTGGCAGGAGCCAAACTGAGTTTCTGAGCCAAAGCAGACCTCGTGGTTTGCCAGCCTTTGCAGCCACTTGTGAAGAGTAGAGCTGCTCCTTGGGTGGTAGAACCATAATCCTTAGGAAAAATCCCTTCCTTTTAGGAATAAAGAAAATCACTGCTCTGAGAGACTTGCTGTGATTACCATGCAAGTAGCCATATTTTGGAGCTGACCAGGATGATTCTTATATCCGAACCATTTACCATTTCTTTCCTGTGAGATGCAGGGGATGGAAACAAAGTTTAACAGTGCCTGTGGCAAATGCTGCTTCCCAGCCAATTAGAAGTGGAGTGAAAACGTCCACACCAGGTGTTTGTAAGACATGCGTCCTACGGTCTAACTGGAGGGTGCCGGGGAATGGGGTGGGATGAAAGTGAATGGGCAATGAAAAGAGGAGGGGATAACTTTGTTACTGCAAAGTAATGCCTGTGCATGTGTTAGTTAACCATCAGATCATCAGCACACTCACTGAAATGAAAGAAACACTAAGAAAGCAAGATACATTGTTTCCAGTCCGAGGGAGCACCTCCTAGGAGCTGTCCAGGGTGCTGACGGTGGTTCTAGCTGATGATGACCCTCAGTGTTTCCATCTACCCACATCTTTCCAAAAATTGTTTATTCAAAGTATCCTCAATCACAGTATTTGGATAGATAGTTTCTGAAATCTGCAATAGCTGTGATATTTGGGGCCTTCACCATGTTTTTACTGAAACCCAAACTGATTTTCTTTACAGCTTCTTCTCTTCCCATTACTGGCCCTAAATTTACAAGAAGATAATTGTTTATAAGGCATGAACCCATGTAGAGTTTTGAGAACATTTCAACAAGCAAGAATAGTAGTTTACTGTTACACATTCACACATGCAAACACACATGCCAGCACGATCGCTAGCAGACTTGCTAGCTGTGGCTGTGTGTGTGCTTGTAGCCTTTATGCATACACAGGACATATGCTGTGTATCTGTATGTTTATTTTAGCTCAGTTTCACAGAAGCTCAACTTTAACTGCTTGAGCATTTGTGAGAAAGTGCTTCATAATGCTTAACTTCAGACCCTTAATGAAAATCTGAGCTACTCACAGCAAACAAACCTGTACTGCTGAGATCCAACCAATAAGGACAAGAGGCCATGTTTCCTCTAGTCAGGACAATATGAATTTTTTTAAGGCATCCAACCCTTGCCATGAGGATCACCACAAAGAGAACCTTTAAATAATTACAAAAGAGCTTTTCCTTTTATTCTTGATAGTGCTAATTTTGATAGATAGATGATCCTTGTCCAAAACCCTCCATGCAAAATAATTCTAAAACTCCCACAATACCACTGTGGATTTTATGAGTGGATATGGCCAACCTAATTTCAGAGATGAGAAAGCTAAGGTTCATGCAATTATTATAATCCCATAGTTGGCTCCACTGATCTATCTTTTATCTGAGTTTGAAGATGGAGAAGAAAAGGCAGGAATACTTGTTTATTACTTTTATTAAAAATGAAGTTTAGTCTCATTTACTTCAGGTTACTTCAGGGTGCCTATTTACATGAGAGGTTTAACAGATCCACTCCAGATTTCCACCTCACACCGGAACCAGCAGCTACTCTCTTATAGATTAGTCATTGATGGCAAGCTGAGCTATTTATAATACCACATTAATGACACATCAGTGACTCACAGAAGACCTGGAGACATTCCATTTAGAAACAGTTCAACTGTTACATTTGGATTTCCCTGTCCTTTGCTATCTCTTCTTATTTTATGGGAGAGGTAGTCTCAGGGAGATCCATGGTTTAAATACAAGGCTGCTTAATTTTCCATGTTGACATCAGAAATAGGAATCTCTCCCTGTGATTGAATTAGATGTTACCCTTATGGAATTCTGGAGTGTGGATACTGATCCTGAAATCTAATCCTTATGGCCCTACTTTAAGAAAACCTGATATTTAAAAATCTAAAATTGTAACAAGCAGAAGGTTAAAGAGGAGAGTTTTTTTACATTATCAAAGGCTGCACAGGATTTCTGCCCATGAAAATATGATATGACTTACATAATTATGTTTACATTTGGCATAACTTTTTCAAGGGCATATCTGTATTTATAAATGCTACTTAGTCAGACATTTTTCCCACTGAAAACTCACATTTTCTAGAGTTTTAAAAGAAATTACCTTGGGCAAGTTTTCTGGAAAATTAGGTCATAACAAAAATGAGAGAAATAGATAGGAAGGTACTTATAAAAGTTACAGGTACTGTGCAAATATGTGCTGTGATTACTGTCAGTGATAGCGCTGTGAGCGCTGGAGTTGGGTCTCTCAATTCTGAAGTCAGCCTGGCAGAATGTTCTGTTGCTCTGCAGCCTATTATTTTAAAGTTAGGGTTGCTTTACAAGGAAATAGTGCCTTTTCTGTCCTCCATAGGTCATTGCCTTTCAGCTTAGTCAGGATATTGCCAAATGAAAGGCTCTCCAACAAGAGTGACTTCACCTTGACACCTCCGCCCTCCGGCCAGGCCTTTGTTTCCCTGACAGTCCCTGTGTCTGACACCAGATGCCATCAGTTTAAAGGGGTTCGTGCGGTGCCTCGATTAGGTTTTAGTCGGGTAGTCTTAGTACTGTATTTGGATTCTAAACGCACATACGGACCACAACGGTCTCTTAGTGGCACAAGAGTTTTTAATTCCTGTGTGGAAAAGAGCAATTCCTTTGAGATTTCCTTATTCCATAATCTCAAAGAAGTCGAGGTCTCCTCTATTCAGGGGCACATCCTTCTCCGGATCACAGTCAGCGGCAGAGCCAAGAGAAGACCTGGGCTCCCATATCTCCTATCACAGCAGGTCACGCTTACCTGAGCCCATCACTCTCCTCTTGGCTGCAGGGAAAACACTGTCACAGCCCTTGAGCCATTCACCCTCTTAGCCCTAGAGACGATCAAATCCATCCTTTAAAGAACAGTTATGTCCAAGAAAGGAATGTTCCTGACTCTGTTTTATCTATACCAACAGTTTTGAACTCTTCATCTGGGTCTTTGCAGCATCTTACATTCCCAGCTTGTTGCTTTGGTCCACAGCACCCAAGGAGGTTGTAAGCTAGTTCTTTCTCTGTCTTCCTTTCCATGGGCCTTTTTGCAGTTCCCTCTTTTCTGGAGCTAGGAATATCTCACAGGTTACAATCATGTTCTCAGCAGTCATTCTGAGCAGTAAAATAAAAGAACTCTGATTTATGGAGTAGTTTACAAAAGGCTTCCTCATGCATTTTTTCATCCCAGACAGTCTTATGAGTGTAACAGTAAATTGAGATTCTCAGAGGTTAGGTGGATTGGCACACAAATAGAGAATGTGAGGAGTCAGGCTTCAAACTGAGCCATTTGGCTCCAGATCTCTTGCTATCATGCTTTTCTGCAGTGCCTCCCGAGCTGTTCCCTGCCCAGAGAGCAGAGAAGAGAGGGAAGGAATGGAGAAAGCAAGTCACTTTCACCTACATGAAAGTCCCTACCCATCAACTAAGCGAACATATTGAAATAAGAGAAATAACACTGTTTTTTTATGCAGAAAACTGTGTAATCCACAAGGAGATTTGCCCAGAAAAAAAATCCTGTCAGAGGCTGCAGTGTGGGTGAGCTGGCTGTCACTCACCAGCTTTAAGCACAGTGCTGGTAATTAGTGGAGCAGGAAATCTGCTCTCCTGGTCTCAGAATCCCTGAAACACCAAGAGCACAAAAAAGGGGGAGGAAAGCAAGCATCCCACAGCTGAGCAAAGCCCTGCCACCCGCCACCCCTCAATGCAGCAGGAGCAGCCCATGGGGCGAAGGCATTGGAAACAATGGCTTTCCAAGCTCCACTTGGCACACTGACTATTCTTGTTAGAACTGAGGGCACAATTAGACATTGCCAGAGCCAGCTCCCAACTGAGTTGCAAAAAGAGATGTAAACACACGCACACCCCAGACCTGCTACACTCACACATGCTTCAAGCTGAAAAGAAAATTAATCAAAACCCCCAGTGAAGGCCTGGACTCTATAATTAAGCCTAAATGATCCTTAGATAGAAAGGGAGTGGGGTGAGCTAGCTCAGTGCCCAGAGATATTTTTACCCCAGAGTCTTGTTGCCATTAATTTCTTTTGAGGTCTTGAGTACGTCTGGTTCCAGTTTCTTAGTTAGGACATCTACCTATGGAAGGCCTTCAGAAGAGTGGCCAGCTCGGTGACTGGAGGACAGCCAAGGCTGTTTGGCCATTTTTAAACGCTCATAGGAATGCCTCTGGCAAGCTGGAGTCTTGCTGCTGACCCTGGTTAGCCATGCTCCCTCTATGATGGATCCCATTACTAACCTCAGTCCTCCCAACAGTTCCTTTGAGGTCTACAGCAGTTTACCGCTTACAAAGGGTATTTTCTCCCCTTCACATAGAGTATAAAACATCTCTATTCAAGATAGAAATTCTTAGTTTTGGTCTAATCCTTATATTCTTATTGTTACTAACAACAATAATTCCCATTTGGTTAGTTTGTTGCAGTTTGCATAGCACAGACACAAATACTTTTTGACTTGATGCTCAACAATCTCGTAAGGTCTAATTTATGTCCCCGTTTTACAGATGAGAGACTTGGAGGTCAAGCGACCTGTCCAAGGTCACACTACTACCAACGGTGCTCTTAAGATCTGAATTTCAGCCTTCGAGCTCCTCACCTTCCCTCCACTCTCTTGGAGCCTTTTCTCCACTGTTGTTCCTCAGGCAGGGCTGACTCGCTTGCAGAGGAAGTCTGTGCACAGCCGCCCTAACTGATCTCTGGATGCACTTTGACCAGGCAGAGTAAGCTCTCCTGAGGAATCTGGGTTCAGTGGTCTTAGGCTCTGTGTTTTCAGCTGATTTCTCTCTTCTTCCATACTGGAAAGGAGGCCTACTTGGGTGCTCTGAGGTCAGAGGCCAGAGCCCAGGACCTCCAAATGACCTGAATCTTCTAAAACCCAGCTGATGAACTAGACCTTCAACAAATCATGTCATTCATCTCAGCTTCTTTCCTCCTTTGTTAACTGAGCCACTGAAACAGCCCAGCCAACACCGTCGTCAGGAAGACACAGGGCTGTGATGTCTGGAAACACTCCAAAGTGTCTGAAGTGCTGCCTGATATAAAGTCTTGTAATGTCAGTAGAATCATGGGGCCCAGGATGAGTTGAAGGCCCTCAGTCTCCATCAGATTGGAAGTTCAAGACCATCTCAGGGAAACCCACTATCCCTGCCGGGAGAGGCCTGGCCCTGTGGGGGATGGTGGGGGTCTCGAGATCTCCCTACCCCCAGATACCTTGATGGTGAGGCCTGGACCCTGGCAGTCAAGGAAAGAAAGGAGGTCTCTACATATCCCTGTAGAAAGCAGCTCTGGGAAGAATTTATAGCTGGAACTCCAAGAGATCATTCAGAAAGGAAAGGAGACTGATCAGATCTAGGCCAGACTTGAAATTGCAAAATGATTTGCCTATTTAAACCTCCTGGAGAAGCCAGCCAGGGATAGCTACATTTTTCCTATCATGGGCTCAGGTAAGAAATACAGAGGAGGAAATTGTTCTTATTATTATATGTATACATATCTTTATGTGGGTCTCCACTGGCCTGTCTGTCTCTACACAGTTCCCGTCTCTACAAGATGCACCAGATCTTGTCTGGGACTCCAAGTTTGTAGGTAACGTTACAGATGTGGTCACATGGGGGCACTGCCCCCCACCCCCAAGCTGTCTCACCACACTGGAAATATAATGGACTATGGCCTCTGTCTCTGCCTGCCCTGCCTGCTAAGGCCCTATTCCACATGCCCCACAGACCAGCCACAGAGCTTGCTTCAGGGCTGCTTCCCAAGGCCCCCTGCCCCCACACCCCTCTGTGCCTCACTCCCAGGTTGGCCGCACCACAAGCTTTCTGGGAAGAAAGGCAATTTTGCCCAGCTGGAGAGTGACCCCAAAGAGAACCTACTATCTTTTCTCACCAAGACGAACATGAAGTAGGCCTTTGGGCAGCAGGTCGCAGGTCACATGGCCACGCAAAAGGGGCTCTTTTCTGCCTCTGGCTCCTATTTGTCCTTCACTAACCCAGAAAATGTGGCCTGACCCTTAAAACAGCTGAATACTGGGTCAGAAATGCCCAAGAGAAGAGAAAATAGACGTCCAACTCACAGCAATGAAGGGAGAAGGCCAAGATGCAGGGCAGCAGCCTGCAGCCTGCAGACCTCCCTGGGGATTGTGAGGGGCTCTGACACAGCACACGGAGCATCTGAACAGAGAGATGGCTAGGCATGGGGGCTGGGCTCAGACTGGCCGAGACCCAGTGTCACTGGGAGCAAGGGGGAGACAGGAGAGAGGACGAATGCTTTGCTTCAGGCCAGATGTAAAGCAACAAGGTGCCTGGCCTGGAAAATCAAAGAAGGCACTCGCTCCGGTTTGCGAACACTGATTCTGCGTCTGCTGAGAGGGAGGCCCCTCAGTGTCTGCCCTGGGCACCCGGATTGCCTCACCCCAGGCCCAGCCCTGCTCCATGCCATCTTCTGTGCGTTGCTCTCTTCGCAAGAAGAGCAGATATGGGAAGGTCTTGTGAGGTCCCTCTGGAGGCTCACTCTTAAAACAAGAGTTTATCAGAGGTGTTCACTCTTCTAGGCTAAACAGTCTGCAGGTAGACAATGTTCACAGGAAACTTTAGGAGCTACTCATTTTCCCTTTGGAGTCACACATCCCAGCGAACCCAGGGACTTGGCAAGAGGTCCCTTTGTCTGTCTGGCCCAAGAGATTGGTGAGAATGGCTAGGGTGACAAGGCAACACTCCCTCAAGCTCTTTGAGCTCTTCCAAGGAAAGGCATTGGGGAAAACCTACAGCTGCATCAGTAGATATATGGCTCTGGTGACGAGAGGAACAGCGGATCATCTCTTCATCTGCGCTCATCCCCTAACCCCCGGCCCCCAAACCAATCAGAATATTCCACACAGACATGATCCAACAAAATATTAATTGGAAAAATAACAGGAAAGATAATACGTGCACTTCAGGCCAAGAACTAGTTCACTAAACTGGGCTTTGAAAGCAAGATGGCCAATGAGATTATTTCCCACTTCACTCCCTCACACACCAGAGACTGTAGAAAGCTATTAATACTAATTAATTAGGAAAGAAAGAAGGACTCTGTGCGTGACGTCCGATGAACAGGGACCAAGGCACTACCCACCTACCTCTTCATGCACAGCGCTTAGGCAACACACACACACACACACACACACACACACACACACACACCCCAGGGACTAAAGACTCACTGTCTCACCTGAGGAAGCAACAAGAAAACACCACCTCCGAAAAGCCATTCACAATAGCAAAGAGAAATGCTACCCTTGAGCGTGTTTATCAGAAATGAAATGGGCCATTTCTTATGAGAGAACAAGCAACCCTAAGCTCAGTTGGATTCCAAACTTTCTGCAGCCAGAAGAGTCTTGTCTTTCCCTCTTCAGCAGAGAAAGAGTCATTTCCCAAGCCTATTTCAAGCGCTCAGGAGGTCCTGTGGATGCGGAAGCCTGGGAACCCCTAAGGCCTGATATTGAATTGACTTTTTTAGGCAAGACTTCTCATACAGATCACCTGCACTTTTCCATCTGTGAAATGGGAAGAAAACCTGTCCTCGGTGCCACAGTCACTCCCTCAAAGTTTTTAGGTTTGTGGGAATACACTGACAGAGAACTCTAAGCTTCTTGTGCCTTGCCTTGGGGAAAATTGATAGATGAAACTCAACTATGTAGTTGAAAAAAAATTTTGTGCAAAAATTATGCTAATCTAAAGGCATCCTTATTGTACAACTAACATAACAGGAACATAACAATAAATATAATAGTCGTGCACAGTGGTCATCACGATGATGTGACTCTCTCCACTGTGGTCCATGAGCAGTAAACAGATTCCGAGGTTGTCTCCAAGCCTCTGCACGCCCATATCCATTCCATACCCTACTCTTCCCCATCACCCACCACATGTGTCACTCTGCGGCACGCGGGATACCAAAGGCTGGCAGAGCCCGGTACCATCAGTCCCTCACTGCAGGAAGGGGAGCTGGCATTCATGACCCTAGAGCATGGCAGTCACTCCAAGCACAAGATGAAGGAAGGGACAGTTTCTAGAATGGCTTCTAGGCTATTAAGTCCCCATTTGTATCTATTATGGGATTGTCTGCAAACTTCAAACAATTGGAACAAGTTTATTTCACCATCTCTGTAAGAATTTGAGGTTTTTTTTCTTTTTGAAACCATGCCTAAAATCGGAATGCAACAGCGTTCATTTGGAATCACAGAAACTCATGGGCCACGACAGTGGTGTGTCGCTATAACCAACCCTGCGTACCACCAATCAATGACACAAAGCATGAACAAATGATCAGGAGAGCAAGGGGAGGGTGTCCAATGCTCGGATTTACCTCAAGCAACTCCTTTCATGCATTCAGAAATACCCTTTTTATTTTAAAAATTCTGTTCACTTCTTTAGGACCACAACTTAGCATATATGCAAGTACTCCCCAAAAATAGTCTTTAAAAAAAAAAGAAAAATTGATCAACAAGTTCAAGTTGAGTAACACAGACTCACATTCAAAATGTTTTAGCACAGCTCAAATATATGCCCATGCACAGGTATACTGGGAGAGCGATAGAGTTCTGGTGAGTCAGCAATTCTTACTAATTACCTTGTGCCTTTGTTTTTTTTTTTTTTCTGGGTGTTAATTTTATTTTATTTTATTTATTTATTTTTAAATACCTTGTGCCTTTGGATGCTGAGAACCAACACCATGGAGGGTCTGGAATTCCTACCATTTCTGTAGACCCTTTTGTGCCTTGCTAATGTATTACACTTAGAGATGATCTAGAATCTAATATTATTTCCATTTAAAAACCACAGTAATACTATAGACTGTCTTGACAGAGCAATGCATCTGTAAAGAAGTACTCATAATTTTGCATAAAAATCTCAGGGTCATTGTCCCCCTGCAATCTATTAATGAAGCCCAGATGATAAACATCTGCTTTAAGGAATGACATTATTTGGCCACTGTCTTAATGCCCATCTTATTTACATGTCTCCATGCCCGCATGCAGGTCACCTAGTAGAACAAGGCACGCCCAGGAGCAGACCCACATGGCAGAGACTAAAGAGGAGGAAGCGAGCGATGGCTGCTGGCTCCAGAAGCTGAAGCCCTGCGTAGCTGACCGCCCGTTAAAACGGGCGCCACCCTACCTGCCTCCTTGCCACCCTCCCACCCCTCATCCCATGACCCATCCCCCCTCCCACCCCACCCCCTGCCGTGCAGCACTCTCCACAGGCTGGTTGGCTCCTGGGGAGCTGTGTTGAGGTGGGAGTTGGGCCTGCTGTATCTGTTTGTGTGGAAAGGTTGGGTCCATCCAGATCTCAAGTCCATCCCCACACCTCCAAGCGAAGCTGGGATGAAGCGCTGGTCAGTTGGGACTTCAGATACTAAAATGTTCCAGCATTGGTTCCCAAGCCCTAACTTCCCTCCCTACACTTCTGGGTGAAAAACAGAGGGAATATGCATATCTCCTCTCTTTCTCCCTCCTCCACATGGGTGGCCAATGTTAATACTCTCTCTAGATTTCTCTGATCCTTGCAGAGCTGGGGCCAAAGCAGTCCTACTTCCTCCACACGACTGGGCTGGTCACCTTCAGGTGACTGAGGGCAAAGTCTATGTCACCAGGATCAATGGGGTGAGGAGAGACCCACTCTAAGAGAGCAAAACCTGTGTGCATTTTTTTGTTTATTGCCTTGCTTACTGGTCTGTTTATTTATTTATGAAACATGTATTTATTATATAACAGAAAAATCTACTCCCATCTCGCCCCAGAATTTGTCTTCTTGGCCCCATACAGCACAGTGAATTACTCCTCTTTGAAGTGACAGGAAACGGCGGGGGGCGGGGGGGGGGGAATCCTCTCCCTGTGCCCAGACACCTCCACCCCTCAGACAGATTTTAAACCAGAAGTGGGTTAGAGACCCAGGGAGGCTGTAGAGCCAGACAGACTAGCAGGGGCTTGACTGCCCAAACAGAAGCTCTCAGAACCCGCCCCACCACCCCTCACATCAGCCCATCTCTTCTCCTTCCTCATGTGAGCGGGGACTGGCCAATCAGCTCCAGCCTGACCCTCTCAAAACTAGACTTCTCGATTGCTCTGGTGCTGTCTTCTTCGCTAACGCCACATGTACACTTGAGACACCGGGGAGCCTACAGAAAACCAGTGTCTGATCCCCTCCCCAACTCATTCCAGCAGAATCTGTCGGGGTGGAGCCAGGACAGGCATTTTTAAAAGTTGCCCAGTTGAGAAGCACTTCTGGCGTCTCCCCGCCTTTGCCCCCCATTGCCCACACCCTTCATCTGCTATCTCCCAAGTTTTCTTCTGCACCAAGAACAGGAAAAGGCCATTGAGGAGTGACAAGCTCTCGTCCCATTCCTCCAGCCCTGAGCCTTCCCCATTAGGTCAATCAACCAGCGCAGACCCCTGGAGAGCTGGCAGATTCTGCCAGCTGTGCCCAAGAGTGGTTCCTGCACGCAGTCGGGGGGCTGATCTCAGCCCTACCCTTTGCCAGACTCTCTCTCCACTTGCCCATCCCCCAGGCTCCCCAACTGCTCATAAATGTCTCCAAATCCCAATCCAGATGGAAAGGCCTATGCCCAGTCTTTATAACCCAAGCCTTGGCCATTTCTGCAGAGCCATCTGAGCTGAATGGAAGTCTGCTGACAACGAAGAGAGCAGTCACGTTACCCCAAGCCAGTCCTTTTCCCAAGAACTGGACCCACCCAAGTCCCAATGGCTTACAAGATCTCCTACTGTAGAGCATCAGGAAATGTGTGTGTGTGCACATGTGCACAATGTACGAGCCACAGGGATGCGCAGAGACAGCCTCTGTTCTTCACAGGCCCAGGTGAATCCTGTTGGGTTGCCCAAAGAGCTCATTGGGTTTTTCCATACTGTGTTACGGAAAAACCTGAATGAACTTTTTTGACCAACCCAATATACTGGGCGTATACACAGAATGTTGTAATATTTACAAACTGTTAGATACACCACACGCACACTAAGGAAATCTGTGATGTGGGAGGAGTTGTTTTTGCCACCCCATCCCTCCAAGGGTTACTTTCTTGCCCCTGAGTAACCTCCTGGAGCAACTATTAATACTATGTTACACACCCTCAGCTGCCCAACCCGTCCCTCTCCTGCATGCCCTGTCACCAAGCCTTCCTCCCCCAACAGCCAGAATGTCCGCACCCCTCCGTCCCGCCTCTCGGGATCCTACTCTGGATAGGTGACAGACGGTTCAGGCCGTGGGTGCTAGGAGCTGAGTGTCACCTCTCAGGTGACACTCCTGTTTTAATAGGGGCTATAGATTTTGCCTTAATCCAAAAGCGTGGCTCTCATGGTGGGAATTTCAGGCACAGTAGTGGGCCAGTAAGGGATATTATTTTTTATCAGAAGAGGGCTTTTGAGAGCCCCTAAGTCATACCTATGTCCAAAATCAGACCTTCCTCAGTGCCTGAACATAAGCAAGCACACGTAATGTATATACACTTTCCATAATTTTGAGACACCTCCCTTATATCAGCCCCGTCTTAAAAAAAAAAAAAGGAACCAGCTAAATTAATTGAAACCTCACTGGGAAATGCGGCCTAATTTTCACTGGCCGCCAGCCACCCGGCCCCTCGACCCTGTCCCATTTCCCTTCTGCTCCTTCTCTTCTCTGCCCCCACTGCGTCAGCTCATAGATTCGCACATCCTCCCCATGTTCTCTGACCCACCTCGCCACATGTATTTCCTTCCTTTCCTGTTTCCCAGTTGGAGTTGTGCTGTTTTATGTGTCGTCAGGACAAAGAGCAGGTTCAAAGCATGGGCGTGTGTGTGTCACTTCGAAGAAAGAGAACCCAGGTATTCTGCTACAATTTGGAGAAAAACCCAATGAAGGAAGAGAATGAAAGCTGGCTCTGCAGAGTGCCTTAAAAATGACTTTCATTAGGAAATTCTGAATTGTCAGTCTTTGGACATTACATAAACAGATGTTGCATTTCACTTCTCTGGGATTAAAAAGTGTTAAATACAGTATGTATTCAACAACAACGTATCTTTTCTCTTTAATTTGGTCCTTAAAGATGCAGTGCTGGGTTTTCCAAAAAGCCCGGGGAAGGCTCCAGGAATAAGCAACCCTGGGACATACAGAGGCAGGTGCAGGAGCCCTGCTCAGTGAGGAGCTCTGGCAGACGAAGGCAGAGTGCTGCGATCATCACTGGTCCAGAAGGCAAGTCTCAGTTGAGAAAGAAGCTGGATGACATTGAGTAAGGAACAGAAAGGGGTCTTCATCCTTCTCCCTGATGATATTCTATCCTAGTCCGTGACTTGGTGCTGTGAAATGAGGGGAAGGAGAACATTCTAGAAACATAGAGGCAAACCTTGCTCTTCCATCCTCTCTCCCCCTCCACTCTTGGAGCACTCTTTGACCAGTTTCTGCTTTGCTTTTGCTAAATGATTTTCCTCTAGCTTAACACTTGCTACCCAAGTTCTGACTACAACAAGATATTTGGAAGAGTCTGGGCTCCTGAAGGCAGTTAAACCTTCTGGGATATTGCCTTATCTCCCTCAGAGTTATATTTTCAGATGATCAGATGGCAGCCCCACAAGAGTGGGAGGTGTAGTGGGGATGGACCTCTTGGATTCTGAAACCCGGTAGAGATAAGAGGAATTGATGACCCAGCCCATCGGAACCCCACCCTCCTCTCCCTGCCACCTAACCCTGAACCTGCTTTTCTGCTTTGGAAGTCAGTGCCTGGCTGGCAAGAGCTTGGAGTCATCTAGGCAACAGCTCTTCTCTCTACTGCAATTGTTATTCAAACCTCTTGTGGCCATTTTCAATGAGAGTGTGACCATTCTGTGGGATCAGCAGTTTAAAGAGGGCTAAGAGCCACTAGTTCATATTCTCTGTCTCACTCGTCTGTCTGTCTGTCTCTCACACATACACACATACCACCACCACCACTCACAAGAGGGAGAGCAAGAAAGGAAGCCCAGATATAAAAACAGTGGCAAATAGTGGTTTCTATTCCTGGGAAAAATGTTTCTCTACCATACACGTCATGAGGCAAGGGGAATACATTTTTAAGCACATGTATTTTTAATCAAAGACACACACCCACCCCACCACCCGCAACCTTAACAAGTCAGCCAAGCAGCACATCCTCAATTCCATGGGAAGCAGCTTTGTGAACACATTTTAGGAAAGAATTTCTGCATCTTCTCCACTAGAAAGCATGTTCTAAGGTACAGTCTCTGAGAACGGGCAATGTGCACTTTGTTTCTACAGCATTCATTTTAAAAAGTGAGCAATGCACTGGCCAACGCTGAATGCACCAGGTATGAACGTCTGTATATATATGTACATTTTCCCAAAGCAGAGCCTCCAGTGAGACCTTCCGTTAATCAAAATGGCATAAAGCAAAGAAGTAATTACCTTAGGACACAGCTTGCTAACAGATGCACCAGTAAATGTGGAGAAAGCACAGATGCTCACAGACACAATTCAAAGCCAGGGAGGCTTGATGCTGAGAGTGTGGCTCCAAGGGATGGAGCTTGGCAGGGCCACTCTCACTGCTCTAGGTGACCTTCCAGAACCAGTCCTACCTTACACCAAAGTCACCTTCGTCACAAAGTTCTATGCCTCTGCTTTATGCCCAAGTCAAGGAGCTGAGCCTGTCCTCCCTGGGTCAGCAGCCTCATAACTCATCCTGCTCTGAGCCGGGGTGGGGGCTCCTTGGAGATCCCAGCTCCTAGCCTGTAGAGGAGGAGTTGGCTCTCAGTCCTTGTAGCACAGAAATGCCCAGGTTCTCTTTGCAAGTTGATGTGTTTCTTCCATGCCCCCTCCCTGAAAGCCTGCTCTTGCATAAGTGAAGGAGATCACTGGATTGATCCCCTAGAAAAGAGATTTTTTATTTCAACAAATACTTGTTAATGACCAATATGTGCCAGATACTCTAGTCTAGATACCGGACATTCCTCAGTGAACCAAACAGATGAAAACCTGCTCCTCCTGGAACTTCCATTCTAGTGGGAGGAAAGACAGACAATAGGGACAGTAAATGAGGACATTGTACAGTAGTCAGATGGAAAGACGTCCTATGGGGAGGGGGAAAGAATAGATAAGGGGGGTCAGGAGTTTCTGGTTCCTGGTGAGTTTCTGTGTAGGCTGAATACCAAGAAACAGTGTCAAAAGCACTTACTACTGACAACAACAATAATGATTATGGCCTCTCCAGACACCCATTTAATCTCTGCATTAACAGGCGTCCTTCTCCATGTCAAGCTTGAGACCTACAGTTTATACATTCCACAGCAGTCTTGGGTTTATTGTCTCCTATCTTAACCCATGAAGACTTAATTCACTGAAGCCGAGAGAGTTTAAGTGACCTTCCCAAGGTCAAGTAGCTACCGAGTGTCACAGCGAGAATTCCAGTAAGTCTCTCTTGACTCCGCTATATAATTTTCTCAATGCATTTGTAAAGAGCACAAGATATGAAGCCAGAAAATCCAAAACTGAGACCCAGCATTGTGTCTTACTAGGTGTATGAAACCTTGAAAAGTTCCCTGCAAACATAAGATAAGACTGGATTTTAAATTACATTATAAATCATAAGGCACAGTACAAACGTGGCACCTTGGGGCAACTCTGCAGGCTGCCTCAACACTCCACTCACCTACTATCTGTGTGGTTCATTAAGTAAATAAATATAATTAAAAGGAGTTATTTTTATAGCATGCTGCACACAACTCCCAAAGCAGTTCTTACTAAAGTTGGACAAATTAAAACAGTAAATATTTTGTTTATAAACTAATTATCTGATTCAAAGAGATTCAGAGCAAGCCTGCTTTGAAGGTGCTCTGTAACCGCTCACGCACAATCACACTCAGTGCGTTGAAGAAGCTGCTACACGGCCTTGCCAGGAGCTCCTGGGCCACAGTGCAGGCAAGACACTCGTGGGACACCCCAGGGCACAGCTGCGGCTGCGAGCAGCTACTTGTGCTTCTTACTCTCCTCTGGGCCTCTCCGTCACTTCTGTTATCTTTGTTATCTTAGCCATTGGAGAATCCCCCCCAGTAAATTTTAAACAATGTGTCACATTGGCCGAAAGGCAGCTTGTACTGAGCCTGGTCTGGTACTACTTCCTAGTCTAAGCTAAGAAATAAGACTGAGTTTTGTTTCTGGGGAAGCTCAGAAGACACAAACCATGGGAGGAGAGGCATACGGCCTGGATGTTCCTGCACGCCTCAAGTTCATGTGCGGAAGCCTCGATCCTCAAAGTGACAGTGTTTGGACATGGAGTCTTTGGGAGGTAATTAGGTTTGAAAGCATACTCTATTTCCTGAAATGGTTCTTCAATCTAACAGTCCAATACCTGTGCTTCTGTAAAGGGACACACATACTTGCCTTCAGGGAAAGAATTTAAAAGTTCTCCAGTTTATAGAACTGCCAGGTGTTGTCTGCTCCCTTCTCCCCATGGTCAGGGTAGGAGACGTTCAAGCAACCAGTAAAGACGGTACTCTCTTCATCCACCCTGCCACCTATGAGGATGCTTGAAAACTGTCCTCTCACTACTTCTGCAGCTCCTACCATAAAGAGTCCAAGAGAAGTGGGGGGGTGGGGGGGGTGGCGGTCCTAAGACGGTGGAGGAATAGGATGGGGAGACCACTTTCTCCCTCACAAATCACAGAAGTAATCAAAATATGCATAGAAACAAATGAAAATGAAAACCCAACAATGCAAAACCTATGGGATTCAGTAAAAGCAGTGCTAAGGAGAAGGTTCATAGCAATATAAGCCTACCTCAAGAAACAGGACAGAGATCAAATAAATAACCTAACTCTAGACCTACAGCTTCTAGAAAAAGAAGAAATGAAGAACCCCAGGGTTAGTAGAAGGAAAGAAATCACAAAAATCAGGGCAGAAATGAATGCAAAAGAAGCAAGAGACTTTAGCAAAAATCAACAACGCTAAAAGCTGGTTCCTCGAAAAGATAAATAAAATAGATAAACCATTAGCCAGACTCATCAAGAAAAAAGGTAGAAGAATCAAATCAACAAAATTAGAAATGAAAATGGAGAGATCACAACAGACAACACAGAAATACAAAGGAACATAAGAGACTATTATCAGCAACTATATGCAAATAAACTGGACAACTTGGAAGAAATGGACAAATTCTTAGAATAGTATAACTTTCCAAAACTGAACCAGGAAGAAATAGAAAATCTTAACAGACCCGTCACAAGCCCGGAAATCAAAACCATAATCAGAAACCTTCCAACAAACAAAAGCTCAGGACTAGATGGCTTCACAGCTGAATTCTACCAAAAATTTAGAGAAAAACTAACACCTATCCTACTCAAACTCTTCCAGAAAATTGCAGAGGAAGGTAAACTTCCAAACTCATTCTATGAGGCCACCATCACCCTAATACCAAAACCAGACAGAGATGCCACAAAAAAGAAAACTACAAGCCAATATCACCGATGAATATGGATGCAAAAATCCCTAACAAAATTCTAGCAAGCAGAATCCAACAACATATTAAAAGTATCATACATCATGACCAAGTGGGCTTTATCCCAGGGATGCAAGGATTCTTTAATATTCGCAAATCAATCAATGTGATATACCACATTAATAAATTGAAAAATAAAAACCACATGATTATCTCAATAGATGCCAAGAAAGCCTTTGACAAAATTCAACATCCATTTATGACAAAAACCCTCCAGAAAGCAGGCATAGAAGGAACATATCTCAACATAATAAAAGCCATATATGATAAACCCACAGCAAACATTATCCTCAATGGTGAAAAACTGAAAGCATTCCCCCTAAAATCAGGAACAAGACAAGGGTGCCCACTCTCGCTATTGCTATTCAACAGAATTTTGGAAGTTTTGCCCACAGCAATCAGAGCAGAAAAAGAAATAAAAGGAATCCAGATTGGAAAAGAAGAAGTAAAACTCTCACTGTTTGCAGACGACATGATCCTCTACATAGAAAACCCTAAAGACTCCACCAGAAAATTACTAGATCTAATCAATGAATACAGAAAAGTTTCAGGATATAAAATCAAAACACAGAAATCCCTTGCATTCCTATACACAAACAATGAGAAAACAGAGAGGGAAATTAAGGAAACAATTTCATTCACCATTGCAACAAAAAGAATAAAATACTTAGGAATAAATCTACCTAAAGAAACAAAAGACCTATATATAGAAAACTATAAAACACTAATTAAAGAAATCAAAGATGACACAAACAGATGGAGAAATATACCGTGTTCATGGTTCAGAAGAATCAATATAGTGAAAATCAATATACTACCCAAAGCAATCTATAGATTCAATGCAATTCCTATCAAGCTACCAATGGTAATTTTCAGAGAATTAGAACAAATAATCTCACAATTTGCATGGAATTACAAAAAACCTCGTATAGCCAAAGAAATCTTGAGAAAGAAGAATGGAACTGGAGGAATCAACCTGCCTGACTTTAGGCTATACTACAAAGCCACAGTGATCAAGACAGTATGGTACTGGCACAAAGACAGAAATATAGATCAATGGAACAAAATAGAAAGCCCAGAGATAAATCCACGCACCTATGGACACCTTATCTTTGACAAAGGAGGCAAGAATATACAATGGAGAAAAGACACTCTCTTTAACAAGTGGTGCTGGGAAAACTGGACAGCCACTTGTAAAAGGATGAAACTAGAACTCTTTCTAACACCATACACAAAAATAAACTCAAAATGGATCAAAGATCTAAATGTAAGACTAGAAACTATAAAACTCCTAGAGGAAAACAGGCAAAACACTCTCCGACATAAATCACAGCAGGATCCTCATAACCCACCTTCCAGAGTAATGGAAATAAAAGCAAAAATAAACAAATGGGACCTAATTAAAATTAAAAACTTCTGCACAACAAAAGAAACTATAAGCAAAGTGAAAAGACAGCCTTCAGAATGGGAGAAAATAATAGCAAATGAAGCAATGGACAAACAATTAATCTCAAAAATATACAAGCAACTCCTGCAGCTCCATTCCAGAAAAATAAATGACCCAATCAAAAAGTGGGCCAAAGAACTTAACAGACATTTCTCCAAAGAAGACATAAAAATGGCTAACAAACACATGGAAAGATGCTCAACATCACTCATTATTAGAGAAATGCAAATCAAAACCACAATGAGGTACCACTTTATACCGGTCAGAATGGCTGCTATCAGAAAGTCTACAAACAATAAATGCTGGAGAGGATGTGGAGAAAAGGGAACCCTCTTACACTGTTGGTGGGAATGCAAACTAGTACAGCCACTATGGAGAACAGAGTGGAGATTCCTTAAAAAACTGCAAATAGACCTACCATATGACCCAGCAACCCCACTGCTGGGCATACACACCAAGGAAACCAGAATTGAAAGAGCCACGTGTACCCCAATGTTCATCACAGTACTGTTTACAATAGCCAGGACATGGAAGCAACCTAGATGCCCATCGGCAGACAAATGGATAAGAAAGCTGTTGTACATAAAGACAATGGAATATTACTCAGCCATTAAAAAGAATTCATTTGAATTAGTTCTAATGAGGTGGATGAAACCGGAGCCTATTATACAGAGTGAAGTAAGTCAAAACGAAAAGCACCAATACAGTATATTAAGGCATATATATGAAATTTAGAAAGATGGTAACGATGACCCTATATGCGAGACAGCAAAAGAGATGCAGGTGTAAAGAACAGACTGTTGGACTGTTGGACTCTGTGGGAGAAGGCGAGGGTGGGATGATCTGAGAGAATAGCACTGAAACATGTCTATTACCATATGTGAAACAGATCATCAGCCCAGGTTCGATGCATGAGACGGGGTGCTCAGGGCTGGTGCACTGGGATGACCCAGAGGGATGGGGTGGGGAGGGAGGTGGGAGGGGGTTCAGGATGCAGGACACGTGTACACCGTGGCTGATTCATGTCAATGTATGGCAAAACCCACAGCAATATTGTAAAGTAATTAGCCTCCAATTAAAATAAAAAATATAAATAAATAAATAAATAACAGTGGGGAAAAAATTCCAAGTTGGATAAAATCACCCAAAAGACAAAAATATCTTGGTGAGCCTAGGTCCAAAATGAAGGAAGTAGGCAAATCTCATTTTCATGGGAAAGAACAGAGAATGAACCAAGATAGACAATAAAAGAACTTCAGGAAGAAATAAAAAGGATGTAAGAAATGCTGAAATCACGATGATCATAGTTTTCAAATCCCAGGGCAGGTTAGGATTAGCTGGGGGCCCTCTTGGGCGTAGCAGCAAGACGCTTAGTTCACAAGTAACATCAGTTCTGTGCCTAAAGCTACAGAAGCAACGGGGAGAGAGAATCAGCTGCCTTTGGATGAGAACTCCGAATACCACTGATGCCCGCGGAAGGCCAGCCCATCTACCAGGACACGTGCCTGCTTGGTCTGGCACTGGGTCCCAACTCCATTCAAGCTCCCTCTAGCTGAAGGCTCCTGAGAACCAAGGTTCCCTCTGCTGTGGGAAGAGTGAGGGAGCCTGAAGCAGCTGTGTCTGGGGTCCTGCCAAGACCCCACAAAGGCTGGGGACAACCTCCCATTCCAGCCCTGAGGAAGTCCCCCTGACCCAAGAAGGGCGATTCCGAGGGAACTCTGGGCTGACCCAGCTCTGTGAGGGGACGGTGGGGTTTCTCCCCAGCGTCTCCCCTCACGACTCACTCCTGTTTCACCTTCTCATGGCCCCTACCTCCCCTAAAGACAGGGGAGGGGTACTGGGAGGTCTCGAGGTGGATGGAGCGGAGACCAGCATCGCTGCACGGATGGTGTGTGTGTGGCTGAGTGACCCAGGGACCACACAGCCTGGGGTCCCAGGGGCGGGGAGGCCACTGCAGGAGCAGCAGGAAGCACGGCGACGAAGTTTCTCAGGGACCCTGGCTCTGTGCTGCCTGCTTCCCCCTGTGAAAGCTCTCCCTGCGGGCGAGTTCAGGTAGGCAGAAAGCAGAGCCTATACAAGGACATCTCCATTTCGCACCTTTGTCGCCAAGCTACACTAAGAAAATGCTGCCTGTGATGGGAGAGGTGGAGGGGATAAACAAACATCTGAGCAGCATCACTGTACAGGGGATGGGAAGAGGAGCCCCACTGCCTTCCTAATCCCAAGCTCTCAAGGATGAGGAGATCTCGAGGATGCTGTAACCAGGTCTGCCTAAAGGGCATGAGGCCTCTCTGAAACAGGGCTGTGGGTCCCAGGGCTTGGAAATGGCACAGAGGAGCCAAGCACCAATTTCTCTGTAGCCCACAGCCACCATCCAGCGCCTTCCAGCAGATGCACAAGATAAGGCCGGCTCCCTCCCTTCAGTCTCATTGCTCAGCCCTCAGAAACAGCCATGTATTTGCTGTTTATATGGCACACACATAGGGCACGCCTGGTACACTCTAGCACCCATTCTAGGAGTGAGGGACCCAGGAGTGAGCAAGGCAGGCAAAGCTCTGCCTTCAGGAGTCCACAGTATAGTAGGGGACTGGGGAGTGATAAATGACACAGACAATTTGTAAGCAAAATACATGTGAATAAGTGCTCTGGAGGAAAGTAAAGCAAGAGATGAAGGGTAGATTAATGAGGGGTTGAAGACGTGATGGTCAGTGAGGTGTCAATGAAAAGGGAGCATTGAGGAAGAGACTTAGAATTGACATGTATCCACTGCCATAGATAGCTAGTGGGAACCTGCAGTGTAACACGGGGAGCTCAGCTGGGCGCTCTGCAGTAGGCTGGAAGGGCGGGAAGAGGGTGGGAGGGGGACCCAGGAGGGAGGAGCCGGACTTATACATGTAGCTGATTCACTTTGTTGTACAGCAGAAATGAATGCAACATTGTATGTCCACTGTACTCCAATAAAACTAGACTTTGAAGATGTAGGTGGGAAAAAAAAACAGAAACAGCACACAGATAAAGCTGGACACACACACAGCCCTTTACTTCCTAGCAGAGTGGATGTGAGCAAGTCACTCAGTCTTAACCACCTCTAGTTCTTAAAAGGTGAAGAATGATGTACCTACTTCATGGGCTGACTGTGAGGATTAAGTGAGATAATGCAAAACATGCTAGATCAGCCCCTGTCATGTGGCAGGCACTTAATATATAGCAACCGCATTTTTTTTTAATGTGAGTGAGTCATGCAGATACCTAGGGAAGGAACTTACTAGGAAGAGGAAACGGTGCAAAGGGCCTGAGGCTGGAGCAAACTGGATGAGACTGAGGAACTGCAGGAGCCCGGTGGGGTGAAAATAGAATGAGTCTTGTCTTAAGACCCAGCATGCCAGGAGCTCACTCGAGAGCCCTGCTGAGTCTGAACTGACATCGCCCACTGGTCTTCATTAGAGGTTAGGATGTTCTGGCTGGGCAGTCAAGTTCCCCATGAAGATTCTTCAGTGGTTCCTAGATTTATGGCAGCTGATGGAGAGGATTTCAGAGCTCTGAATAGAGAAAGGAAAGGAGGAAAGAAAATAAGAAATAAATATAGGACACTTGGGGAGTGGCAAGACCATGGATGTGTGGACAGAACTTTGTGAACGTGTCATGCTGATTTCTTGGTGCCTCTGCACAGGCTGCTCCATCTACAAATGCCCCCCGCCCCTGTGCTGCAGGGCCCAGGCGTCCCAACCTGCTCACACATACCTCTAAACCATCAGCTCTTCTGCAGTTTGTTTGTTGTGAGTTTCTCTAGGTCAAGAGCAATATCATATTCCCAGGACTTCAAAATAGATACGCATTTAGTGAATGAGTATGGGATTCAGGATCACAGAGTTTTCTTGAGAACCTAATTCTCCGAGGGCAGTTATTGCAGCCAGTAGAGTGTGTGCTAAGTCATTTCAGTCGTGTCCAATTCTGTGTGACCCCCATGGACTGCAGCCCGCCAGGCTCCTCTGTACATGGGATACTCCAGGCAAGAATACTGTGGTGGGTTGCCATGCCCTCCTCCAGGGGATCTTCCCCACCCAGGGATCGAACCCAGGTCTGCTTGGCAGGAGGATTCTTAATCACTGAGCCACTGAGGAAGCCCAGGGAGCATCTATATTGGAGCAAAACAGTTCTTTTTTCGAGTTATTCTCCTCTCCCACTGCATCTGTGGGAAGATACAGTAGGTCCTTGAAACGGGCCATCTGTCCCGTCCTCTGTAGGCCTGAGACTTAACATCCTTGGTGTGCGGCAGGACCTCCCAGAGCTGGAATCCACTGAGCACAGCTCTACCTTCATGAAGACTTGGAAAGGTGAGGGATGTGAGTGGGGTCAGGGGACAGTTGAGGGTCCCATTATTGGTACTAAGTGCCAATATAGAAAACCCAAGCACATCAATGCCATTTTTAGGAGCCCAGAGGGATAAAGAAAACTTCATTGGCTTAAGTTGTTTATTTTTTGCCATGAAAGTGAGATTTCAGCCATGGTATTTGCTGCTTCATGAGCCTGGGGCTTTTTGTTTGTTTGTTTTTTAGTCCCTAAGTCACGTCGGACTCTTTTGCGACCCCATGGATTGTAGCCCACCACGCTCCTCCAAGTGGATTTCCCAGGCAAGAATACTAGAGTGAGTTGCCATTTCCTTATCCAGGGGATCTTCCTGATCCAGGGATCAAACCTGCGTCTCCTGCATTGGCAGACAGATTCTTAACCCTTGAGCCATCACGGAGTCCAGGGCCTACTCTCAAATGCCCCTGTCACAGAAGGCTGCTCGGCAGGAGCCGGTTACCAGTGGAGGCTGCCCTTTAGCATGAAGAGGCACAAGCTCAGCTGCAACCACAGGCCCACGCCACCCTGAGCGCCACAGAGGCCCACTCCCAAGTGGCGTCTGTCCTTCACATCTCATGCACTCACAGCGCTGCCCCGCCTCTTTCTGGCACACAGAAGCACACCAGCCACCACTCAAGGTGCCAGTGAGGCAGATGTATTTGTCTGGGGCAACAGGGTGTGAGAAAACAAATCCCTTGTAGAGCAAATGTGGAGAATGCTTATTTAGTTGTGAGACATTTCAAATCGTGTTTTCGGTAAAAACTGGCTCCAGAGCAAGACAAACTGCATAAAAAATCTTGGAAGCTGAGGTGATGAAAGCACAAGAGTGAACTACAGGAGGGTCTGAAACACAGCCCTCGAGACAGGAGGAAAACAAAAGATCTTCTCATCTCTCAGGAGAAGGGTCTTAGAAAGTAAGAGCAGGGTAAGGCGATGAATTCTTACAGAACACCCTTTGCCATATTTGATTTGTTCCTATGTATGTGTGATAGCTTTTCAAAAGTTGCTAATTCATCGTATTTAATGTACATAGCCTTTCCCACATCTTACAGTGATAGTTTTACCATTCCTACATCTTTCCTTTCCAAGAAGCATTGAAAACTACATTTACTGAGATTACTAAGTGCCGACTGCTTAAACACCCTCATTGCACCTTCACAACAGCCCTGAAGGTCACGGAATGACCGCTTTACAGGTTCTCCGCTGAGGAGGCGGGGGCTCACCAGCCCTGAGGAACTCTTCCCCAGACCACCTGGTCCGGAAGCGGCTCTGTCATCCTAAAAGCCCAGTCACCTGGCTGCAGAGTCCCTGCCAGTCCACCTTCTTGTCTCCTGTGTAAATCCTGAACAAAGTGGTCTGGATGAGATTTGGGGAAGGTCCCAGAGAAAAGACGCTGTTTGATGCAGACAGAGGGGCAGATGAGGAAATGGAGTCACTCCACTCCCTCCTCTGGCCTGCACACGTTTCCTGTTTTCTGACTCACCTTTTCTGGGGTGTTTGCTCCCCGGAGTCTCAGCAACACCCACCCTTGTGCGGTCGCACAGACTGTGTGGACACGACAACAATTAGCCGTTCTTGCCTCCTAACGTTCTTAGCCGTTCTTGCTGCTCAGAGTCTCCAAATCGAGCATCTGTCGACAGCTCCTCTCCCCACCCCCACCTCCCTCCCTCTCTCTCTCTCTCTCTCTCTCTCTCTCACACACACACACACACACACACACACACACACACATCTGCATCCACTTTCACATTTGTCAAACCAACACTCTTACAGCAGAATATCAGCCCTACACTGAGTTAGACTTATTTCCAGAGACTGGATGAACTCTTTATCCCAGTAGGGGTAGGCGTAGGATGCACGAGCTGGATGAGCAGCGAAGACCTTCGTGCCCAAGGCTGTGTTCTCGTGGTGCGAGACTCGCTGACAGGTGCGTGGGGTTCTCAGGAGCCTTGGGAACCCCGTTTCCAGCACCCTAATGCTACCGGCTAAATGTTTGCATCCTCCCCAAATCCATATGTTGAAATCCTGCTTCCCAATGGCATTAAAGGATGGTGCCTTGGGGTGATTAGGTTATAATGTCAGAGTCTTGTGAAGGGGATCGGTGTCCTTAGAGACCCCTTTGTCCCTTGGACCCTGTGAGGACACGGGGAGAAGACGGACGTCTACAGACCAGGACCTGGCGCTCGCTGGGCACCAAATCTGTTGACACCTTGGTCTTGGGCTCTCCAGTCTCCAGAACCTGAGAAACAAATGCTGCTGCTTATAAATGCTCGATCTGTGGCAAATCGTTATAGCAGCCCAAACAGACCAAGACTTGGCTTGAGAAATACCTGTCGCTGCCCCCAGTGGGCAGCACCCTGAGTGCTTTCCACAGGAGGCTCTGACGCTGGTGCAGACACTTGCCTCTGAAGGGCAGCCTGAAGCGGTGGTGAGAAAGCCCCTCCCCGTCATGGTGCTGCATGTGACTGTGGACTATGGGCCAACTCATGCAATGTCATTTACACATCGTAATAGTGGCGTGCCAAAGAAATATGCTTTTGACCTGTGGTGCTCAAGAAGACTCTTGAGAATCTCTTGGGCAGCAAGGAGAACAAACCAACCAACCCTAAATACTCATTGGAAGGATGGATGCTAAAGCTGAAGTTCCAATACTTTGGCCACCTGATGTGGACAGGTGCCCTCACTCCCTGGAGGGGGTGCAAGCATCATGAACTGTGTCCTCTGGGGTCTCTCCTCTCCACCAGGGCTTGTGCTCCCTGATGGTTTCAGTCTACCACCTCCTTCTGCATCCTGGCCAGGACCTGCGTCCCACTCTCCCACAGGGGACTCTAGCCCGGGAGTTGGTGGGCAGTCACAGCGTGGGGAGAAGGGGTTGGAGTGGGTGGCCAGGGGTCAAGGGAGCTCACGTGGTCCGCCTGTTGGCCAGTGTAGTCTCTAGCTCCTGACGCTCTTGCTCCCTAGACTGAGTGGCTGCAGCTGCTCTGCCACAGCCCCTAGTGCTCCTGGCCCCCTCTCACCCCCCAGACTTGGCAGGGTCCTCTTTGGAAGCACAGCAATGCCTGCAGCTGCCAACATTGCTGGGCGGGGCTCCAGGAGGACCCTGCCTGCAACGTTGTGGGTGCCTCAGACGCTCACTTTGCTTCCTCAGTTCTTACGGCCATCTTTCTCAACAAACTGGGGACCTGGTCCAACACCTGAGCCACAATACATCTGTAGGGTCCCCACATCCCCACCCTGAGACTACCTCGCCCTCCAACAGTCCCTAGGAGCCCCAGCTCACTGGCTCCCTGTCTGAAGCCAGGGTCACTTCTTGGCCACAACCAGGACATCCAGGGTCTGGAAGCTTCATCCTTAGTGGTCTTTACTATCCAAGGAGCTTTTCTTTCTTATAAGTTTTATTTTATTTTTTAATTTTAAAAGCCATGTAACTCCCCTCCCCCACTCTACCCCATAATTTTTCCTATGCCTGTATAGACAGCAATATACCCCTGGCAGCTTTTGGGGACTCTGCCTAAAACAGGGTCCCCGACAGGTGCCCAGACCTCCCCACTCCCTAGGTTGACACAAGGCCAAGCCCTCCCCCTACCCACATCTCCTTTGGTGGGGCTTCTGCTTTGTTTCACACACACAGCCCCTGGGCAGATGGAACCTCTGTTCCACTGGGCCACAGCCTCAGAGCCTTGGTCAGTACAGGTATTGGGAGATGATTATTTACAGCTTCTTATCGTCTGCTTTCCATACCCAGCTTCTTAGGAAGCAGTCAAATGGGAGACACTTGCACCTGCCCCAGGGACTCGCCTTGCTGCCAACAACGGTTTCCGATCATTTCCGTCCCACGCTCCCAGTGGGCCAGGCAGAGGTTCCCACAACTTGTAATCATGCCTCTTGTTCTGAAGGGGTCTGAGGCGGCCCTGTCGGACTGTCTAAAACAGGGTAGTGTATTTATGTGTAAGCAAGCCAGACCGCCACAAGGCCAAGCCCACCAGCCTGGGAGGGTCAAGGGCTCAATCACAGGAATTAACCCAGGAGCCAGCAGCACTCAGGGCAGGCAAGCCATCAGTAAAACATCAAAGGCCGGCGCCACTAGAAGAGGCAAAGCGGGATATTTTATTCATGACTGTATTCTGAAGGGGCTTGCTCAGGACTCACAAATTATTCATGAGCTTCTTTCTATTTTTAAATGCAAATATACAAGGGTGTTTAAAGGGGCAGAACTGCTGAGCCCTACCTTCGATACCCCTCTGGGCTATTTTGGGGAAAGAATATCCTGTGCAGGCACAGAGCCTCTTTCCTTCCGAGTCCTGCCGCACTGCAGGAGCATCATTTTTCTCTCCCGAGGGCCTCTCTTGGCCGATCAGAAGGCAGGCCAAGTACCTGCCTCCCAGGCCCTCCTTTCTGCCGCTTATCCCAACAGCTCCTAGGCGATCAGAACCAAAGGCCAGCTGCTGCCATAGGGGCTTCAGGGATCATCTCCTGCGGTGTTGATGGACTGAAGGCAGGGTCTGGAGATGAATTCTGAATCTCCCAGGGTGCTTGTTAAAGGGGCAGTTTCCTGGGCCTCTCTGACTTTCCAAATCAGTACTTCTCTGATGGAGTCTAGGGATCATCATTCTAAATAAGTTATCCCAGATAGGGAAACAGTGGAAGACTATATTCTGGGCTCCAAAATCACTGCAGATGGTGACTGCAGCCATGAAATTAAAAGACACTTACTCCTTGGAAGGAAAGTTATGACCAACCTAGACAGCATATTAAAAAGAAGAGACATTACTTTGTCAACAAAGGTCCATCTAGTCAAGGCTATGGTTTTTGCAGTGGTCATGTATGGATGTGAGAGTTAGAAAGCTGAGTGCTAAACAATTGATGCTTTTGAACTGTGGTGTTGGAGAAGACTCTTGAGAGTCCCTTGGACTGCAAGGAGATCCAACCAGTCCATCCTAAAGGAGATCAGCCCTGGGTATTCATTGGAAGAACTAATGTTGAAGCTGAACCTCCATTACTTTAGCCACCTGATGAGAAGAACTGACTCATTTGAAAAAACCTTGATGCTGAGAAAGATTGAGGGCAGGAGGAGAAGGGGACGACAGAGGATGAGATGGTTGGATGCCATCACCGACTCAATGGACATGAGTTTGAGTAAACTCTGGGAGTTGGTGACGGACAGGGAGGCCTGGCGTGCTGAAGCCCCTGGGGTTGCAAAGAGTCGGACATGACTAAGTGACTGAACTGAACTGAATTGAAGTGTTCCTTACACAGAGGGCATTTTAAGCAGCACTGAACTAGTCCACAGGTTGTCCAACCTTAGCATCTATGAGCGTCATCTAGATGACTTATTAAGACACAGATAACCGAGTCCCAGTCCTGGAGCTCCTGATACAGTAGGTCTAAGGTGGGGCCTGAGAATCTGACTTTTCAACAAAGTCCCATCTGATGCTGATGCTGCTGGCTTGGGGCCCACACCTGGAGAACCACTGACCTCCTGAAGATTACTGAGGCCACACATCTGGGTAAAAGAAGAGTCTTACCTAGAAGGTCCCCAGACCCCAGACCTGTAGGCCACTCACATCCAAAAAGCCTTTCCCGCTTTTGAATGTGCTCCCAGAACCTTCTTGCTAGCCAGAAAATGGCCAGAGCAGAGATAATTTAAATATCATGACAGCTTTAAGACAAAATTTGCAGTCTTTCCCTTCAATTCCTCAAGCCAAATTTCACCATACAGATTGCAGAGGCATCTGCTTAAATAGAGTCCCCTGCCTGCATTTCTTGACCCAACAAATGCCAATTAAGCATTTACAACGTATGCACCATGATGGGACAATACAGAGTTGCTATCCTCAAAGAAGACAGTACTCAGGGGTTCACAGAACATAGCACCCAGGTTCAAATACAAACATAATTTTATGTATTATGGTTATGGGCAACAGTGATATTTAGGGGAACACTGAGAGGGGCACATAATCCAGCCTGAGTCAGGAGGAGGGGCAACACTGGAGCTGAGTCTGGAAGGCTGTAAGGAGTCAGCCTGTCAAGAGGAGTGAGGAAAAGGGAAGACCAGCTTATGCTAAGGAACAAAGATGAAAAACAGCATTGGTCCGAGGGCAGGGGATGTGGGCTTCTATGGGTCGTCAGTCTGAGTGATAGCATCTTTGACATTTTAGAGTAATTCATCCAGTGCTTGGAGAAGATGCAGTGTAGACAAGAAGGTGGAAGAAGCTAGAAGTGGGGAGCTTCCTCAGCTTTTGTGCGATGAGCCAGAAAGAAGACAGTGGAGTCATGAGCCGACGCTGCGTGAATGTGACCTTGACCACCGGCCTTCATCACTGCTCCAACCTGAGAGAGTAGGAACTGGGGCTGGCAGATGGGTGGCTGGCAAAGTTTCTGGAGACAGCCAGCAGTTGGCCTTGGGGAAGCCAGGATCCTGACTGGCTTCAAGAGGGTCCTGCAGACTCACTCACACAGATGGCTTCTTCCACCTCCTGCTTCCAATCTCCGGATTAAATGCGCCCTTCAGATCCAGCTTCACCACAGCCTTTCCCAAGAAGACCTCCCTGCTCTCCCATTTAAAAGTAAATGTCCGCTCCTGTCCTCTGAGCTCCGGGAGTGTTTGAACTGTGCCCGCCTCGTAGCATATAAGACTTCCTTGTGTACTGGTGTTTCCTCAACCTGACTGATGTCCTTCAGGGCAGATGCCGTGGCTCGACTCTTGAATCAGACAAATAGCATGTGGCCTGATGTCTAGCACATAGTCATGTCTCGAAAGATGTTGATGACATGAAGGAATGAGTTGAATAAATAACTGAATGAAATCATTTCCCAGTGTGGCCTCACTCCAAGGAAGTAGACCAGTCATCGTGTAGCTGGAGTGAAGATCCAGGAGGAGCTAACTGGTGATCTCTGGCTGGTCCTCACCGACAACCAGCCCCAGTAAGGGGCTGGGGGCCTTACAGAGCCTCCCATAGGCCAAAGCTCGGAATGAGTGGCACAAAGCCATCCAGCCAGGGCACCCAGCACCCAGCCAACAGACAAGAGATGCAGAGCCCCAGGTCCAGCAGAAGCTGCAGAACACTCTGGGCCTGCTCCGCAGATAATTAGCTGTGTGCACCGGGGACTGCAGGCAGTTTGGGAAAATAATTATAACAGGTCAAGGACTCAGCCAAAGCAAAACCAGAATGAAATCATATGGACTGCTGAGATTAGGAACAACAAAAAGATGCCCTGGTCTTTGAAATCCCATCAAAGTAATTAGGAAATGAAGGTGGGCCTGAGAAGGAGGATGAGAGAAGTAGAGAAAAGTCAGATTCCTGCCCTTGACTAATCAGAAAACTGTGGACCCAGCCTGCCAGACAGCCTTCTAGCTCTGCCTTATCAGGCAGCTGAGGGCAACAGGTGTGGGAGAGGCCAGAAGGGTTAGCCTGTGTGTATCATTTTCTTTCTTCAGGTACATATAAAAGTTTGCTTACCCATCTCCCTTCTCCTTGAGGCAGAACTGAAGGGATGGTTTCAAAAGAAACAATTAAAATCACAATGCCTTGCTCTGGAGTTGCTGGGAACTGGGAACCACTCCAAGTATTCACTCACAAAATCAGGGAGGCAAGTGTTAAGCAGTGACCATGTATCCAGGTCTGCACCAGGCTTAGGCTGTGGGTAAAAGCAGTCAGATTCCTCCCAGGTATCAACAGCTTATCCCTGGGCTGGGGGAAAAAACCAAGGTTCACGAAAACATTCGAGAAGCCACAGGGTAAGCTACAATTCACTGTCAAGAAGCAGCATACCAAGACTCATTGGTGGAGCACCCATCCCAGTGCAAGTGATAAGCTGGTACCCTGTGCAGAAAGAATCTAGAAGCAAAAGACTCGCTGAAGGCAGATCTGATTTTTATTATCACCACTGCCATAATTAAACAATATCTGTGATAGAATATTCCTCCTCACCGGCAAAGATGATTCCCACCCATATGCCACTAGCCTTAAGATAGACTCCCAAGAAAGGGGAGGTTAACTTGGGTTAGAGGCGCGGAAAAGACTTCTCAGGTGAACAAAACCCAAGACTCTGTGGGAAGAATGTAAATAACAAGGGATGTGTATAAGGGTTCCAGTCAAGATCCCACAATTCTGTCCGCTGCATTGAGCAGCACCCCCACCCCACAAAGACTTCCTGTTGGTTGCAGATCAGTGAGCTGGTGGAGGAGGAGCCTCTGATTGAGGCTTGGTGCCCTGGAGCTCCTTGCTGGAATTTAATGGAGAAGGAAGGCGCTTGTCTCTTGCAAGCAGGCCCCGTGGTGTGCCTGAGGACACGAGATGGTGCAGGCCACATTCTTGGAAGAGAAGGAGGATTACTAAATAGCTTTCACTGGGGTCCCAGGGCCCGGAAATGAAAACAGAGAGCAATTTTCAGAAACAGAATATGGAATAGACAGCAGAGTTTATTTCCTGGATTCCGCAAAGCAAGTAACAAACGCTGAGCTCTCGAGAGAGTCAGCCCTCTAAGCCCCAGAGTGAGGCCCCAGCTCTGGGCACAGGCTCAGAAGCGGTGCCACTTCTCAGCAGGGGAGCTGGGAGGCGGCTCCAAGGATCCGAGGGCTGTCAGGAGGGAGAGGGGTGAGTTTACGTGTATGGCTTCAGGGGCAGAATTCGGCTCAGTGGGTAGAAATTACAGGGAGGCAGACTTCAACCCAACATTAGCCTGGTGTCTTCTTGCCATTAAAGATGTCGCCAGCTTGGGGGCACAGCTTGAGAGGTGGCTGGCCCCCAGTCACTGCGCGTGATCAAAACGTGGCTGGACAGCCACTCGCTGAGGGATTGGAGGAAGCCGTGGAGTTTGACTCTAAACGCGATGTCCCCCTTCCTACCATCTGGCTGGGGCTTCTTTGCTCTTGGACGCAGCGATCATTTTTCAGTGGAATCAACATTCTCCTGTCAATGTTTGTTGAGCAGAAAGCTGCAGTTTTGGAGCTCTCATAGAGGGAGATGAGCGCACCTCCTTTGACTCTGCCACCTTCCAGACGTTCAGGCTGGATTTAGGAAAGGCAGAGGCACCAGGGATCAAATTGCCAACATCCACTGGATCATAGGAAAAGCAAGAGAGTTCCAGAAAAAATCTGCTTCATTGACTACTCCAAAGCCTTTGACTATGTGGATCATAACTAACTGTGGAAAATTCTTAAAGAGATGGGACCGCCTTACCTTCCTCCAGAGAAATCTGTATGCAGGTCAAGAAGAAACAGTTAAAACAGAACAAGGAACAACATAATGGTTCCAAATTGGGAGAGGAGTACATAATGGCTGCATATTGTCACCCTGCTTATTTAACTTATATGCAGAGTACATCATGCAAAATGCCAGGCTAGATGAAGCACAAGCTGAAATCAAAATTGCCAGGAGAAATATCAATAACCTCAGGTATGTAGATGACACCACTCTTATTGCAGAAACCGAAGAGGAATTAAAGAGCCTTTTGATGAAAGTGAAAGAGGAGAGTGAAAAAGCTGGCTTAAACCTCAAGATTCAAAAAATGAAAATCATGGCATCCAGTCCCACTACTTCATGGCAAATAGATGGGGAAACAATGGAAACAGTGACAGACCTTATTTTCTTGGGCTCCAAAATCACTGCAGATGCTGACTGCAGCCATGAAATTAAAAGATGCTTGCTCCTTGGAAGAAAAGTTATGACCAGCCTAGACAGCATATTAAAAAGCAGAGACATTACTTTGCCAACAAAGTTTCATATAGTCAAAGCTATGGTTTTTCCAGTAGTCATGTATGGATGTGAGAGTTGGATGGTGAAGAAAGCTGAGCACCAAAGAATTGATGCTTTTGAACTGTGGTGTTGGAGAAGACTCTTGAGAGCCCCTTGGACTGCAAGGAGATCAAGCTAATCAATGCTAAACGAGATCAGTCCTGAATATTCATTGGAAGGAATGATGCTGAAGCTGAAACTCCAATACTTTGGCCACCTAATGAGAAGAACTGACTCACTGGAAAAGACCCTGATGCTGGGAAAGATTGAAGACAGGAGAAGGGGATGACAGAGGATGATATGGTTGGATGGCATCACTGACTCGATGGACATGAATCTGAGCAAGCTGGGGAATGGGTGATGCACAGGGAAGCCTGGTGTGCTGCAGTCCATGGGATCACAAAGAGTTGGACACGACTGAGCAACTGAACTGAACGAACTGGACAGGATGCCTTGGGGAATATTCCAGCAAGTGTGATGGGTCTTGAGGGCCACCGGAAGGGGCCTCTTTAAGTTTGAGATTCTGTGATTTTGAGTCCCTTCTTTGGCAAAGCTCTTCGACTTTAACTGTGCTTCCCAATATCCAGACTCACCCAAACCAACATGGAATAGCAATGACCATCTCCAGGGACACACCCTCCCTGTTAGCCCAGTGGAGCCCAACAAAACATCACTAGAGGGAGACAGGAAAACCGCAAAGTCTGTTAAGGAACAGTCAGGGGCAGTTATGAGAGCACTGGCCTGAGGCCCAGGAGACTTAGGTTCTGCTCTGAAACCTCTCATTGACTAGCTATGGGATCCTGAGCAAATCTCTCCTGGGACCTTGCTCTCCTTATCCATTAAACAAAGATTTTTCAAAGAGGCCCTCAGGCTCTCCACAGCTCAAATCAAATCTCTTATCCTCTTCACACCAAACTGAGAAAAGGAAAGCAACCAGCTAAGAATCATCTCCACCTTCTTACCCGCCTTCCTCTAAAGCAGGGGTCCCCAACCTCCTGGATCTAATATCTGATGATCTGAGGAGGTGCTGATGTAATAACAATAGAAATAAAGTGCACAAAAAATGAAATGCGTTTGAATCATCCCCAAACTGTTCTCCCCCCTCCCCGCCCTCAGTCTATGGAAACGCTGCTTTCACAAAACCAGTCCCTAGTGCCGAAAACTTGGGGATTGTTGCTTTAGAGCCACAGCCCCCGCCTCCTCTTTTGGCCAAGTGGGACCGGGTCTTCACCCCTCTGGAATGTCAGCTGTTCTGCTTGCACTCTGAACCTTCCATCCACAGCAGCACTTTGGTGCTGAGATTGTCCCTCACTGTCCTACATTAACAGCTTAACCCTCCCTACTGGATTGTTCCCATCAGCACAAACACAGGCCAAAATAGCTACCAAGTACATCCTCTGGACCTTGTTCAGACCACAGTTTAAAGAAATCCACCCCATATAAGCATTTGTGGCACAGTCAGGGAAAAGTAAACTCCTGCTAAATGCTTGCTAATATTAAGAAAATTTTTCTTAATTTTTAGGTGTGATAATGGTATTTCAATTATGACTTTTTCTAAAGTGCTTCCCTTTAAAATAATCCAGAGGGATTGGAAGAATCAATATAGTGAAAATGAGTATACTACCCAGGGCAATCTATACATTCAATGCAATTCCTATCAAGCTACCAGAGGTCTTTTTCAGAGAACTAGAACAAACAATTTCACAATTTGTGTGGAAATACAAAAAACCTCGAATAGCCAAAGCAATCTTGAGAAGAAGAATGGAACTGGAGGAATCAACCTGCCTGACTTTAGGCTATACTACAAAGCCACAGTGATCAAGACAGTATGGTACTGGCACAAAGACAGAAAATATAGATCAACGGAACAAAATAGAAAGCCCAGAGATAAATCCACGCACCTACGGACACCTTAACTTTGACAAAGGAGGCAAGAATATACAATGGAGTAAAGACAATCTCTTTAACAAGTGGTGCTGGGAAAACTGGACAGCCACTTGTAAAAGAATGAAACTATAACACTTTCTAACACCATACACAAAAATAAACTCCAAATGGATCAAAGATCTAAGCATAAGACCAGAAACTATAAAACTCCTAGAGGATAACATAGGCAAAACACTCTCCGACATAAACCAAAGCAGGATCCTCTATGACCCCCCTCCCAGAATATTGGAAATAAAAGCAAAAATAAACAAATGGGACCTAATTAAAATTAAAAGCTTCTGCACAACAAAGGAAACTAAAAGCAAGGTGAAAAGGCAGCCTTCAGAATGGGAGAAAATAATAGCCAATGACACAACGGACAAACAATTAATCTCAAAAATATACAAGCAACTCCTGCAGCTCCATTCCAGAAAAATAAATGACCCAATCAAAAAGTGGGCCAAAGAACTAAACAGACATTTCTCCAAAGAAGACATAAAAATGGCTAACAAACACATGAAAAGATGCTCAACATCACTCATTATCAGAGAAATGCAAATCAAAATCACAATGAGGTACCACTTTACACCAGTCAGAATGGCTGCCATCCAAAAATCTACAAGCAATAAATGCTGGAGAAGATGTGGAGAAAAGGGAACCCTCTTACACTGTTGGTGAGAATGCAAACTAGTACAGCCACTATGGAGAACAGTGTGGAGGTTCCTTAAAAAACTGGAAATAGAACTGCCATATGACCCAGCAATCTCACTGCTGGGTATATACACCGAGGAAACCAGAATTGAAAGAGACACGTGTACCCCAATGTTCATCACAGCACTGGTTACAATAGCCAAGACATGGAAGCAACCTAGATATCCATCAACTGACGAATGGATAAGAAAGCTGTGGTACATATACACAATGGAATATTACTCAGCTATTAAAAAGAATACATTTGAATCAGTTCTACTGAGGTGGACGAAACTGGAGCCTATTATACAGAGTGAAGTAAGCCAGAAAGAAAAACAACAATACAGTATACTAATGCATATATATGGAATTTAGAAAGATGGTAACGATAACCCTATATGCGAGACAGCAAAAGAGATGCAGATGTATGGAACAGTCTTTTGGACTCTATGGAAGAGGGCAAGGGTGGGATGATATGGGAGAACGGCACTGAAACATGTAAATTATCATATGTGAAATCAATCGCCAGCCCAGGTTTGATGCTCAGAGCTGGTGCACCGGGATGACCCAGGGGGAGGGAATCGGGAGGGAGGTGGGAGGGGGGGTCTGGAAGGGAAACACATGTATACCCATGGTGGATTCATGTCAATGTATGGCAAAACCAACACAATAATGTAAAGAAAATAAATAAAATAACAACAAATAAAATAAAATAATCCAGAGGGCAGGAGGAGCAGTGGAGTTATGAATGAAATAAGACTGGATATGCACAAATAACTATTAACATTGGAAGGACATGAGGGTTTGTCATACTGTTTTCTCTGCTTTTATATATGTCTGAAATTTTCCAGAATAAAAATTATAAATGATAAACAAAGGACAAGGCACTCAGCAAATTTCATGCCACATCACACTGGAGTCTTACCAGGGTTCCAGATGTCTGGCAGGGAGGAGAGGTAGGTGAGTTTTGTGGCCAAGAGGACTCATCCCCCAAAAGGCCAGGTCAGCAGGCAGAGAAACAGAGGTGGTTAATCCCAGGCTCTAGGTCTGGAGCCCTGGGACTGCAGGATCCCCAGGCCCCCAACAGGAGGAGCAGTCAGGTCTGGTGATGAAATGTCCAACCAGGAGGCCTCAGCTAGCCTGCCCAGCTCTCAGTCCACCTGATGGCCTAGCAGAGTCCCATTTATGCAGTGATTTATTTGTACTTACAATGCTCTTCACGTGCTTTATCTCACTTCACCTTCACCATCCCTTTGAGATTGTTCTCACTCGCCTCTGTTTTGTTGGTGAGGAAACACAGACTCAGGGTGGAAAGGAGGCTTGCCCAGGGTTATTCAGCTGGCAAGAGGCAGAGACGGGACTGGAGCTCAAGTCTTCTCTCCAGAAGTCATGTTCTTTCCCTGGCCCTCACTGTGAATTCTTTGGGGATAGAAACTTTTTTTTAACATGTTTAACCTTTGAATCCCACATGCAAGAACCAATCTGAGTGCATCGTAAGAGTTCAGTAAATGTTTCCTGAAGGAAGGAATGGGTGTGAGCTGCGCCCTGTGTTTGCTGTAGATGCCTCCTCCCTCAGGCAAGTGTCTACACAGCCTCATGTTAGAGATACAAATGAGCATGTTCGCTCTCTCCCCAAGTGAACCATAAGTTCCCCAGTGTTAGAAGGGGCCTTCCATGCTTCTATGGTCCCTACCAGACATGGGCCAAGAGGCAGTCTGGGTAAATGGTCAGGAAAAGGACACAGATTCTGCAGCATGGTGTAGAGCCTAAGTGACTCCATCTTAAAAAAGGAGCCGCACCACTTGTTAAAGAGGTTGTCTTTTCTCCATTGTATATTCTTGCCTCCTTTGTCAAAGATAAGGTGTCCATAGATGCGTGGATTTATCTCTGGGCTTTCTATTCTGTTCCATTGATCTATGTTTCTGTCTTTGTGCCAGTACCATACTGTCTTAATGACTGTGGATTTGTAGTATAGCCTAAAGTCAGGTAGGTTGATTCCGCCAGTTCCATTCTTCTTTCTCAAGATTGCTTTGGCTATACGAGGTTTTTTGTATTTCCATACAAATTGAGAAATTATTTGTTCTAATTCTTTGAAGAAGACCTCTGGTAGCTTGATAGGAATTGCATTGAATCTATAGATTGCTTTAGGTAGTATACTCATTTTCACTATATTGATTCTTCCAATCCATGAGCACGGTACATTTCTCCATCTGTTTGTGTCCTCCTTGATTTCTTTCATCAGTGTTCTATAGTTTTCTATATACAAGTCTTTTGATTCTTTAGGTAGAAATACTCCTAAGTATTTTATTCTTTTTGTTTCGATGGTGAATGGGATTGTTTCCTTAATTTCTCTTTCTGATTTCTCACTGTTAGTGTATAGGAATGCCAGGGATTTCTGTGTGTTGATTTTGTATCCTGAAACTTTGCTATATTCACTGATTAGCTCTAGTAATTTTCTCGTAGAGTCTTTAGGGTTTTCAATATAGAGGATCATGTCATCAGCAAACAGAGAGAGTTTTACTTCTTCTTTTCCAATCTGTATTCCTTTGATTTCTTTATCTGCTCTGATTGCTGTGGCCAAAACTTCCAAAACTATGTTGAATAGACCAGAAACTATAAAACTCCTAGAGGATAACATAGGCAAAACACTCTCTGCTATAATCCAAAGCGGGATACTCCATGACCCACCTCCCAGAATATTGGAAATAAAAACACGAATAAACAAATGGGACCTAATTAAAATTAAAAGCTTTTGCACAACAAAGGAAACTATAAGCAAGGTGAAAAGACAGCCTTCAGAATGGGAGAAAATAATAGCCAATGAAGCAACAGACAAACAATTAATCTCAAAAATATACAAACAACTCCTGCAGCTCCATTCTAGAAAAATAAACAACCCAATTAAAAAGTGGGCCAAAGAACTTAACAGACATTTCTCCAAGGAAGATATAAAAATGGCTAACAAACACATGAAAAGATGCTCAACATCACTCATTATCAGAGAAATGCAAATCAAAACCACAATGAGGTACCACTTTACACCAGTCAGAATGGCTGCCATCCAAAAGTCTACAAGCAATAAATGCTGGAGAGGATGTGGAGAAAAGGGAACCCTCTTACACTGTTGGTGGGAATGCAAACTAGTACAGCCACTATGGAAAACAGTGTGGAGGTTCCTTAAAAAGCTGCAAATAGACCTGCCATATGACCCGGCAATCCCACTGCTGGGCATATACACCAAGGAAACCAGAATTGAAAGAGCCACGTGCACCCCAATGTTCATCGCTGCATTGTTTACAATAGCCAGGACATGGAAGCAACCTAGATGCCCATCAACTGACGAATGGATAAGAAAGCTGTGGTACATATACACAATGGAATATTACTCAGCATTAAAAAAAAATTCATTTGAAGCAATTCTACTCAGATGGACGAAACTGGAGCCCATTATCCAGAGTGAAGTAAGCCAGAAGCAAAAACAACAATACAGTATATTAACACATATATATGGAATTTAGAAAGACAGTAATGAGAACCCAACATGGGAGACAACAAAAGGAACGCAGATGTATAGAATAGACTTGTGGACTTTGTGGATGAGGGTAAGGGTGGGATGATATGGGAGAAGGGCATTGAAGCATGTTAATTGTCATGTGTCTAATCAATCGCCAGCCCAGGATTGATGCTCGGGACTGGTGCAGCGAGATTTCCCGGGGGGGAGGGAGGAGGGAGGGGGGACCCGGAGGGGAAGCATATGTAAACCCATGGTGATATCATGACAATGTATGGCAAAAACAAT
>ML660219.1:4349653-4396915 GCA_007570785.1 Antilocapra americana | reverse complement strand
AAAAAAAAAAAAAAAAGGAGCCGCCATCTTGTAGTAAAGGGCAACACCCAAGTTCCTGGAAAAACCACAGAATAATCCAGCCCATCACCCCATGTCACCACCCTAGACAAGACCAATTACCGCGCGCCGAGGAAGCGCCAAAAATACACCAGTCAGGAGGCTGTTTGTGGTTAAATACACCTATCAGGAGCTAACGTGCGAAAGTCCACCAATCGCTGTTTTACAAGTTTCAAAAACCCCTCACCCCGCCCCACAAACTACAAAAACGCCTATCTGCTGTTACTCAGGGCTCTCCTACCTAAGCTGCTGCGTCGGTGCAGGTGGAAGCCCCTGCTCGAGCTTGAATAAAAGACCCTTGTGTGTTTGCAGCAGAGTCGGCTCCTGAGGTGGTCTTTGGGGGATCTGTGATCTGGGCTCAACACTGGTAGTGGTAGTTATCCCCAAGAGAAGACAGCAAATGTTTTATTTTCTCCCTCGGTGGAAGATTACAGTTTTGTTTCACAGAATAAATAGAGCCATAATTTATTATTCACATACTGATATCTTAAACTGTTGACATATATCCCTTTTGTGACTTTTATGAATTATTTCCTCTCTATCACTGAAAAGTCAAATTGGGATGTTGGTAACCACACCCCCCTCTCCATCTCTCCACTGGCTATACCCACCTCAGGGTTGACAAGAATGATTCTCCATGGAATAACATTAGAATTCCCAGAGCCCGTCAATGGGTTGGCAGAGGCTATAATGGATATCCAGATTCCCTGGGAATTCCAAGTGCCATGACTCTGGCAAATGGCAAGGGCTGGCACTCTTGGGCACATTCTGAACAGAACTGACGGGTCACCAGGGAGTAGGGAGGGAGGGAGGGCTGGGGGAACGCAAGGTTTAATTTCCTTCCCTGGCACCGTGCCAGCTGAATATAGCAGCAGTTGCTAATATATTTCAAACAAGTTTCATGCTACGCTGGCGGTATAAAAGCTGGGTTTTTGTCAAACCCTGGGAAGCTAAAATGGTGAAGTCTGAGTGAAAGCCTCGGACTGGCACGGTCCGGATGGGCATGCTCACGGCCCTGGCCCCAGCAGCCCCAGCTGGGAGCAGCTCTTCGCCAGCCCTGGCCCGAGGCCCCCGCCTGGAGGGAAGTGTCAGAGCGCCTGCCAGGAGCAGCGTGTCTCTGAGACCACCAGGCGTTGTGAGTCAGCCCTGAAACCTCCTAGGGGTTTCGGGAACAAAACGCGAAGGGCTCAGATGCAAATAGGCACAGAGCAGTCAAGGCCTTTAATAAGCAATGACCTCTCTGCACGCACCTCCGACCCATTCCGGGCACATCTGCACTGTCTTTCCAGGATGTGGCTGGCCCCACCAGGACCTGGTCAGTTTGATGGAGCCAATGACCAAGCAGGCTGGGCTGGCATCTGAGCGACTCCATCCAAGGCACGTCTCTCCCTCATCCTCTAGGACCTGGGGGAAATGTGCCCATCAACTCCTTAATACCACTGGAGAGGGAACATGAGCGAAGACTAAGACGGAGTCAAGGTCAATGGAGAATCTCTCCGATTAGCATCTAATCTTGCCCCCTGGAAACTCTGCCAGGTTCCTGGGGAGAAAAGGGCAGTGATTCAAAGCGATGCAAATGAAGGTCGCCAGCACTGGAGGCACTGAGAGTTCTGAGGACAGAAGGAAGCTGTGCTCCTGCCTCCCACCCCCTGTAATGAGCAGCAGACCAGGGGCAGGAAAGGCCATTCAGGGAACAGCAGCCAGAGCCGTGGCCATCGGCCTGCCTTCAATCCCACCCTAACCTCCGTGCGGCTCCTCACCAACCCTAACTGACCTGGCATGGGCCTAGGACCCACTGCAATCCACATGAAAAGGCCTTTCTGGGTCTTAGTTCTGGCTCTCTTTGCTCCAGAAAGAGCAAACATGTGGAAAACATACAATGCGGGGCACCCCCTGCTACATAGAAGTTGCCCTGGACCCTTGCTAATGCACGGGTCTAGAGCTACCACCATTTGCCAGGAGGTGCCCCGCAACTGCTCCAAGAATTACATCAAACGGATGTTGAAATGCACCCTGTGCCCAGTCTCAGTATGGCGTCTTTATGGTACGAAAGTTCCAACTCCAAAGTAACAGAAGCAGCCTTTGGTTCCCACATATGGCTCCTCTCGAGGGCCCCTGACCCTGAGCTCCCAGGGATCAGAACTGGACCTGGATGCAAAACACACGGGGCCTGCCTTTTCTTGGGGAGAGAATTCATTGCTTTCAGCAGATTTTTCCAATGGGAATGTGTCTGTAAAAGTTAAAAATCACTGACGTGCAGGCAGAAACTGGCTGGTTTACAAACAAGCCCAAACGTCTGGCAGCCCTTCCCAAGTACAGATTGATGCTCTGACCTTAAATATGGAGGATAAACAAATCAGAAGTTCCCTAGATTTTTACTGCTTTTATAATTTCAGGAAAATAAGAAACTTAATCTTCTCACAAGAAATTCCCAGGGTTTGTTTATTGGCCAGTTTATTACAAAGGCTGGTGACTTCACACTTAAATTGCAAATAGCTCCTTTGTGTAGACATTTGATTTGGTCTTCAAAAGTCCATGATATTTTTCCAGGCTTTTTGGTGGAGTTGATGGCTCCCATCCAGAAATCAATTAATAAACTTGAAATATAATAGATAACAGATTAGTATAATAGGTAAGTAACTAATTTGGTTAAGCGAAAAAAAATGAATCAGTGAATTTGAAGACAGATTTCTGACGGCACTGTAACGACATATCTGTCAGATGTCTCCAATTGTAATGCCTAAGAGCTTTGCTGTTTTAAGATTAAATACTCGTTGTTTTGTTGCTAAGTCACGTCCAGCTCTTTTGTGACCCATGGACTGTACCTGCCGGGCTCCTCTGTCCATGAAATTTTCCAGGCAAGAACACCTGAGTGGGTTGCCATTTCCTTCTCCAGGGGGTCTTTCCAACCCAGGGATCGAACCTGCGTCTCCTGCTTTGCAGGAGGATTCTTAATCACTGAGCCACCTGGGAAGCCCATATTCATCATTTATTCATTCATTCCACAAATATGTGTTCAATAACTCACTTAATTCCTGACCAAAAATTCCATGATAATAGGAAGCCTAGAACCATGTCATATTCAACTTTACATCTCCCACATTTTCTGGTATATATGAAAGCTCAATAAGTATTTGTTTGGTAAACCAGTTCTGAAATAATAGTAAGTCATCGACAGATAGGACGCCTTGGTGGTCCTTTGGATCTTCACAGCACAGACTTGCAAATTTGTAGCAACCCATTCATATGTTACTTCAACACATATTGATTAAGCACCCATCACTATGTACACACCAAGGATACAGAGGTGAGCCTGATCTCTGCCAGATGGTACATAATTTCAGAAATCTTGATTGTGGGAGAAGGTAAGGGGAGATTAAGAGGCATGACTGAAGGAAGAAGTGAGGGGAGCCAGGCCAAGCTCCTGCAAACATTCTCAAAGGTATGATGTGTAACTGAGATTTAAAAAAACTGAAAGGGACTGAGGGCCAGGCAAAGAGGCAGAGCTGGAGGTGTCACAGGACTCACCCAGGAAAACTCTAGCTCTGGCTGAAAAATTCTCCATCCCCAGCTCTTCAGTGAAGACAGCCAGAGTCAAATATCACGTCCATCCTTGGGTCTATTGAAGGCCTAAGAGTAGTTTGAAATGAAGAGATAAAACACCCTGATCTGATTCCATCTCTCTCTGCCTCTCCTTTTCTTTCTCAACAATAAGATCCATGGTGAACGATGAGAATGGGCTTGACAGGGGGAATTTTTCTTTGAAGAGGAAAAAGCATGTGTGAGGCCTGAAGGTAAGAGATAACTGGCCCATTAGAGGAACTGAAAGAAACTCAGTAAGGGGAGTGGGTGATGAGGCTAGAGAGGCAGGCAGGGACGAGTCTGCACAGCCCTGTGGCCCATGCAAGGAATTTGTCCCAAGTCTCCAGAACAAAGGGGTTGGGCTTGAGAGGGTTGTGACATCACTCATATTTGCGCTTTTAAAATATCTTCCTGACTGCAGAGATTCCATCAGGAAGCACTTGTCCAGCTGAGTAATGATGGCGACCCAGGCTGGGCCGTGGCAAATGTTAAGAAGTAGATGGATTCAGGAAATGTTTAGGAGATAGAATCCAAAGCGCCTAATGATTCTTGGAGCACTGACTGGGCTCTTGCTATATAACAGGCATAAAGCATCTCATTTAATTCTAACAAACTCCGTGGATTGTCTCTATCGTTAGCTCCATTTCTAAAGAAGAAATGGAGACATCAAGTGGGGGAAATTGAAAAAGATCACCCACTTTGTCAATGGCTGGGCTGAGAGGCAGGCCTGCATACAGGCTCCCTTCCTCCTGCCCTTCCCTCTTAATCCTCATGCCCTCCCACTCGGGTGTCTGGCTGGAGCAAAAGTGAGAATTGGCAGTGCTAATGCCAAAGCTCAGGTTCTCTGTACGCTGGCGCCAAGCTGAGTCTCAGAGACAGAGATTTGTGTGGAGTAGAAAATGATAGCTTTATTGCTTTACTCCTAGGCAAAGGGGGCCACACTGGGCTAAAGTCCTTGAAACTGTATGTCCTCCCTTGGAGAAGATAATGAAAAGTTTTATAGCAATTGTTCAAAGAGACCAGCTCGTGGACTTTATTCTGATGGGTTGGTGTTGAGGTAAGTAGGAGTCAGCGTTACCAACCTTCAGGTCCAGCTGGTCTGGGATCTACAGCTATGGGTAGCAGACCATCGTTAACTTCTCCCACCTGGAGGGTGTGGGGCGGGGGGGTTTCAGCATCTGTAAGTAGCTCAAAGATATTATTGTATGTATTTGTTGATGCGGAATGGACCTTACCCCAAGGCTGCTCTTGACTGTTCGTTTCTCCCTGGTCTCACAACTAGCTAACAACTTCTAGTTAACAACTGCACGAATCTGCCCATTTGAACTCAGAAAAAGTCATAGAGGCTGAATGAAGGCTGTTTCCTGTAATCTAAGAAATGAGGGACACAGAAAGGCCTTGTGCCCAGGAGGCACACAGGGCCCTTGTGTGTGTCAGTGACATTTATGGAGGTGGAAAACATAAAAGGATTCACCAGTTTGGGTGGGAATAAAGTTACATGTTCAGTTTTCAATGTGCTTGTGAGATCTCCAATGGAAACACGCAGTAAGTAGGCTGGACTCACAAAACAGGTTTGGTAGTAGGTAAGGTAAATACATAGATGGAGACTTTATCAGCCCATCAGCGACAATTACACCTCATAGACTTCCTCCCTGAGAATGATGTTGAGTGTGGGAGCAAACTCAACACCTCAAAGTGCAGAAGGAATGAGAAAATGCCAGTGGTAATGAGCCTGATTTGGTCAGGGCACTGGGACCTCCTGGGATGTGCTCTAGGAAGCTCGTCCATCTCTGTGCCTGGGTCTTGCCCATCAGCGCTCAGAGGGTGTGTTGTCAGGACCCAGGCACTATGGAAGCTCAGCCTAGGCAGCTGTTGGCGCCTGCTTCGTGACAATGCCAGGGAGCTGCTTTAATGCTGATTAACTCCTCCTTTTGAAAAGTCCCATTTCCGCACTGCCTGCCAAACGGTAACAGACAGGTAATGTACTGTGTCATTAGCACATCCCTGTCTATTTAAAAACCTCCAGAGAAATAAGCAGATGAGCCTTGGCGTTAGCTCAGCAGTGGCATTATTGCTTGGCTAATTATAAACAGCATCCTCAGAACTCTAGGAAACATGAAGCGGGGCACAGCCCCTTTCCTGCCCTGGGGAGCCAGGAGTGGCTGCTGAAACATACCAACTCAACACACAGCACATGGGGAGTTAAATGGGACAAGCCAGCTCAGCACAGCTGTGGATCCAGAAATAGGACACAGCGTGTCCGTCCAGCCCCCAGTGAGCCTCACCGGGTGGTCGAGCCTTTGCCTCCTGCCCCCATGAATCGGGGCTGGCCTGTGTGGCCGGTAGAACACAGCAGAAGTGGGCGGCTTCCAAGGCTCTGGTCTTTCCTGATGACGAATAACACCGCAGATTCCACTCAGGTCTCTCGGATGGCTCACTCAGACCACGGTCATGCTCACCACACTGTGAAGACACACAAGCAGCCTGTGGGGACGCCCATGGGGTCTGGGGATTCAGGTCCCCTGCCAACAGGCCGTCAGCACCAACTTGCCCATCATGTAAGTGAGACATTTGATGTTCTAGCTTCAGTCAAGCCTTCAGATGATGTGGCCACAGCTGACGTCTAACTGGAACTTCATAAAAGACCACCAGGCTAGAGGCACCCAACCAAGCTAGTCACAAACTCCTGACCAAGAGTAATTGCTAGAGATAGTAAATAAATATTATTATCTCAAGTCACTGAGTTTTCATGTAATTTGTTACATTAGCTAACTCAGTTGATTAGAACTGGGCCCAGCGTAGGGAAAGAATATCAACTGAACTCCCACTCTGTCTCAGGAACTCATATACATGGTCTCATTTAATCCTCACAGCATCCCGATAAGATAGATATCAGCTCTATTTTATAGATGAAAATTACCAAGGCACCCAGGATACAAGGTTGCAAAGCTTGCCCATGCCCAGTCCCATAGCTGGAAAATGCAGAACCAGGATTTGAATCCTGACCTGCCTACCTTCAAAGCTTCAGATATTTTTATCACTTTGTTCTTCTGTCCTTAAATATAACCAGCCTCAGACTCTCTGCCACTGAATAGCTCAGTGACTTGGAGAAATTTTTCATTCTCCCTAGGCTCGTTTTCTCTCCTGTAAAGTGGGAGAATCAGTCTTTAGCCTCTGAGGTCTCAGCACTAATACTCTTTGACCTTGTGGTCCCATCTCACATCTACCTTCCTTCTAGGACAGTTTGTTCTCAAAGACTTCCCTCTGGCTCTTCCCCATCTCCTTGAGGAGTTGGCTTCAATTGTAGCAAAAGGGTCTTAGGTTAGACTTAATAAACCTTAGGGAGTTCGAAGAAACTCAAGTTACAAAGAAAACGCAAGAAATTTGCTTCCCTGAGACTTTTCAAAACAATGTAAATAACAGTCTGTCTAGGAACTCTTAAACTAGCTGAACAAATTAGAAAGAAATGAAGCTAAATTTAAAAGAAATCAGGTAATGAGCGTTTAGTCATTTCTATTTTGCACATAGTATCTTTAGGAGAATTGTGGAATGAATAAATAAATAATGGGCCTTTTCCCTCCTGTCAGTGGAAATGAGCTGATGTGACATGAGCAAGTTATTTAGCCCTTCTGAGCCTCAATTTCATTATCTGTAAATACTAACTGACTCAAAAGGATTGTAATAATCATAAAACACAATGATATGTATTAAGCCCTCCTCTGTTGCTTGTTGAGTCGCTCAGTCATGTCCAACTCTTTGCGACCCCATGGACTGCAGCATCCGAGACTTCCCTGTCCTTCATCACCTCCTGGAGCGTGCTCAAACTCATGCCAATGGAGTCAGTGATGCCGTCTGACCATCTCATCCTCTGTCATCCAATTCTCCCCCTGCCTTCAATCTTTCCCAGCACCAGGGTCTTTTCTAATGAGTCGGCTCTTTGTATCAAGTGACCAAAGTATTGGAGTTTCAGTTTCAGCATCAGTCCTTCCACTGAATATTCAAGATTGATTTCGTTTAGGATTGACCGGTTTGATCTCCCTGCAGTCCAAGGGACTCTGAAAAGAAAGAAGAATAGAATTAGAGGAATCAACCTTCCTGACTTCAGACTATACTATAAAGCTACAGTCATCAAGACAGTATGGTACTGGCTCAAAGACAGAAATATAGGTCAATGGAACAAAATAGAAAGCCCAGAGATAAATCCATGCACCATGGACACCCTATCTTTGACAAAGGAGGCAAAAATATACAATGGAGAAAAGACAATCTCTAACAAGTGGTTCTGGGAAAATTGGTCAACCACCTATAAAAGAATGAAACTAGAACACTTCCTAGCACTATACACAAAATTAAACTCAACATGGATTAAAGATCTAAATGTAAGACCAGAAGCTATAAAACTCTTAGAGGAAAACACTCTCTGAAATAAATCACCACAAGGTCCTCTACAACCCATCTCCCAGAGAAATGGAAATAAAAACAAAAATAAGCAAATGGGACCTAATTAAACTTAAAAGCTTTTGCACAATGACGGAAACTGTAAGCAAGATGCAAAGGCAGCCTTCAGAATGGGAGAAAATAACAGCAAATGAAACAACTGACAAAGAATTAATCTCCAAAATATACAAGCAGCTCAAGCAGCTCAATACCATAAAAATGAGTAACCCAATCACAAAGTGGGCCAAAGAACCAAACAGACATTTCTCCAAAGCAGACATACAGATGGCTAACAAACAAATGAAAAGATGCTCAGCATCACTCATTGTCAGAGAAATGCAAATCAAAACATGAGGTATCATCTCACACCGGTCAGAATGGCCATCTTCAAAAAGTCTGCAAACAATAAATGCTGGAGATGGTGTGGAGAAAAGGGAACCCTCATACACTGTTGGAGGGAATGCAAACTAGCACAACCACTATGGAGAACAGTGTGGAGATTCCTTAAATAACTGGGAATTGAACTGCCATATGACCCAGCAATCCCACTGCTGGGCATACACATCAAGGAAACCAGAGTTGAAAGAGACCCCAATGTTCACTGCAGCACTGTTTACAATAGCCAAGACATGGAAGCAACCTGGATGTCCATCGGCAGATGAATGGATAAGGAAGTTGTGGTACATATACACAATGGAATACTACTAAGCTACAAAAAAGAATGCATTTGAGTCATTTCTAATGAGATGGATGAAACTGGAGCCTATTATACAGAGTGAAGTTAGAAAGAAAAACACCAATATAGTATATTAAAAGATGATAACGACAATCCTGTATACAGGGCAGCAAAAGACACACAGATGTAAAGAACAGACTTTTGGACTCTGTGGGATAAGGCGAGGGCAGGATGATTTGAGAGCATAGCACATATATATATTCACATATGTGAAATAGAAGACCAGCGCAAGTTTGATGCATGAAGCAGGGCGGTCAAAGCCAGTGCTCAGGGACAACTCTGAGGGATGGGGTGGGCAGGGAGTTGGGAGGGGGATTCAGGATGAGGAGACACATGTGCATCCATTGTTGATTCGTGTCATTGTATGGCAAAAACCACCACAATAATGTAAGGTAATTATCCTCCAATTAAAATTAATTAATTAAATTTAAAAAAGAGAGAGGCTTTCAAGAGTCTTCTCCAACACCACAGCAAAAAGGCAACAATTTTTCGGCACTCAACCTTCTTTATGGTCCAACTCTCAAATCCATGCATGACTACTGCAAAACCATAGCTTTGACTATACAGACATTAGTCGACAAAGTCTTTGCTTTTTAATATGCTGTCTAGGTTGGTCATAGCTTTCCTTCCAAGCAGCAAGCATCATTTGATTTTGTGGCTGCAGTCAGCATCTGCAGTGATTTGGAGCTGAAGAAAATTAAGTCTGTCACTGCTTCCATTGTTTCCTCATCTGTTAGCCATGAAGTGATGGGGCCAATTGCCATGATCTTAGTTTTTTGAATGTTGAGTTGTAAGCCAGCTTCTTCACTCTCCTCTTTCACCTTCATCAAGAGACTCTTCAGTTCTTCTTCACTTTCTGCCATAAGGGTGGTGTCATCTGCATATGTGAGATTATTGATAATTCTCCCAGAAATCTTGATTTAAGCTTGTGCTTTATTTAGCCGAGCATTTCACATGATGTACCCTGCATAGAAGTTAAATAAACAGGGTGAAAATACACAGCCTTGACATACTTTTTTCCTAATTTAGAATCAGTCCATTGTTCCATGTCTAGTTCTAACTATTGCTTCTTGACCTGCATAAAGATTTCTCAGGAGGCAGGTGAAGTGGTCCAGAATGCCCATCTCTTGAAGAATTTTCCACAGTTTGTTGTGATCCACACAGTCAAAGGCTTTAGCATTGTCAATGAAGCAGAAGCAAATGTTTTTCTGGAATTCTGTTACTTTTTCTATGATCCAACTGATAGTGGCAATTTGATCTCTAGTTTCTCTCTCTGCTTTTTATAAAACCAGCTTGAACATCTGGAAGTTCACGGCTCACATACTGTTGAAACCTGGCTTGGAGAGTTTTGAACATTACTTTGCTAGAATGTGAGATGAGTGCAATTGTGCAGTAGTTTGAACATCCTTCAGCATTGCTCTTTGGGATTAGAATGAAAGCTGACCTTTTCCAGTCCTGTGGCCACTGCTGAGTTTTCCAAATTTGCTGGCATATTGAGTACAGCACTTAAACAGCATCATTTTTTAGGACTTGAAATAGCTCAGTGGGAATTTCATCACCTTGTCCATACCATTTCTGTCCTTTCTTGTGCCTATCTTTGCATGAAATGTTCCCTTGGTATCTCTAATTTTCTTGAGAAGATCTCTAGTCTTTCCCTTTCTACTGTTTTCCTCTATTCTTTGCATTGGTCACTTAAGAAGGCTTTCTTATCTCTCCTTGCTATTCTTTGGAACTCTGCATTCAGGTGGATATATCGTTCCTTCTCTCCCTTGCCTTTCACTTCTCTTATTTTCTCAGCTATTTGTAAGGCCTCTTCAGACAATCATTTTGCCTTTCTTTTTTTGAGGATGGTCTTGATCACTGCCTCCTGTGCGATGTCATGAACCTCCGTCCATACATCTTCAGGCACTCTGTCTATCAGATCTAATCCCTTGATTTTATTTTTCACTTCTACTGTATAATCATAAGGGATTTGATTTAGGTCGTACTGAATGGTCTAGTAGTTTTCCCTACTTTCTTCAATTTAAGTCTGAATTTGGCATAAGGAGTTCATGATCTGAGCCATAGTCAGCTCCAGGTCTTACTTTTGCTGACTGTATAGAGCTTCTCCATTGTTGGCTGCAAAGAATATAATCAATCTAATTTCAGTATTGACCATCTGGTGATGTCCATGTGTAGAGTCTCTTGTGTTGTTGGAAGAGTGTGCTTGCTATGACCAGTGTGTTCTCTTGGCAAAACTCTGTTAGCCTTTTCCCTGCTTCATTTTGTATTCCAAGGCCAAACTTGCCTGTTACTCAAGTTAACCCTTGACTTACTACTTTTCCATTCCAGTCCCCTATGATGAAAAGGACACTTTTTTTTTGGTGTTGGTTCTAGAAAGTCTTGTAGGTCTTCTCAGAATCATTCAGCCTCAGCTTCTTCAGCATTCATTCCTTGGGCGTAGACTTGGATCCCTGCGATGTTGGACAGACCGTGCTCAGTAGCATGTATACAATGGATGTCACTCAGCTCAGTTGTATCCGATTCTTTGCAACCCCATGGACTGTGACCCACCAGGCTATCTGTCCATAGACTTCTCCAGGCAAGAATACTGGAGCAGGTGGCCATTCCTGATCCAGGGATCGAAACTGCATTGCAGGCAGATTCTTTACCATTGATCCACCAGGGAAGACCCACTAAAAGAATGAAATAATCCACTTGTAGCAACATAGATGGATCTGGATCCTATCATATCAGTACTACGTGAAGTTGGACAGAGAAAAACAAATATCATGTGAAATCACTTCTGTGTGAAATCTAAAAAAGATGATACAAATGAACTTATTTACAAAACAGAAACAGACTCACAGACTTAGAGAGTGAATTTATTTTTACCAGTGGAAAGGAATAGATAGATAGTTTGGGATTGACATGTATGCACTGCTATATTTTAAATAGATAACCAACAGGGAGCTACCGTATAGCACAGGGAACTTTGCTCAATATTCTATAATAGCCTAAATGGAAAAAGAATTTGAAAAAGAAAAGATAAATGTTTATGTATAACTCAATCACTTTGCTGTACATCTGAAACTAACACAACTTTTTTAATCAACTATACTCCAGTATAAAGTAAATATTTAAAAAAAAGAATGACTACATTAATTCAACAGGGATGAGGAATGCTCTGCTATTGACAGTGGGAATGTGGGTTCTTTCTGTTTCTATGAACCCTTGAAAAGCACTGGCATCTGTGGAAGGGAAGTCAATTTTGGAAGGAGAAGACCAGATGTAGACATAACAATGCCTCTCACCTCTCAAGCTGCTTAGTATTTGCCTTGGCAGCCCCTCTCCCCTGGAGCTCTCTAGCTTCAACGCTCACTTTCACCATGTTTCACCCCCAGACTCCACCAATGCAGTTAAGTGACACCCACTCCTAGCCCAAGGTTGGGAAATCTATTCAATTTACCAGCCCTGTTAGGAACCTGACTCCTGATTGGTGGCCACTTCGGGACTTTCCATTCATAAAAGGGACTTTCAGCTTTACCAGCTATATAATGTAGCAACCACCTACATACATCTCCCAGGGGAACTCGAGGAAGGCACCACTCAGCCTCCTGCTCCCTGCCTGTCTCCAGATCAGATCATTTAGACCTGCCTTCTCAGAAGATTGATTCCTGAGCTCAGCCCATGCAAAACATTTTCCAGGATTTCAGATCTAAGTGTGAGTCTCTTTGAGGCAGACCCATAAGTGGTGCTAATGCCATTCTGACCCTAGAGATGTCATAAATGCTTTGTTATCACTCAGCCAGCACAGAAAAGTGAACCTGGAGAGAGGAAAGGGCCTTGACATTAATGTTATCAAGCGTATGTAGTCCAAAAAGGGATCTGTCAGGCTTCATCATGGGCTGTTGATGGGCTAACTCAGTTAAAGCCCCTCATTTCATTAGGGGAAGGAGACTATAATTACATCTTGAAGCTCATAAGTAAAGGGTTATGATAGTTAAATAACTGAGGAGGGCTCCAGAACATTCAATAATACAATCAGGTTAGGCCCAGGGAGAAAATATAATCATTGGATCAAAGACGACCCTTGTTTTTCATTAGTCCTCGCTAAGATTGTCAGTGGAGATGATTTGTTTTCTATTCATTTCATTTGGCTCTAAAGAGTATGCTATTTCCTTCAATATCCCCCCAACAAAAAACACCAGGAGCCTCACCAAAGTTAATAAAAACAAACCAAAAAACAACAACAGGCAGCCTCACTTTAAGCCAGAAATCTCATATCCAATTTGGAGATAAGGAAACTAATTCAAAGTTGACCTGACTATATATGGGTTCAAGTCACTTTGAGATATATTTCTCTCTTTACCATTTACAAAGCTTTGTCATCTGCTCCGTCTTGTTTAATTTCTCCTCACGATAGCAGTCTACAGCGTCGCAGAGTCAGACTCAATGAAGTGACTGAGCAAGCAGACACAACAGCTCTTATGCCCATTCTCCAGGTGTAGCTAAATTTAGAGGCACTCGGCTGGGCAGTCACTGAGCGTCTGCTCCCTCCCAGACCACGTGTAGGCATGGGGAGGCCGGAGGCCGTCAGTCGTACAGACATGCGGCCATGGACCACTAAGTGGCAGAGCCGGGCCCTGAGCCTCGCTCTTCCTCCTCAGGATCCGAATCTAACAGTGACCGTGAAGCTGGGCCAACAGAACTAGCCCCGCTGACTAGGGGAGAGATGTAAGAGGTTTGTCCCCCAATTAGGTACACATCAGCTCCTCTATTTTGAAAAAACCCATCTTTAACCACTTACGTGAAATCAGTTTTAAAATAAGAGATTTTTTCTCTCTCTTTTTGCTCATAAGAAGGATGAGAAGCCTGGAAAGATGGTTGAGAATTTTCTGAAAGAAAATGAAAACGTCCCATCATGTGAGCAGCAGGAGCTTGCAGTATTCTGCGTAAGAAAACTGCCAGCCTTTCCTTGTAAACTGGTTTTGGTGCCTGGAACATTCTGGCCCAGGGACCAACACCTCTCTATGAGGAATAACCCCATACAACGAAAGCTGTGTCTTGTCACCAGTCACTCTGTTCTGTCTATGGAAGTACCTCCTATGACTTTGTCTTTCTTCCTAGACCCCGAGTGCCTCAGGGCAGCGGTCGTGCCTAGCCTGATGCCTGCCGACGTGTAGCTCCACCAGTGTTCCCTAAACTTAGAAGATATCCACAAAGACTTCTGTGGGTTTGGGAGTGCTTCAGTTATACAACAGTCATGAAAAATTAGGTGCTTCACAGGGCAGAGTTTTCCCGGTAGCTGGAAAATATTTCCTTATGCACCAAAACTGTTCACTCAAAACTTTCCTTAATGTCCTCAGGTGGGATGGCCATCCCCTCCTCTCTGCCCCTACTTATTTTATTTTTACACTTATTATTACACTGGATTACAGTGATTGGCTTACCCCAGACACACCTCACACAGATGTAACTTACAGACTGACGGCTCTGACTCTTGGGTATTAATGTCTCTCCCCGTCAACTGGGAGCCCACTGTGTCCTGTCTGCTTCCTTTTCATGAGGCCTGACATGAGAATATTAAGGCAGAGAGGATGGAGAGAAGGAAGGAAGGAAATGGGAAAGGAAGGGAAGGAAGGAGAAGGAAGGGAAGAAGGCCTCTGAAGGTACCGGGGCACAAACAGAATAGGGCAGAACCACCAAACAAAGGTCCAGGAGAGGATGGAGCAGAGAGACGGGGCTCCACTACCTTTTCCTTGAGGGTATTTGCTAATTTCAGGGGATTTTAAACCCTTCAGGCTGTAGTGAGACAAAATTTGATAGAGATGGCCTCATAAAACCTGCCTACCTTTGTTTGGAAGCTCCAGATGCTGTGAGCTGGGAACATTGGTGGACCAGCCCTGGTAGAGACTGTGGCTCAGCTTCCAACCATCCCAATCCCTGACACTGCGTGAAGACAATCCCTGGTGAACTGGGCCCCCAGGGCCTTGGAGAAGCAAACAAAAATCCTCACAGAGAACAAAAATGAAATGAGATAAAGGCATTATCAGACAAATGAAACTGAGAGTTTGTCACAAGCAGACCTCTGTTACAGGAACCCTAAACATGAGTATTTTAAGTAGAAGAAAAATTATCCCATGTGGAATGATACAGCTGTAGGAAAAAATGAAGAGAACAGAAAAGAGAAAATGTATGTGTGATATTGGCTATGTAAGCCAATAAAAATGTGTCTTATGGAGTATAAACTATATATGTTGAAATATGCAACAACGATGGCAGATGTCAGAAGGGGATTCAAGAATTTACTAATACCCAAGATCTTTGGATTTTTCAAGAAAAGTTCAAAAATACCAATTAATTGTGGACTATGATGAGTCGGGATGCATATTACAGTCTTTTAGGTAACCAATTAAAGGACAATAAGAGTGTATAACTTTCCAGCTAAGAAAAGAGGGAGATGAATTTTATTTTTTTTATTTAATTTTCTTTACTTTATTGTGTTGGTTTTGCCACACAATGACATGAAACCGCCTTGGGTTTACACATGCTCCCCCTCCAGAACCCCCTCCCTCCTCCCTCCCGATTCCCTCCCCCTGGGACATCTCGGTGCACCAGCCCCAGGCATCAATCCTGGGCTGGCGATTGATTTCACATATGGTAATTAACATGTTTCAATGCCATTCTCGCATATCATCCCACCCTTGCCCTCATCCACAGAGTCCACGAGTCTGTTCTATACATCTGCATTCCTTTTGCTGTCTCACATGCAGGGTTCTCGTTACCATCTTTCTAAATTCCATATATATGCGTTAGTATACTGTATTGTTGAATTTTAAAACTCAATCTAAAAGAAGAGAAAAGAGGGGCAGGGAAAGGAACTTAAAGCAGGTGAGATGAGGAAAAGCACAGAATAAGATGGGAGATTTAAACCTAAACACATCAATGATTACATTAAACATAAGTAGACTCAATGCTCTGATTAAAAGGCAAGATTATCAGCTTGAGTATAAAAACAAAACAGTCATGTGCTCTTTACAGGAGACACACATAAAAGAAAAGGAAACAGAGAGGTTGACAGGAAAATGAAAAAGAAAGATAGATCATATAAATGCTAGCTCGAAGAGAGCTGGTGAGCTCTATCTACTGCAGACTGTCTCTAAAAAGCATTACTAGAGATTAAGAGGCTACTTCGTTATGATAAAAAGTTTAATTCCTGGAAAGATATGTCAGATTCATGATCTCTGAAGAAGATTTAGCTTTGGGACCAGGGACCAGGCTTGATCACTCAAGAGTTTCTGTGTATCAGACTTTTATTAAAATATAAAAGGGACAGAGAAAGTTTCTGACACAGACATCAGAAGAAGGATGAGATGCCCCCCTGCTAGTCTTAGCAAGGGGCTGTATACTTTTTTAATTGGTCATTACAATACATCAAAAGAATGTCTCAAGATTGCAAAGATCTTACTGGACCCACTCCCACAATTTACATTTTAAAATGGCAGGATTCTGTTCAGTTCAGTTCAGTTGCTCAGTCGTGTCCAACTCTTTGAGACCCCATGGGCTGCAGCACAGCAGGCTTCCCTGTCCATCACCAACTCCAGAGCTTACCCAAACTCATGTCCATTGAGCCAGTGATGCCATCCAACCATCTCATCCTCTGTCATCCCCTCCTCATGCCTTCAGTCATTCCCAGCACCAGGATTTTTTCCAGTGAGTGAGCTCTTCCCATCAGGCAGCCAAGTACTGGAGTTTCAGCTTCAGCATCAGTCGTTCCAATGAACATTCAGGACGGATTTCCTTTAAGATAGAATGTTTGGATCTCCTTGCAGTCCAAGAGACTCTCCAGAGTCTTCTCCAACACCACAGTTCAAAGTATCAATTCTTCAGCCCTCAGCTTTCTTTATGGTCCAACTCTCACATTCATACATGACTGCTGGAAAAACCAAAGGTTTGACTAGACAGAACTTTGTTGGCAAAGTAATGTCTCTGCTTTTTAATATGCTGTCTAGGTTGGTCATAACTTTTCTTCCAAGGAGCAAGTGTCTTTTAATTTTGTGGCTGCAATCACCATCTGCAGTGATCTTGGAGCCCAGGAAAATAAAGTCAGCCACTGTTTCCACTGTTTCCCCATCTATTTGCCATGAAGTGATGGAACCAGATGCCATGATCTTGGTTTTATGAATGCTGAGTTTTAAGCCAACTTTTTCACTTTCTTCTTTCACTTTCATCAAGAGACTCTTTAGTTCTTCTTCACTTTCTGCCATAGGGGTGGTGTCATCCGCATATCTGAGGTAATTGATATTTCTCCAGGAATCTTGATTCTAGCTTGTGTTCATCCAGTCCATTATCTCTCATGACGTACTCTGCATCATGCATTAAATAAGCTGGGTGACAATGTACAGCCTTGACGTCCTCCTTTCCTGATTTGGAACCCGTCTGTTGTTCCACGTCCAGTTCCAACTGTTATTTCTTGACCTGCATACAGATTTCTCAGAAGACAGGTCAGGTGGTCTGGTATTCCCATCTCTTTCAGAATTTTCCACAGTCTGTTGTGATCCACATAGTTAAAGGCTTTGGCATAGTCATTAAAGCAGAAGTAGATGTTTTTCTGGAACTCTCTCACTTTTTCAATGATCTGAGAGATGTTGGCAATTTGACCTCTGGTTCCTCTGCCTTTTCTAAATCCAGTTTGAGCATCTGCAAGTTTATGGTTCATGTACTGCTGGAGCCTGGCTTGGAGAATTTTGAGCATTACTTTGCTAGCATGTGAGATGAGTGCAGTTGTGTGGTAGTTTGAGCATTCTTTGGCATTGCCTTTCTTTGGAATTGGAATGACAACTGACCTTTTCCAGTCCTGTGGCCACTGCTGAATTTTCCAGATTTGTTGGCGTATTGAGTGCAGCACTTTAATAGCATCATCTTTCAGGACTTGAAATAGTTCAACTGGAATTCCATCACCTCCACTAGCTTTGTTTGTAGTGATGCTTCTTAAGGCCCACTTGACTTCACATTCCAGGATGTCTGGCTCTAGGGGGGTGATCACACCATCGTGGTTATCTGGGTCATGAAGATCTTTTTTGTATAGTTCTTCTGTATATTCTTGCCACCTCTTCTTGATATCTTGTGCTTCTGTTAGGTCCATATCATGTCTGTCCTTTATTGAGCCCATCTTTGCATGAAATGTTCCCTTGGTATCTCTTATTTTCTTGAAGAGCTCTCTAGTCTTTCACATTCTATTGTTTTCCTCTCTTTGCATTGATCACTGAGGAAGGCTTTCTTATCTCTCCTTGCTCTTCTTTAGAAATCTGCATTCAAATGTGTATATCTTTCCTTTTCTCCTTTGTGTTTTGCTTCTCTTCTCTTCACAGCTATCTGTAAGGCCTCCTCAGACAACCATTTTACCTTTTTGCCTTTCTTTTTTTAAGAATGGTCTTGATCACTGCCTCATATACAGTGTCATGAACCTCCATGCATAGCTCTTCAGGCACTCGGTCTATCGGATGTAATCCCTTGAGTCTCTTTGTCACTTCCACTGTATAATCAAGGGATTTTATTTAGGTCAGATCTGACCTGTCTCTTGAGAAATCTGTATGCAGGTCAGGAAGCAACAATTAGAACTGGACATGGAACAACAGGCTCGTTCCAAATAGAAAAAGGAGTACATCAAGGCTGTATATTGTCACCCTGCTTATTTAACTTATATGCAGAGTACGTCATGAGAAACACTGGGCTGGAAGAAGCACAACTGGAATCAAGATTGCTGGGAGAAATATCAATAACCTCAGATAGGCAGACAACACCACCCTCATGGCAGAAAGTGAAGAGAAACTAAAGAGCCTCTTGCTGAAAGTGAAAGAGGAGAGTGAAAATGTTGGCTTAAGGCTCAACATTAAGAAAACTAAGATCATGGCATCTGGTCCCATCACTTCATGGCAAATAGATGGGGAAACAGTGGGAAAAGGATCAGACTTTATTTTGGGGGGCTCCAAAATCACTGCAGATGGTGATTGCAGCCATGAAATCAAAAGACGCTTACTCCTTGGAAGGAAAGTTATGGCCAACCTAGATAGCATATTAAAAAGCAGAGACATTACTTTGTTAACAGAGGTTTGTCTAGTCAAGGCTATGGTTTTTCCAGTAGTCATGTATGGATGTGAGAGTTGGACTATAAAGAAAGCTGAGCACCGAAGAATTGATGCTTTTCAACTGTGGTGTTGGAGAAGACTCTTGAGAGTCCCTTGGACTGCAAGGAGATCCAACAAGTCCATCCTAAAGGAGATCTGTCCTGGGTGTTCATTAGAAGGACTGATGTTGAAGCTGAAACTCCAATACTTTGGCCACCTCATGCAAAGAGTTGACTCATTGGAAAAGACCCTGATGCTGGGAAGGATTGGGCACAGGACGAGAAGGGGAAGACATACGATGAGATGCCTGGATGGCATCACCGACTCAATGGACACAGGTTTGGGTGGACTCCAGGAGTTGGTGATGGACAGGAAGGCCTGGCTTGCGGTTCATGGGGTCACAAATAGTTGGACACAACTGAGCGACTGAACTGAACTGAACTGAATGCTCTGGTGGTTTCCCCTTCTTTCTTCAATTTAAGTCTGAATTTGGCAATAACGAGTTCATGATCTGAGCCACAGTCAGCTCCCAGTCTTGTTTTTGCTGACTGTATAGAGCTTCTTCATCTTTGGCTGCAAAGAATATAATCAGTCTGATTTCACTGTTGACCATCTGGTGATGTCCATGTGTAGAGTCTTCTCTTGTGTTGTTCAAAAAGGGTGCTTGTTATAACCAGTGCATTCTCTTAGCAAAGCTCTATTAGCTTTTGCCCTCCTTCATTCTGTACTCCAAGGCCAAATTTACCTGTTACTCCAGGTATTTCTAGACTTCCTACTTTTCCTACTCCCATAAGATATATTATAAGATAACAGGATTAGTCAGAAAGTTTTCAAGGAGAAACTGTCCTCAAACAGGATGCATTGTTGTTATAGAATCCTTAGAATAGAGTTTAAACTGAGTTGTTTTGTCGTGTAATCATCGGCTCCAGGCTTAATGAAAAAAAAAATTATATGAATAAGACTAAGGAATGTAGAAAAAAAACTTTGTCCTTTTCTCTTCCTTGAGAACTCCAGACCCCTTTCTCCTCTTCAAGAGCCCCAGACCCTTCTCTCCTCCTTGGGGACTCTGGACTTCTTATCAACCTACCTAGAAATTGACTCCCTCAGATATACCACCTTGAAAATTTTACATATTTAATAATTTAGTCTCAAAATAAATGAAGCAAAACCTGAACTCCTAAGTGAATAAACAAATCTATAAAAACAAGGGGGAGATTTAAATATAACTCACTCAGAAATAGAGAATTTGAACACTGGGTATAACAAACCTGACCTAATTGACGTATATAGAACACTGCACCCAGCAACCAAAAATCCTACATTCTTTCAGGCACCCTCTGAACACTTTAGCCATATGTTAAGCAAGTCTCCACATTCTTCAAAGAATAGAAATCAAACTGAGTATCTTTAACCACAATGCAATTAAGCCAGGTATCAATAACAAAAAGATAACTAGAAGTCTCTGTATGTTCAGAAATTAAGAACCTCACTATCTAAATAACTAATGAGGAAATAATGATGAAAATTAGAATATAGTTTAAATAACAGTAAAAAATGTTACATATCAAAACTTGGATTCAACTAAACTATTAATGTATCAGAAAAGAAGCTGAAAATCAATAAATTCTCAATCATGTTATACAGACTTTTCTCCTCAAAAAGCCTCCCTTCGCCTAATCTCCTGAGCCAGACCTCACACCTGCTCAATGAATTAACTTCTCCCCAGGGCCAAATCCATCATTTCCTGAATCCCATTTCTTTTTCTTTCTTAGTGGGCTTCCCAGGTGATGCTAGGGGTAAAGAATCTGCCTCCAATACAGGAGACGTAAGAGATGTGGGTTCAGTCCTTGGATTTGGAAGATCTCCTGGAGAAAGGCATGGCAACCCACTCCAGTATTCTTGCCTAGAGAAATCCCATGGACAGAGGCGCCTGGTGGGCTATAGTCCATAATGCTTTTCTTTCTTAGCTTACACCTTTATTTAGATGGTAGTGCATTCTCAAACAACTTTCTGAGAAAACATGATGGGAGATAATATTCCCCAGTTCTTACAAGTATAAAAATAATTCTATCCTCATATTTGACTTGTCCAGGTATAGGACTTCAGTTAAATTTCTTTTTCTCTCAGAACATTTCTTGAAGACATTTCTTGATGAACTACCAACGTACAATGTTACTGATGAGAAAGTTGATACTAGTTTTTTAAATACCTTTTTTTTTTCCTTTTTTTGCCACATCATGCAGCACATGGAATCTTGGTTCCCTGGCCAGGGATCGAACCCATGACCCCTGCATTGGAAGTACAGAGTCTTAACTACTGGGCTACCAGGGAAGTCCCCATGATGTTTCTTATTTCCTTGTACACGTCCTGTTTTTGTTTCTCTTCAGAAGCTTTTAAAGGCATGCTTGAGTTTTGAGTTGCACATCCATACGTCAAGATTTGGGCCAATTTGCACTGATTGTGTTGAAATACAACAGGCTCTTTCAATGCAGAGATTTTGTTCTTCGACTCTAGGAATTTGCTTCTATTATTTCTTTGGCAATTTTCTCTCTCCAATTTTATCTGCTTTCCTTTTGTAGGACTCATTATTAGTCAGATGTTGAACTTCCTATATTGTTCTGCCATGAAGATCATTTAGTTTCTTTAAAGATAATTCCCACTTTTTGTTTCTGTTTTTTTGTTTACCTGATTTGAGGGAATCTGTAGGTGACTTGATAGTGTTCAGTGTGGGGAGTGAGGGAGAGGCTGCTGGTACTCCTGCAATTCCAGGTACCTGCTCTCTTTACAGCCCCACATGCTGCTGCCCCCTCCAGTCACGTTCCATGTCCATGCTCCACTGCCTGTTTTGCCTCTAAGTTTTCTTCTTTGTTGTGGTCTCTCCTTTTCTCTACCTCACCAGTATCACCCTTCACCTATTTTCCATCTTCCAGAAAGTGTTGAAAATTTTCATTCTCTTCATTGAATAAAGATTATAATTTTTTTTGAAATTTTACAATTATTTTAAGGGGTTTTGGGAGAGAGGAGTTACATCTCTGTACTCCATCTCCTATCTTTACTTGGAAGCTCAACTTTTGTTTCCTTACCTGTCTACCCACTGTAAGGCAATAAACAAAGGGCCACCATTTGTTTTTTCATCTTTAGTTTAGTGCCTGACACAAACTTCCTAACCATCATTGTTTAAACAATTGTTGAATTGAATAGAATTGCCTATAGCATATTATGCTTGTTCAGCCACCCTAGGACAATTGGCAAGGCCTTAAGTAACCTATAAAGATATACCTACAGTAACCTGTCTCCAAACTAAAGTCAGGATAAAATTTCTCATTCAACTCCAGTGCCTTGAATGAGGACCACATAGGTGAATGTTTTAAATCTGGATGATCCTTCAGAAATCTGGGTCGCAGGGTTAACCTACTACTCTGTTAAATCCAGCATCTACTTACAAGAAACACTCAGTGTTGCTTTTTTTTTCTTGATGATGAATGAAGTTACTTCTCTTCAGAATGAATGATTGCTGAGTATTGTTCCAGATGTTGCTGCTCTTATTCTGACTTGATAAAGCCTCAGGATTTTGACCAATGAATTAGGAGGTTTTCCCTTTTATCAATGATTTAGAACCTGCTTGGTGGCTGATGAAAGAGTTTAATTCACAGAGGATTGACTTTCTAGTTATTTACCAGGAAGCAGTCATTCAACGCCCAGAAAGAATGATAGCTCATTTTTCTTGCTTTGTCTGAGCTGGCCAGTAACCTGGGAGAACCAGAGAGCAGCCCAGATTGAAAACGTAGACTGGCAGTGTGTACTTAACTCCAAGAGACTTAGAGAAAGGCCATCTTTGAATGTTCTGAGACACTAAAAGCCCAGTGGAAGTATTACAAATAAAGTCATGGGGGTCAGAATCTGTCTCCCTGACTGTGTCTCTTGGTACAGATACTCCACGCAGAGTGGGGAAAGCAAGGCTTTGGAGTCACATGGACTCATCTGACTCTTTGACTTTCCAATCTGGGATTTGGGGAAGCTTCTTCTCTCTGAGTTTTACCTTCCTTACTTATGAGATTATTGGAGAAAACTAAAGGAGAAAGTGAGTGTTAAAGTGCATAGCCAGTGGCCAGCACACAGCAGTTGCTCAAGAAATGCTCATTCTCCTTTTCCCTTTGTGTCTTGGGTAAGAGCCAAAGAGCCTCCCTGTGAAGCCGCTCTCCTTGACAGAGGACCTGCTCATGGTTCACCCCTCTGCTCAGGTGATGGAACCCGATAACCCCTTAGGCAGATTCGACACTGCCTCTCCATTTTAAGGCACCCTCCCACTCCTCTTGCTCATGTTTCCCTCCCTGCTTTATCCTTCCCTCTTTCCCTCTTTCCCTCTCCTTCCCCACCAAGCCCCACATCATGTAATAAGAAAGGACATGGAAGACAGTGTAGAGTCAAGAGTAGGGAATAAAAAGGGAGGGAAGAGAAGAGAATGATCACCCTGCTGCCTTTGTCCCAACATGTTTTTTTGCCCCCTCTCCCCCTAAGAGCTCCCATCTATGCCCTTTTCACAATCGTCATTCTAGGTTGATGGTTTCTGATTTGGCATCTCCACCTCAGTTATCTCCTCTCTAACACTGCATACCCAACAGCCACTCAGTGCCTCCACTTCTGTGTCCATATGCTCTTCAAAAGCAACATTTTTAAACTGAACTCATCATTCTCCCACATGCCTGCTTTGCCCACAACCCACTCACCCTCCAGGACGGTCTGTTTTAGGTAGTGGCGCTGGTGTCCATTCAACTGTCCAAACAAGAAGCCTTGACATTTCCTCTCCAAATTTCCTTCCTTTCCTCTCTATCACCACCTGCATCAATCATTAAACTTACCAAAGTTCACCTCCCCTAGGATTGAATACTACTCACTGCTGAACAAACATCAAGAGGAGAGTGTTGGATCAAACCAAAAAAAGATAACCCATGTCCAGGGGCAAAGGAGAAAGCCTAGCAAGACAGCAGGAGGGTCTAAATCACATTTAGAATTAAGCCCTATACCTCAGAGTCAGAGATGCTCAGAGGTCTCAAACAAAACCTTGTGTGCACCAGAAGACCCCACAGAGACTGAGCCAGACCTCCCTTGAGTGTTTGAGTGTCTCCTGTGGAGATATAGGTCAGCAGTGGCCACTGCAGGGGAAGATGCTCTGGGTGCAACAGACCTGGCTGTGACATAAACCCTCTTGAAGGAGGTCGCCATTAACCCCACCATAGAGCCACCAGAACTTACACAGGACTGGGGAAACAGACTCTTGGAGGGCATAAATAAAACCTTGTGTGCACTAGGACTCAGGAGAGAGGAGCAGGGACCCCACAAGAGACTGACTCAGACTTGCCTGTGAGGGTCCAGGAGTCTCTGGCGGAGGCGTGGGTCGGTGGTGGCCTGCTGCAGGATCAGGGGCGCTGAGGTGCATGCATGGGAGCTTGTAAAGGAGGTCACCATTATCACCTCCACCATAACTTGGTTTCAGGTCATCAACAGGGAGGGAACATAGCTACTCCCACCAACAGAAAATTGGATTAAAGATTTACTAAGCATGGCCCCACCGATCAGAAAAAGACCCAGTTTCCCCCTCAGTCAGTCTCTCCCATCAGGAAGCTTCTATAAGCCTCTCCTTATATCTCAGAGGTCAGAGAGAACGAAAATCACAATCACAGAAAACTAATCAAACTAATCACATGGACCACAGCCTTGTCTGGCTCAGTGAAACTATGAGCCATGCCATGTAGGACCACCCAAAATGGACTGGTCATGGGGGAGAGTTCTAACAAAACGTGGTCCACTGGAGAAAGGAAGGCAAACCACTTCAGTATTCTTGTCTTGAGAACCCCATGAACAGTATGAAAAGGCAAAAAAATAGGACACTGAAAGATGAACTCCCCAGGTCAGTAGGTGCCCAATACGCTACTGGAGAAGAGTGGAGAGATAGCTCCAGAAAGAACGAAGAGATGGAGCCAAAGGGAAAACAATGCCCAGGCATAAATGTGACTGGTGACGGAAGTCAAGTCCAATGCTGTACAGAACAAAATTGCATAGGAACCTGGAACCTGGTCCATAAATTAAGGTAAATTCAAAGTGGTCCAACAGAAGATGGCAAGACTGAACATCGACATTTTAGGAATCAGTGAACTAAAATTGGCTGGAATGAGCAAATTTAACTCAGATGATCATTATATGTACAACTGTGGGCAGCAATCCCTTAGAAGAAATGGAGTAGCCATCAGGGTCAACAAAAGAGTCCGAAATGCAGTACTTGGGTGCAGTCTCGCAAACAACAGAATGATCTCTATTCATTTCCAAGGCAAGCCATTCAATATCACAGTAATCTAAGTCTAAGCCCCAACCAGTAATGCTGAAGAAGCTGAAGTTGAACAGTTCTATGAAGACCTACAAGACCTTCTACAATTAACATCCAAAAAAGATGTCTTTTTCATCATAGGGGACTGGAATGCAAAAGTAGGAAGTCAAGAGATACCTGGAATAACAAGCAGATTTGGCCTTGGAGTACAGAATGAAACAGAGCAAAGGCTAATAGAGATTTGCCAAGAGAACACACTAGTCATAGCAAACACCCTTTTCCAACAACACAAGAAAAGACTCTACACATGGACATCACCAGATGGTCAATACAGAAATCAGATTGATTATATTCTTTGCAGCCAAAGATGAAGAAACTCTATACTGTCAGCAAAAACAAGACTGGGAGCTGACTGTGGCTCAGATCATGAACTCCTTATTGCCAAATTCAGACTGAAATTGAAGAAAGTAGGAAAACCACTAAACCATTCAGGTACTACCTAAATCAATTCCCTTATGATTATACAGTAGAAGTGACAAATAGAATTAAGGGACTAGATCTGATAGACAGAGTACCTGATGAACTATCGACAGAGGTTCGTGACATTGTACAGGAGACAGGGAGCAAGACCATCCCCATGAAAAAGAAATGCAAAAAAGCATAATGGCTGTCTGAGGAGGCCTTACAAATAGCTGTGATAAGAAGAGAAGTGAAACACAAAGGAGAAAAGAAAAGATATTCCCATTTGAATGCAGAGTTCCAAAGAATAGCAAGGAAAGATAAGAAAGCCTTCCTCAATGATCAGTACAAAGAAATAGAGGGAAACAACAGAAAGGGAAAGACTAGAGATATCTTCAAGGAAATTAGAGATACAAAGGGAACATTTCATGCAAAACGGGCTCAATAAAGGACAGAAATGGTATGGACCTCACAGAAGCAGAAGATATTAAGAAGAGGTGGCAAGAATACACAGAAGAACTATACAAAAAAGATCTTCAAGACCCAGATAATCACAATAGTGTGACCACTCACCTAGAGACAGACATCCTGGAATGTGAAGTCAAGTGGGCCTTAAGAAGCATCACTACGAACAAAGCTAGTGGAGGTGATGGAATTCCAGTTGAACTATTTCAAATCCTAAAAGATGATGCTATGAAAGTGCTGCACTCAATATGTCAGCAAATCTGGAAAACTCAGCAGTGGCCACAGGACTGGAAAAGCTGAGTTTTCATTCCAATCTCAAAGAAAGGAAATGCCAAAGAATGTTCAAACTACTGCACAATTGCACTCATCTCACATTCTAGCAAAGAAATGCTCAAAATTCTCCAAGCCAACCTTCAGCAATACGTGAACCATGAACTTCCAGATGCTCAAGCTGGTTTTAGAAAAGGCAGAGGAACCAGAGATCAAATTGCCAAAATCTGCTGGATCATTGAAAAAGCAAGAGAATTCCATAAAATCATCTATTTCTGCTTTATTGACTATGCCAAAGCCTTTGACTGTGTGGATCACAATAAACTGTGGAAAATTCTTAGAGAGATGGGAATACCAGACTATCTGATCTGTCTCTTGAGAAACCTGTATGCAGTTCAGGAAGCAACAGTTAGAACTGGACCTGGAACAACAGACTGGTTTCAAACAGGAAAAGGTGTACGTCAAGGCTGTATATTGTCACCCTGCTTATTTAACTTATATGCAGAGTACATCATGAGAAACACTGGGCTGGAGGAAGCACAAGCTGGAATCAAGATTGCTGGGAGAAGTATCAATAACCTCAACTATGCAGATGATACCACCCTTATGGCAGAAAGTGAAGAAGAACTGAAGGGCCTCTTGATGAAAGTGATAGAGGAGAGTGAAAATGTTGGCTTAAACCTCAACATTCAGAAAACTAAGATCATGGCATCTGGTCTCATCACTTCATGGCAAATAGAAGGGGTAACAATGGAAACAGTGAGAGACTTTATTTTTCTGGGCTCCAAAATCACTGCAGATGGTGATTGCAGCCATGAAATTTGAAGATGCTTACTCCTTGTAAGAAAAGTTATGACCAACCTAGATAGCATATTAAAAAGCAGAGACATTACTTTGCCAACAAAGGTCTGTCTAGTCAAGGCCATGGTTTTTCCAGTAGTCATGTATGGATGTGAGAGTTGGACTATAAAGAAAGCTGAGCGCCAAAGAATTGATGCTTTTGAGCTGTGGTGTTAGAGAAGATTCTTGAGAGTCCCTTGGACTGCAAGGAGATCCAACAAGTCCATCCTAAAGGACCATCCATCAGTCCTGGGTGTTCATTGGAAGGACTGATGTTGAAGCTGAAACTCCAATACTTTGGCCACCTCATGCAAAGAGTTGACTCATTAGAAAAGACCCTGATGCTGGGAAGGATTGGGGGCAGGAGGAGAAGGGGATGACAGAAGATGAGATGGTTGGATGGCATCATCAACTCAATGGCCATTGGTTTGAGTGGACTCCGGGAGTTGGTGAGTTGGTGATGGACAGGGAGGCCTGGCGTGCTACAGTTCGTGGGGTCGCAAAGAGTCAGACACGACTGAACAACTGAACTGAACTGAACTGATGGTGATGGTAAACTTAACTTTCAGTTTCTCCTGGAGTAAAGTGTGGGAAATTTTACATACATAGTAGATGAAGAGTCGGGCATGACTGAGTGACTAAGCACAGCAACACAACAGATACAAAGGATTTTCTTTTTGAGGTTTAGTTCGTTTATAATATTTTGTTAGTTTCAGATGTACAGCATAGTGATTCAAATTTTTTAAAGATTAATTTCATTTATAGTTATTATAAAATATTGGCTGTATTTCCTAATATTTATCATTGTAGCTAATTTATTTTACACATATTAATAGTAGTTTACACCTTTCAATCTCTGATCCCTGTCTCGCCCCCTCCCCCTTTCCTCTCCCTGCTGGTAACCAGTAGTTGGCTTTCTATACACTGTGGTGTATTTTCTACACCCTGTTGTGTGATTTTTTCCTTGTACTCACTAGTTTGCTTTATCTTTAGGTTCCCCAGATGAGTGAAAGAAAGACACGGTATCTGTCTTTCTTTGTCTGACTTATCTCATTGAGCACAATATCCTCCAGCTCCATCAGAAGAATTTTAAAGGATCCACATGGTTTTATTCCTGGCCCCAAGAAACAGATTCAGTTCTGACCACTAGTTTTCAAACTGAGGCTCAGAGCTCAACTGTAGTCGAAGGGCCTGCCCAGGGACCCTCAGAACAACAGGCATCAAACCACCTCATTACCCAGACCCCAGAGACCTCCTCACCAATCACTTTAAAGGACAAACTCCATCATTCCAAGGGACACCAATACCATAGGACATTCAGGTCACATAGTCTTCATTAAATGATGCCTATAAGCCCAGCACCAAGTAATATTATTTATTAGAGGAAAAAAGGTAAGTTGACCACCCAGACCCTGTCCTACTCTTCCTGGAAATCCCAGATAGATAGTAGGTTCTTAGCACATGGTGAAGTCAGGGTATTCCCTGGAAAAAGCCAATGAGACCCCCGTAGTCAATATGGGGTGGGAAGCTCCATCATTACTTGGGGGAGTTCACCCAGAGTCTGAGTTCTGGGCCTGGAAAGTTTGATCTCTCTAGAGAAGAGATTTCTCTCTCGGCGTCAGACTCATTAAACAGGACTGATACATAAAATCAGAATGTAAGTTAATTGACTTAACAAGAAGAACTGTAGCTGCTCCGTGGACTTGAATGCTTCAGCTCCCAGGCCTATATGAGAAACCAGTCCACAGACAGAGTTATTGGGTGATCCTGGACGCAGGGTAAGAGGGGGGAGTACATGGACCAAACGTGTGGGGGCAACAGGTTAAAGCTGCCCTAGGCACCCACCTCCAGAGCAGGTTCTCACCCATGTGGCTGGAAATGCAATGACCTCGTTGCCTGCAGCCGTTTCTTACGTCTCCACACCAGACACAGCTTTGCTTAGTGGGATCAGAATAAGCAAAACCCTATGGCTAAGGCACCTGTCTCTACTACCTGGATGAACACTGTTCCAAGATTTGCCTTTTATTTTCATTCTGAGGCTAACCAGCCCCTGCTTTCTTTAGATATAATAGTTCTTTCCATCAGGTTTTATTCTGACCTGAGAGCCATTCCGTCTCCCTAAGGCAAATTCATTTTACTGCTCGTTCCATAAAAACTAACTGAGCAACTACTGTGTGCCAGGATTCCAGGCACCATGGTAGGCAGAAGTGTGAGCAAGTGTGCCAAGTGTCACAACAGAGGAAGTCCAGATAGACAAGGGACGCGCGGGAGAGATTCTGGAATAGACTCGGGCTGGAACGCTGCCCCAGAGAGCTGACTGGAGAGTTCAGCAGATGGCCCCTCTCCTCCTTAGCGGCCTAGCTTGTCTTCAATCAAACTGTGTGGGGATTTAGCCCATGTGACTGGTCTCATTGCCAGGAGAGGAGACGGAGGTAGACCCTGAGAGAAACAAGCATCATCCTCTAAGACGCCTGCCTCGATGGAAGCCTGCCTCTGGATATCCATTAGCTCTGGGAAGATCTGTAAGTTCTCAAATGTTCCTACTCAGATATCCTGGCCTCAAGTCTTAGGGTCCCATTTCTTCTCTATTAGAACCCCAACTTGAGCAAAGAAGACTTGGTAAGGGCGAGATTCAACTTTCTCTGCAGGTCTGCTCCTCCTACAGCTGAGTCCTGAGCCTGATTCACCGCACTTCCTGGCCCTACTGCAGAGATTAGGATTTCCTAGTGCTGCCAAGGAGGCTTTGGCTTTCATATCTTGTCTAGATTTGATCATTAATTCTACTCTACTCTACTCTAAGCCTATCATCATCTCTCCACGACATTCAATGACAATCAGTACCCGCCACCAGGTCCGTGGTCCTCTTAGGTACATCTTCCTCACACCTCTCCAGCACCCAAGCTGCAGTCAGTCCCCTATGTACGAACCTGGAGGCTGCAAACTCAACGACGCACACATGTGTCCACACGCCCAGTCACGTAGGTTAGTTCGTGTGCCTGGCACACCTGTCACATGCGTGCATCCTCTACAAGCGGTTGTGCTTTTGTGTACCCTACTGGACAGTACCACATAGAGCCCAGTCATACAGTATCTTTATTTCAAGCTCAGGATGTCCAGAAGCAACCTTAAAAGCAGCAGCTTATAGCTGATTGTGTTAGTTGGGTACCTAGGCTGACTTTGTTGAACTTAGGAACAAACTGGACATATGAACGTGGTCTTGGAACAGAACTCATTCACGCGTGGGGTACTTACTGTGTTATACGAGCCGGTGTACCCCCTCCCACTGGTGTCCTAGCCCAGTCCTAACAACTGACCTCTGCAAACACCAGGGGCTGTCCTGACCCCATCTACCTCCAGTGTTGAGGTGCTCATTGCCAGCTGACTGGTGAATGAGACCTCTCAGTTTACATTTTAGCATCTCCTTCCCAGGACCCCTCCTGACACCAACTGTCTTAGCTGGGATTTCTGGGAAATAGACAGTTGTACAGAAAGTTGACTGGAGGGTCCTCTCAGAAGGCATCCCTATGAGAAAGTGAGGAAGGCAGGGTTGGAGAAGCTGCCCTGCACAGAGGCTGCAACCAAGGCTCCAGCCAATCTTATGAGGAACTCTGGTGCTGAGATGGCCTTGTGAAGTGGACCCAGACCGAGGCAAGGGAGCTAAGACGTGGTACCTCTGAAATCAGCTAGTCTTTGGCTGTGGCTGCACCCCCTATGGAGGGGTGTGACCTTGGGGAGACAGTACCCCATGGCCTGGAACAAACCTCAGTGAGAGCTGCAGCAGCTGCTGACACTTCCAACAAATTAGGATGCATATGCTAAGCAGGAAAAGAGGATCTGGAGCCCCTGGGTCCACCACAGGGAGGAATGGGACCCAATCAGAAGGGGTGAAACAGTCAAAAGGGAAGGCAGTGACAGAAGGAAGCAGGGAAGTGCCTCAGGAGCCAGGCAGGGACAGAGAATGAAATGACGCTGGATGAGGCTGGGCTGCCGTGGCGTGCTGGGGGTCGGTGCCAGACGAGGCTGGAGAGGGAGACAGCAGACTTCTTGGCCACATGGAGGAGGGCAGCAGGCATGGTGTGCGCGATGCATGATGCACTCATTCCACTGTTTAACCTTTCAGAGGGGACTCTCATTTCTCTCATTCCTTAGATTTTGTGGAAGTGAGTCACTGTTACCCCGTGTTCACCCAAGAGTCCCTTTGAGGAATTAAGGCGTATGGACAAAAAACAAGAAGAGTTTAACACCAAGCAATCTAGGTGAAATACCTGGGATGGATGGCATGCCCTAGGAACATGCCATGTAGCACAATCCTTCTGAGCTAGGCTGTTTTCTGTGGGAGAGGCTGCAATCATTTCCCTGCCTTAGTACATCCAGCTACAGCTGATGCCAAACAGCAGGAGAGAATGTACCCTCGCTTCCCAGGAGCCACATGGGGCGGAAATCAGCATGCTCCATGAAGAGAGTATGATGAGTGAGGCTGCCAGTCAACAGACTAGGTTATGCGAAAGAAGAAGCTGCACAGGAGGATGGGTGGGTATCAATTCAAGGGTGTGCTCTATGGTGCTTTGGGGAAATCCCTGTACCTCCCAGGGCTCTAGAGAGCAGGACTAGACTCAGTCCTCTCAGTTCAGCAGTCCTTTGATTCTATATTTCTTCATAAACACCTTATAGTACACTTAATGAAAGAAGACACCACCCTTGATGGCTAAATCCATCCTGAATCTACGTTTCTTTTGGGCAAGGCTTTTGGTAGTAAGGGAAGAAGCAGGTGGCCTATGGGGGCTGGTGAGAATCTCTTCCCCTCTGGACACAGTGATCAGTGAACCAAAAGGGCCTGTAACCCTCCAGTCTAAGGTTTCCTCCTGAATGGTAGGCTCACTGACTTTTCACTGGAGCATTCCACCCCACACAAGGAGAGTTCAACCATCCTTGCCTTCAACTCTCATCTAGCAATTAGCAGGCGCACTGCCCTTCCTAATTCGCAATCTAATCTTCCCTGGCGCTTTCTCCATGCTCTCCTCACTTCATCCCTGCCTTGCAGCGCATGGTACTTGATTCACAAAATTACTGCATTCCCAGCCCAGGCAAACACGTATTAGGGCTTTATCTAAGCAATGGGTAGCAAGACAAATGCTACATTACAGAGATAACTTTGTAAAGCAAAGACCAATCCATTATTTATAACCATGAAGAACCCTGTTAATTCCCTGTCCTCAAATAGAGCAAATCTATGTCTTAAACAAGCTGGTTCTCTTAGCAGTTGTTAGTTTAAGGTTGGCTTTCTGCACTAGGCACCAATGCCCATTAGTGGGTTACACATATTACTAGTTTAGCCCGTGTATTCCATTAACGGGCTCACCTACTGCATATGAAAACACAGCTTATCTCTTTCGCAGCTGTGCACGTGCGTCAGATATTCATTTTCAATAGTAAATATGCTTTATAAGAAGCCAACAGCCTCCCGCAGTGACCACGTGGTTCTGGACCATCAGCAGTGGCAGCAGCTGGCAGTGTCTTTTGCTCAAGCCGCCCAAGGGGCTCCCAAGTGGGGGATACTCCCTAAGGTGTTAGTGGGCATCCTTTCACCTGTCAACAAGCACCTGATGGGCATCTGCTCTGTGCCCCAGACTGTGGGCAGGGGAGAGATGCAGTGGGAGGCAGTGGAGCCTTCCTGGAAGCTCCAAGTCTAGCTCCAGTCCCACTGTGTCTCTCCTGAGCTACATAAGCTTTGGCAACGCATTTCATCTCTGTAAGCTTTGACTTCCTCCCTTGAAGAATGAAGCTACCTACAGCGCTGCCGCGAGGCTCAATGACCATAGCGAAGTGACGGTGCTGGAAATCATCCTCAGAGAGGGGTCATTCTGGCTGCTGCTGCTGCTGTTGTTGTTGTTAGGCAGAAAACAATTTCTGCTCTTTTGATGTTCTTTTCTCAATCACAAATTTCCATGAAAGAACTGAGACTGTCTATTCATCTCTGATCAGCACCTGGCACACCTCTGACCTTCCATAACTGTTGGGTAAATGAGTCTCTTCCTTGTAAGTAATAGTTTGTTTTATTTCTAATTATTAAATAAGTTTTAAGTAAAATAATTATAATTAATACAAATGATAACTGGTAACAGATAGACCATCATTTGATACAATTAAAGACAAAGAAGATATTACAATGCACACACATGCATTCATTCAGTAAATGCTCATCAGAGTCCACGTCAAGTTCTAAGCCCTGTTCTAGATGCTGGGGCAAAAGTGAGAACAAGACACACCCGGTTCCTATCCTAATAGCAGGGCCCTTACAAAAGGGGAGACAAACAAGAAATAAATATGCAAATATCAAGATAATTGCAGGACTTACTGGTGGTCCACCTGCCGACGCACCTGGTCCAGGAAGACCCCACATGGGTCGGAGCAGCCGAGCCCATGCACCACAGATGCTGAGCCCATGCTGTAGAGCTCATGTGCTGCAACTCCTGGGCCTGTGTTCTGCAACCACTGAAGCCTACGTGCCTGGAGACCGTACTGCGCAATAAGAGGGACCACCGCAACGAGAAACCTGCACGCGGCAACGAAGAGTAGTCCCCTCTCACTGCAACTTGAGAAAACCTGCACACCGCAGTGAAGACTCAAAACAGCCAAAAATATAAATAAATGCATACATTTTAAAAGTAAAGAAAGATAATTGCCAAGAGTTGTAATGGGGGAAGGCATGGCTACACTAGAGTGGCTTCTCAGAGGGAATAATATTGGGACTAGACTGGAATTTTAAAAGGGAGGTTGGCCCCTGAAGTTCTGATATCAACTTTCTAGGCAGAAGGAACAAGTGCCTTAAATGGGGGTGGGTTGTTACATTCAAGATATAAACAATAACCCAGTGAAGAAGTAGAAGAAACAAAGCTGGTACGCAATGAGAATCTGCAGCATGTTGAGCTATAGCCAGCACTCGGGATGTTAATTTAAGAGGAGGGGAAGTGAGCAGAAGTTTATAAGTAGAGAAGAGATGAACCACTTTACATTTGCAGAATTTCTGTCTGGTTATCATGCAGAGAAAGATTTGTAGGAGATAAGAGGCTATTTCCATAAGCCAGAGTTCCAGTTTGGGTTCCCCAGAAGCAAACGCTAAGACAAGAGCTCAAGTGCGATTCGTTTATTTAGGAGATGAAGGGAGCTCCTTGGTAGAAGTGTGGGGAAGGAATACAAAGAAAAAGCAAGCAGCAAAAGGTGTATTATTGAGCTGGTTGCCATAGTGAGTGACTGGAGCTTAATGCTGCAGAGAAACTTGGGGAAATGCTGCAATACACACCGAAGAATAGTCCTGCCTCAAATGTGAGGGGGTCACGGTATTTATGCACCAACTCCTGACCTGAGGTTGCTGATAGGAGATAGCAACAGTTGTTACCTCCACAGCCCTTCCTGTCCACAGCAGGTATGCAGAGTGACCCTTCAAGATTGGAGGAGGGCAGGTTTGCTCATTGAGATGAAAAATCCAAGGGAGATGAGTGGGCATCAATATCACCTGCTACATGAGGTTAGATAGAAGGATGACTTGAAATAAGAGATACTGGTGGAGAAGGGGAGGAGCGTGGCGCCAAACTGGCAAGGCTTGCCAGGTAAGTTTGGGGAGTGATGGAAAGAGAAAATCAAGGATAGTTCCTGCACTGGGACCTAAGCAACTGGGTGGATAGCAGGACCATCTTATGAAATGGGAATGTTGGAGAAGGCATCAGCTTCAAGGGGAAAGAATCAAGAGATTTGTTCTGACATGCCTGTTAGACCTCAAAATGGAACTGCCAAGTAGACAATTGTATGCAAGAGTTGAGCTCACGGAAAATGGCCCTGCGCTCAGTCTCCCGCCCTGACTCTGATCAGAAGAGCATGGTGTGGGCTCAGATGATAAAGAGTCAGCCTGCAGGAGACCCAGGTCTGATCCCTGGGTCGGGAAGATCCCCTGGAGAAGGAAATGGCAACCCACTCCAGCATTTTTGCCTGGAGAATCCCATGGACAGAGGAGCTTGGCGGGCTACAGTCCATGGGGTCACAAAGAATTGGACACGACTGAGCAACTAACACTTTCACCTTCATATTTTTTGTTCTCACTTTCTAAGTTGGTTTCCTTGAAGAATGTCATCTGATTCATGCTTCTGGCTCTAAGAGGTGTTTGCCAGACACCTGTCAATGCAGATAGGCCGACTGCCAGACCTTGAGCTCCGACATTACTGAACAGCTGTCGCGTGACAGGCCTCGCACCAGACTATGTCCCATGCGATATCGCATGTGAGCCTCCAGTAAAAGAGAGGATTTTATTAGTGCCGTTTTCCAGCCAGGAAATCCGACTCAGAGAGGTGAGGTGACTCACCCAACGTCACACGGCTAAGAGAGAGAGGAGAGGAGTCAGGCTTCCCTCTGCAGCCCCACGCTCACCCCCAGCACCGTGTCTCCTGGCTCAGGAATGAAGAGCAGACTCCGCAATCCAGCTTGGGTCCCTGAGTTTGGCTTCTGTAGGATTTTGGCATGGCTTTTTGGTCATTTGTTAGAGACCCCACCCAGAAGAAACCAGAAAGGAAGGGCCCAGTGAGCATTTCCCAGGGAGTGTCTGAAGAACAGCCTCCACCAAGGAAAGACCCCGGGATCACCAATTTGAAGAGAGTCTGTCTTCCTCTCAGAGGTCTGGGTGCACGCCGGGACGTCAACAATGCTAGCAGCTCAGTAGTTTACCAAAACAAAGCCTGCTTGTGGTTTTTCGTTTGTCTCCTTGCTTTGATTTCTTTTTTGGCCATGCCACACAGTTAGCAGGATCTTAGCTCCCTGGGGGTCGGGGAACTAATGTGGAGCCCTAACCCCTGGGCCACAGGAAATTCCTAAAACCTGCTTTTGTTTAATCTAACGTTTCCCAAATCTGCTCTGCCACTGGACCCTAGTCTCATGAGCCCTGTTCCCGTCCCCAGAGGGAGTGTTCTGAGGGACATGTGTGACAGTCCCACGCTTGGCCGAGTCAGCACACCTGGGTCTCACCTCGTCTCTGTCATCTCGACCCCTAGGGTGGCACCGTGACTTTGAACACCTCGCTTCACTCTGAAAGTCGGTGCCCCCATTCTGACGGCAGCAGGCACAGCTCTTCCACTCAACAAATGTTTGCTGAGCTCGTGCCAGGCCCAGTGCCAGGAGTGGCAGGTCCACAGTGAGTGAGCCGGCTCCTGGCAGCTTGGTTCCTGGGGCAAGTCACCGAGAAGGAGGCCGCCTATTGCGGCGGCATGATCTCCAGAGCTTCCCCTTCTGTAAGAATCCACTCGGAGCTCTTACCGAGGCAGACGAGGCACTGATCCTTTATCTACCACGAACCTTAAGCCAGCTGAGAAGCGGCCCTGACAGCGGGACTAGCTACAATCCGTGGAGCCAGTGCAAAGGGCCGCTTACTCTAAGAGCAGGGTGATTGCAGTAGAACAAAGTGAAACATAAAGCTTTTTTCTTCAAAAGCACTGTGTTACTAACGAACTACCATAGGTAAGATGATGATACATGAGTCACACATAAATTATAAATTGCAAAAATACAATATTTTGATATCATTTTACAGGACAAAATAAGTACTAATATGTTATTAATGTGATATCTTGATTGACTATGAGACTCTTCTGGTTGGCTTTTCTTAATATTTGTTTATTAGGTCCAAAATTTATACTTTTAGCAAGTTCATTTTCAGTTGATGTAATTGAAAGCATCTCTCTTGGCAAATGCAAGATCACAAATAATTCTTGGTAATTTTTTACCTTGAGAAGGATCTTTCTGCTGATGCAGCTATTACTGGAACTGTTAAGAGTATTTTATAGGTTGTGACAACATTGGGATAAGTTTCTGATAAGTTATTTCAAAATATAAATTTTAGTGCATCCACAGCCTGATGATTCTTGCAAAACAATTTTTCTAAAAAGATTTAACTCTTCACACAATTCACTTTTGTGTAAGTCTGAATTTAATGTTAAATATAAATTCATCCAATGACATCTTAATATTTCCTCTGATATTTCCTGTAACTTGTGGAGGGTGTACAGGAAACCAAAAGTGACATCATGATTTATGCATCATTCGAAACGTCTGTGTCTTTAGTTACAAAACAAAATTAATTTTTAAATAGTCTTCATGAGTAACTGGCTTATCCAAAGCGTCATCTGGAAATGGTGTTCTTTTCTGTTGCATGAGATGACCTTTAAATGTGGTTTCTCTTTCTAATCAGCTTGCTTTGCGATGTTGTAGCAGTTTTCAAACCCAGAGATTCTGAACTTTTTTTTGGGGGGGGGACAAATTAGGAAGCTGAGATTAATATATAGATACATACATAGATATATAAAATATATAGCCAACAAGGAGCTGCTGGGAACTATACTCAATATTTTGTAATTATCTGTAAGAGAAAAGAATCTGAAAAAGAATGTGTTTGTGTATGAGCGAATCTCTGTGCTGCACCCTTGAAACTACCAAGATATTGTAAGTTAACTGTACTTCGATATAAAAATTTTTTAAACACTGTAAAATAAGATATTAGGAAATGATTAGGTGGATCATCTGCTAGCCTCTCTTCCTCTAAGCTCCTAATACAGCCAGCTAGTCAATATCCAAGCGGGCACCACTTACTTGCAATGTGACTTCAAGAATGCAGAGTATATGGGGATGGGTTGGGAGGCTGGGACTGACAAACACACACTGCTGTGTATAAAACAGCTAACGAGAACAGACTGCACGGCACCGGAGCTCTGCTCAGTGCTCTGTGGGGACCTCAGTGGCCACCGAGGAGTCCAGGGAGCAGGGGCTGTGTGTCAACACACAACCGACCCACTGTGATGTGCAGCGAAACTAACACAGCATTTTACGCAATCATGCTCCAGTCTAAAGCAAGAATGCACAGTGTAGTAAACACAGGCATCAGTGTCGTAGCATAATCAAATTTGTTAAGAGACTAGATCTTAATTATTCCCATCATTAAAAAGAAATGATGATCATGTGACATGATGGAGTTGCTAATTCTCTCTACAAAGGCGATCATAGTATAGTGTATATCAGATCAACGCATTGCACACCTTAAATTTACAGTCTTACATGTCAAATATATTTCAATAAAAAAGAACATTTGTAGTTCTTTAATAATAAACAGACTGAAGAATTATAACTGTAACGTATTCTTTATAGCAAAGTCCATGTGCATACTCACTTGCAGTTTGTGATGATTTCCTGACAAAGCTTGCTCGCTTTTCCTGTAGTCCCTGTCCTAGTGCTCAGGCTGGGGTGAATACTTGTCCCGCTGGCACAGGGACAGGCTCTCGGATGGACGGGCAAGTCTCGACCCTAGACCCTAGCGCTAGCCACACGGAGTTCCACCTTTCTCCCGCGGCCATGTCACTGCCTCCGCCGCCTCTGTCACCATCATCACTGCCAGTCTAGCCCCAGGCTGTGCCTGCAGCCCCCGAATGCCCCGAGCATGCATGCAGACTGCCAGGCCAGCCCCTCAGCATGCATGTTACCTGCTGTGCTGAGAAGTCTGGCCTCTGCTTACACATGGTGCCTAGAATATCTCTTCTGCTTGCATACATGCTCCACTGGGCTTTCCTACAAAACACACATTCAAAGATAAGACTATTAAGAATTTCAAGACACTGACAGCAGAGGGTAAACTCAGATCCCTGCTCCTTCTGAGAGTAGAGTCTTGCACAGGTCTCACACCCATAAAGTCAGCCCTGCCTGAGAGGCATCAACATTCACACTATTCTTCAGGCTTTTCAGAGACCCTATGACATCCTTCAGCATCACTTTGGCAGCCCTAACAGGTGTCAGCCTTGAAGGACTGCAAAGATACAAACAGACTGGCCCCGGGCTCTTCCATCAGATCCTTCCTTACATCATACCAAGGTATTTATCCTCTTGGATTATTTGAGTTCAAACCTTAGTCTGTCTTCTTTGACTTTCAATTCATCCCATCTTTATTTTTGAAATCCTCCACTGAGAGATTCATCTGATCCAAAGATTTCATCTCTCCTACAGGTTTTGCTCATTTGGCTTTGCTGGGTTCCAGCTTGATTTTTCCAATGGCAATAATACTGCATTTAAAAATAAACTGGAAGAATTATAATTGTGATAAGAATTAGCCTATAAGCAGTGACTACTGGAGGTGACTGTAGATTAAGTGACTAAGCAGTCAGTGGGCTAAGTAGCTATTATGAGATAAATCTCCGCTAGAATCAAGAGAACAGCACCCTACCTCCTTGGCCCTTTTCCCACAGCTCTCTTTTTCTCTTGAAATGTTGAAGTCTAAATAAGAAGAGCCATCATCTTTCTCCTCCCTGAGTCAGGCCTCTGGAAGGTCCTATGAAAGGAGGAGAGTTAACATTCTTCAGGACCACTGTATACCAAGCGTGATGCTAGGCACTTTATAAAATCTTATTTACTCCATTGTTGTTGGGGTTCAATTGCTCAGTCATATCCGACTTTTGGCGACCCCGTGGACTGCAGCACATCAGGGTCCCCGGTTCTTCACCATCTCCCAGAACTTGCTCAAACCCATGTCTAACAAGTCGCTGATGCCATCCAACCATCTCACCCTGTGTCATCCCTTTCTCCCCATCTCAATCTTTCCCAGCATCAGGGCCTTTCCTGATGAGTCAGCTCTTCGCATCAGGTGGCCAAAGCATTGGAGCTTCAGCTTCAGCATCAGTTCTTCCAATGAACATTGTGGGTTGACTTCCTTTAGGATGGACTGATTGGATCTCTTTGCAGTCCAAGGGACCCTCAAGAGTCTTCTCCAACACCACAGTTCAAAAGCATCAATTCTGCAGTACTCAGCTATCTTTATGGTCCAACTCTCACATCCATACATGACTGCTGGAAAAACCATAGCTTTAACTAGATGGACCTTTGTTGTCAAAGTAATGTCTTTGCTTTTTAATATGCTGTCTGGTTTCATCACAGCTTCTCTTCCAAGGAGCAACTGTCTTTTAATTTCATGGCTGCAGCCAACATCAGCAGCGATTTTTGGAGCCCAAGAATATAAAGTCTGTCACTGCTTCCATTGTTTCCCCATCTACTTGCCATGAAGTGATGAGACTGGATGCCGTGATCTTGGTTTTTTGAATGCTGAGTTTTAAGCCAGCTCTTTCACTCTCCTCTTTCACCTTCATCAAGGGGCTCTTTAGTTCCTCTTCACTTTCTGCCATAAGGGTGGTGTCATCTGCATATCTGAGGCTATTGATATTTTTCCCAGAAATCTTGATTCCAGCTTATACTTCATCTAGCCTGGCATTTCACATGATGTACTCTGAATAGAAGTTAAATAAGCAGGGTGACAATATACAGCCTTGACGTACTCCCTTCCCAATTTGGAATCAGTCGAGTTTTATCTGTTGCTTCTTGATCTGCACACGGGTTTCTCAGGAGGTAGGTGAGGTGGTCTGGTATTCCCATCTTTTGAAGAATTTTTTAGTCTGTTGTGGTCTACACAGTCAAAGGCTTTGAGGTAGTCAATAAAGCAGAAGTAAATGTTTTTCTGGAACTTTCTCACTTTTTTGATGATCCAGCTGATACTGGCAATCTGATCTCTGGTTCCTCTGCCTTTTCTAAATCCAGTTTGAACATCTGGAATTCTCGGTTCACATACTATTGAAGCCTGGCTTGGAGAATTTTGAGCATTATTTTGCTAGCATGTGAGATGAGTAAAATTGTGTGGTAGTTTGAACATTTTTTGACATTGCCTTTCTTTGGGATTGCAATGAAAACTGACTTTTTCCAGTCCTGTGGCCACTGCTGAGTGTCCTGTATTTGCTGGCATATTGAGTGCAGCATTTTAACAGCATCATCTTTTAAGATATGAAATAGCTCAACTGGAATTCCATCATCTCCACTAGCTTGGTTCGTAATGATGCTTCCTAGGGCCCACTTGACTTCACGTTCCAGGATGTCTGGCTCTAGGTGAGTGATCACACCATCGTGATTATCTGGGTCATGAAGATCTTTTTTGTATAGTTCCTCTGTGTATTCTTGCCACCTCTTCTTAATATCTTCTACTTCTGTGAGGTCCATACCATTTCTGTCCTTTATTGTGCCCATCTTTTCATGAAACGTTCCCTTGGTATCTCTAATTTTCTTAAAGAGATCTCTAGTCTTTCCCATTCTGTTGTTTTCCTCTATTTCTTTTCACTGATCACTGAGGAAGGCTTTCTTATCCCTTACTAGTCTCTGGAATGCTGCATTCAGATGGTATATCCCTCTCTCCTTTGCCTTTCACTTCTCTTCTTTCTCAGCTATTTGTAAGGCCTCCTCAGACAACCATTTTGCTTTGTTGCATTTCTTTTTCTTGGGGGATGGTTTTGATCATTGCCTCCTGTACAGTGGTACAAACCTCTGTCCATAGTTCTTCAGGCACTCTATCAGATTTAACCCCTTGAATCTATTTGTCACTTCCATTGTATAATTGTAAGGGAATTGATTTAGGTCATATCTGAATGGCTTATTGATTTTCCCTACTTTCTTCAATTTAAGTCTGAATTTGGCAATAAGGAGTTCATGATCTGAGCCACGGTCAACTCTTGGTCTTGTTTTTGCTGACTATATAGGATTTCTCCATCTTTGACTGATTTTGGTATTGACCATCTGGTGATGTTCATGTGAGGAGTCATCTCTGGTATTGTTGGAAGAGAATGTTTGCTATGACCAATGCTTTCTCTTGGCCAAACTCTATTAGCCTTTGCCTTGCTTCCTTCTGTACTCCAAGGCCAAACTTACTTGCCTGTTACTCCAGTTATCTCTTGACTTCCTTCTTTTACATTCCAGGCCCCTGTGATGAATAGGACATCTTTTTTTTTTTTTTTTTTTGGTGTTTAGTTCTAGATGGTCTTGTAGGTCTTGAAGGTCTTGTTACTCTTCATGACAATTCTTCAGTTATCTGGCCTCCCTCCCAAAAAGAGAGAGGACAAGGACTTCCCTGGTGTTCTAGAGGCTAAGACTCGGTGCTCCCAATGCAGGAGGCCTGGGTTCAATTCCTAGCCAGAGAACTAGATCCCGCATGCTGCAGCAAAGCTCAGAGATTCCATGTGCTGCAACTAAGAGCAGGCACAGCCAAATGAATAAAGGTAGGTATATGGATGGATGACAACTAGATGAGAAAATAGGCAGACAGGATTTTTTAAGGAGGACCTGGTACAAAAGCCAATGTTAAAAATATTTTTTAAAGAGAGTATTAGGAATGAAAAAACAAAAAAAGAGGCCAGCACTCAGGAAGTCCAGCTGACAGTGGTCTGCTGGCCCGGCTGACAGGGTCCGTGGAGTCTCATTAGATTCTGGGCCTGATGGGGTATTCTATGAGGGAGTCTGTTAGTGTTAGTAGCTCAGTCGTGTCCGATTCTTTGCAAACCCATGGACTTAGTCTACCAGGATCCTCTGCCCACAGGATTCTCCAGGCAAGAATATTGGAATGGGCTGCCACCTCCTTCTCCAGGAGATCTTCCTGACCCAGGGGTCTAACCCGGGCCTCCTGCATTACAGGCAGATTCTTTACCCTCTGAGCCACCAGGGAGGCTCTGAAGACACAACTCTTCACCTTGGTAAGCTTATATGTCCAGGAGAAGAACCAGACACATAAGTCAAACCACTCAGCCCTTGTTAGTCACTCAGTCATGTCTGACCCTTTGCAACTCTATGGACTGTAGCTCGCAAGGCTTCTCTGTCCATGGAATTCTCTAGGCGAGAATACTGGAGTAGGTTGCCATTCCCTTCTCCAGGGCATCTTCCCTACCCAGGGATTGAACCTGAGTCTCCTGCATTGCAGGCAGATTCTTTGTCATCTGAGCCACCAGGGAAGTCTGTATGAAGGTGTCTGGCCTGAACCAAATGATAGGCTGAGGCAAGGTTGCCAAATCTCACTCTGCTAACCAAGAAAATGGAAATATTCAATCAAAGGGTGCAGTGGTCCAAGAGATCCTCTACAAGAGAAGAGAATGGCAAGGAGTCAACATCTAAAGGACTCTCCAAGCTGGCATTTAGGGTTGCATTTATGTGGTGGCCACAGCTGTTCATGTGAGCAGCCTGTCACTATTTTATAACTAAGGAATTACAGACTAATAAAGATGAAGATGTGAGAGTTGGATCATAAAGAAGGCTGAGAACTGAAGAATTTCTGTTTTCAAACTGTGGTGCTGGAGAAGACTCCTGACAGTCCCTTGGACAACAAAGAGATCAAACCAGTCCATCCTAAAAGAAATCAACCCTGAATATTCACTGGAAGGACTGATGCTGAAGCTGAATCTCCAATACTTTGTCCACTTGAAGCAAAGAGCTGACTCAATGAATTAGAAAAGATCCTGATGCTGGGAAAAGATGAGGGCAAGAAGAGAAGGGGGCAGCAGAGGTTGGATGTTTAGATAGTATCACTGATTCAATAGACATGAGTTTGAGCAAACTTCGGGAGATAGTGAAGGACAGGGAAGCCTGTCCTTGGCGTGCTGCAATCCATGGGGTCACAAAGAGTCAGACAGGACTGAGCAACTGAACAACAACAAAAATGAGGTAGGTAGGTTCCCCAAGACCGTATCAACAGAACCTAAATTCCAACCTGGCCCTGGTACATAAAAACTCCAACATTAGGTGACTATGACACTGATGTAAAAGTTGGGTTTTGTTGGCTCCCCTGGGCCCACCACACGTACTTCCCCATCCAGCTGAAGTATCTGACAACACAATTCTCTACATGGGTCTTAGCAAAGAGCTTTGTTCAACCAAGCTAACTCAGCTAGCCTAGGATCCCTGGCACTGAATTAAGAAACAAATATGAGTCTAAATATTCAGTTTGTAAACTGAATAAATTAAAATAGGCCAGCTGTGTTTCTCTGGATGCCAACAAACCTGGTCAGCCTGACTCTTACAGATTATTTTTCAGACAACTGTCTAGGCTGTGGACTGAAATTATTTTGAAACAAAATGCTACTTTGAAACAAAACTGAGCAGTGATTCCTTTTCCACCTTTTTACCATTCTCTAGAAACAATGACTACCTCTGATAGGCAGAGGCCCTTGAGGCAAGTAGGAACAAGGAACAAACAGGTTTCACTGAGAATGAAAAGTAATTCAGTTACTATTTCAAGAGAAGTATCTATTCCATATTTACAGAGCACCTTGAATGTGAAGGATGTGGTGGGTGAAGGAGGCAGAAGAGTAAATGGAAGTAATAGTGAGATCGGGACGGTATCAAATGATGACATCTACTCGGGGGAACACTTCTCCAGGTCAAGTGGACAATTTGTCTCTGTTGAGATAAAAGCCTCTGCTCTTCTCTCCAGGAAACTTGGCCTCATACATGCTGCTGATGGCTGAGTGGCTGTCTGTCTAGCCGGTTCTCACACTAATTTAAGCTAAGTCCCAAATTAGTCTTCGTCAGTAATAACTGTGCTATTTTAGCTCTAGTCAGTGGTGCTAGTGGTCAGGAACACATCTGCCAATGCAGGAGATGTAAGAGGTTCGAGCCCTGGGTCAGGAAGATCCCCGGAGGAGGGGTTGGCAACCCACTCCAGGATTCTTGCTTGGAGAATCCCACGGACAGGAGAGCCGGCCAGGCTACCGTCCATCAGGTCATAAAGAGCCAGACATGACAAAGCTGCTTAACATGCGCAGTTCTTGTCTGCTTAACTCTTTACCTTTACCTCAATTTCTTCAGAATGCTGTTAAGAAGAAAGGCACTAATCACGATGCTTTCTCAGAGACCCCAGCTCCGTCCGCCCCTTTACCAACAGATTTTGTGAATGGCCATTCAGCCCACCTCCCGCTAGAGGCATCGTTCAGTCCACTCATCAAACTGCTCTGCACACCCTGCCTGTCTCAGTCCCCATTACAAAAAGAGATAGTGTGGTTACCTCGACTCGTATTGCCTTGTTTTAAACTCATGCCATTTCCTCTGCTAAATCTACTTTTACTTCATGATGGCTGGGACTTTGCCAGGTATGTGGGAGCTTAACTTTCTCCCTTTATAGCAGCAGATGTCATGTGGTCCTCTCATTCTCCCTGATTCTTCAAAGTTCAGGACAGCCTCTCTGTGGCCACATCTGCAATTTCTTCCAGCTCCCCTGGAAGTAATTCATCTGAGCTTGAACACCTTCAGAGCTGCTTTGTACTGTCACTTCACTCATCTTAGACTTCAGTTCCTTCTTAATCATGTTTGTTGTACCCTTACCAGTTTCAAGGTCATTCTGCTTGATAGCGAAGACAGAGGCAAATTAGGGCTGCTTTCTCTGTCATCTGTGAACATTTTCCCATCTACCCCAGGCCATGGGACTATCATTCAGCCCTTACTTCAGCATCTTACTTCAAAGGTAACTTCTTTTAAAGAAAAAGACTACTATTTTTTTGGTCAATAGAAATTTTTTAAGCTGCATCTCATCCTGGGCTTTACCAATTCCAATGCTATATTTGTACATCTGTGCCTCTCTTGTGCTTCCCTGGTTATTTGGAGACATTTCCATCTTTTATGCAAGGTCTTTAACTATCTGAGCTCCTCCGGGACCCCCCGTGCAGTTACTCACTGTCCCTGCCTCCACCCCACACTCACACCCCAGGTTCTTTGCACTGATACACTCTCAGACATTTCTGCCAAACTACTCTGTGTTAAAATCTTGGCGTTTCTTTATTCATTCTCTGTATCCTTCACATCGCTAGATCCACATATAAAGTCTCGATCGTTTTCGCCAGTCTGTTTGTCCTCACTGTTTAGAACAGTTGGACAATCCCACTACACTTCTTTCAGCGTCAGAGCCCTGTTCCCCACAGCTGTAACAACTGATAGTCAGGCATTTGTCTCCTTTCCTGAATTCTCGTTTAAAACCACCCCATGACCCACCTCCCAGAATATTGGAAATAAAAACACGAATAAACAAATGGGACCTAATTAAAATTAAAAGCTTTTGCACAACAAAGGAAACTATAAGCAAGGTGAAAAGACAGCCTTCAGAATGGGAGAAAATAATAGCCAATGAAACAACAGACAAACAATTAATCTCAAAAATATACAAACAACTCCTGCAGCTCCATTCTAGAAAAATAAACAACCCAATTAAAAAGTGGGCCAAAGAACTTAACAGACATTTCTCCAAAGAAGATATAAAAATGGCTAACAAACACATGAAAAGATGCTCAACATCACTCATTATCAGAGAAATGCAAATCAAAACCACAATGAGGTACCATTTCACACCAGTCAGAATGGCTGCCATCCAAAAGTCTACAAGCAATAAATGCTGGAGAGGATGTGGAGAAAAGGGAACCCTCTTACACTGTTGGTGGGAATGCAAACTAGTACAGCCACTATGGAAAACAGTGTGGAGGTTCCTTAAAAAGCTGCAAATAGACCTGCCATATGACCCAGCAATCCCACTGCTGGGCATATACACCGAGGAAACCAGAATTGAAAGAGCCACGTGCACCCCAATGTTCATCGCTGCATTGTTTACAATAGCCAGGACATGGAAGCAACCTAGATGCCCATCAACTGACGAATGGATAAGAAAGCTGTGGTATATATACACAATGGAATATTACTCAGCATTAAAAAAAAATTCATTTGAAGCAATTCTACTCAGATGGACGAAACTGGAGCCCATTATCCAGAGTGAAGTAAGCCAGAAGCAAAAACAACAATACAGTATATTAACACATATATATGGAATTTAGAAAGACAGTAATGAGAACCCAACATGGGAGACAACAAAAGGAACGCAGATGTATAGAATAGACTTGTGGACTTTGTGGATGAGGGTAAGGGTGGGATGAGATGGGAGAAGGGCATTGAAGCATGTTAATTGTCATGTGTCTAATCAATCGCCAGCCCAGGATTGATGCTCGGGACTGGTGCAGCGAGATTTCCCGGGGGGAAGGGAGGAGGGAGGGGGGACCCGGAGGGGAAGCATATGTAAACCCATGGTGATATCATAACAATGTATGGCTAAAACAATAATTAAAAAAAAAAAA
>ML660219.1:4179270-4349253 GCA_007570785.1 Antilocapra americana | reverse complement strand
TGTTGGTGGGAATGCAAACTAGTACAGCCACTATGGAAAACAGTGTGGAGGTTCCTTAAAAAGCTGCAAATAGACCTGCCATATGACCCAGCAATCCCACTGCTGGGCATATACACCGAGGAAACCAGAATTGAAAGAGCCACGTGTACCCCAATGTTCATCGCTGCATTGTTTACAATAGCCAGGACATGGAAGCAACCTAGATGCCCATCAACTGACGAATGGATAAGAAAGCTGTGGTACATATACACAATGGAATATTACTCAGCATTAAAAAAAAATTCATTTGAAGCAATTCTACTCAGATGGACGAAACTGGAGCCCATTATCCAGAGTGAAGTAAGCCAGAAGCAAAAACAACAATACAGTATATTAACGCATATATATGGAATTTAGAAAGACGGTAACGAGAACCCAACATACGAGACAGCAAAAGGAACGCAGATGTATAGAATAGACTCGTGGACTTTGTGGATGAGGGTAAGGGTGGGATGATATGGGAGAAGGGCATTGAAGCATGTTAATTTTCATATGTCTAATCAATCGCCAGCCCAGGATTGATGCTCAGGGCTGGTGCAGCGAGATTTCCCGGGGGGGGGGGGGGGGGGAGAGGGGGGGGGGTTTCGGGGGGGGAGCATATGTAGACCCATGGTGATATCATGACAATGTATGGCAAAAACAATTAAAAATAAATAAATAAATAAATAAATAATAAAAGAAAAAAAAAACCACCCCAGTCGAGTGAACAATTCTCTTGCTAGACATATTCTTCCCTGCCTCCCCTCAGGCGTTCTCAGATGCAGAGTAAGTGGGGAACAGCTGGGATGTTCAAGTGGACACCACCTGCAAGTCCCCTCACCTCTCTGAAGACAGGAGCTTTATTGTCTGTAACGTGTATGACTACCTGCTTCCTACACCCTGTCATCCTGTGACAATTAAATCAGGGGAGATCTATAGCAGTTTCCACAAACGCGCCCACGCACGAGTCCATCTGTCCTTTCTCTGTCATGTGCACTGAGCGGCAGGCCTGTCAGTCCAGTTTCCTTCTACTCCAAGTGTTTCTAACGCCACCCCCCCCACGCAGCCCAGCTCCCATTCAAACCTCAGGTTCTAGGCCTGCTCGGTTTGTGAACTGAGGAAGACAGAGACAGTCAGGAACATGGGATTGTCCCAGGCCCAGATTTTTCCTGTGCATCCCAGCTTCTGATGTCTGCTGCTCCTTCAGGAAGCCCTAGGGACCCTCCTGGGGGAAAAAAGAGGAAGATAGTTTGCCTTGTCCTTTGAACATCATTTCTCTAGGAAGAGATGCACAGCTATTCAGAGAGGGAATGCCTGGCTGGATGCCAAAAGTTTCTGGAAATATTCTCCACTCATTTCCTAAACAAAACTACGAAGATACAGGAAGATAGGCATCTTAAAGGCAAAAATGATGACACCCTGGGTCCGCAGTGGCCCGCCGCAGGGGCAGGGGCCCTGGGTGCAGCAGTCCTGGGCGTCGGTGCCTCTTCTTCACAGGTTTCTCTCTCACCTTTAACCCCTTTAATAGTTGCTGCACTGTTTGAATGTCACACCGTGTTTAAGGGCAAACACATGTGTTTCAGAGTATTATGATGCCTGACTGCGAGGCTGTGGAGGGAGAAGGGTCCGCTCCTACCCCATGCAGGGGTGGCCGGGCTTTGGATGGGCAGCTCATGCACTCTGCTGTGATAACTGAGTTCAGAGTTCTGCAAACCCACTTACTGAATTCTCAGCTATTGCACCAAGGACCTTACGTATTGCCTCAGTTAGTCCTCAACAACTGCGTGAGGTAAGCACTGTTACCTCAGCTTTACCGACGAAGAAGCCAAGATTCGTGAGGTTAAGTAACTTGCCACGCAGTGTGTGGCAAAGCAAAGGTTTGAACACAGATCTATGTCTGGGATCAATTATTTTAGCCACCTCTCTATGCTATGCTCACTCCTCACCCCTACGCACACACACAGTCACATACACAGAGGTATTTGTACACGGACATGGACGCATTCAAACGAGTATGTGCAAATACGCGCATGCAGACACACGTATACACACACACGCCCGTACACACAAACACACATTCCATTCACTTCAAAGTGATGTTTGAGGCTGCTAACAGATGATCAGAGCTCAAACATTTGGATCCTCTTTCACAGTTGGCAAGAAAGGGGCCCCCTTTACCTCTGTTTTACATCTCTGTAAAAGTGGTTTACATCTCTGAAGCCTGGTGGAGACAGCTAACTTTGCCTAACCAAAGGGCTATCTTCCAGGGCAGGCTGGTTGCCAGCCCAGAGAACACTGTCTGATTTGTCCGTGAGCTTCAGTGCTGAGGAGGGTCTTCAGGTTGAAGTCCTGGCGCACTGTGGTCCCCTCCTCAGGCTTTTCACCCTTGCTCAGCAGCGCCTCACTCACTGTGTGCCTTTTCAGAAGTTGCCTCTTCTGAATCAGGAGATTTATCATTTATAAACTAGATAGTAATGTGTCAAAGGATCACTAGAACTTTGTTTTGCCAGATCCCCAGATTGGGAAATCTATTGTGGGTCCTAGAACTTCTTAGCAGTGTGAGAATTTATTTGGTATAATTATTCTGCAGTTTGTGGGTCATTTGCTTGGTGGCTCTATGGTGGGGTTAATGGCAACCTACTCCAAGAGGGCTCATGGTACACCCAGGTCTGCTGCACCCAGAGCCCCTGCCCTGTAGCAGGCCACCGCTGACCCGTACCTCCACAGGAGGCACTCAAAAAGTCACACAGGAGACATTCAAACACTCAAAGAAATAGAAGATAACAATAGAATGGGAAAGACTAGAGAACTCTTCAAGAAAATTGGAGATACCAAGGGAACATTTCATGCAAAGATTGGCACAATAAAGGACAGAAATGGTATGGACCTCACAGAAGCAGAAGATATTAAAAAGAGGTGGCAAAAATACACAGAAGAGCTGTACAAAAAAAGATCTTCAGGACCCAGATAATCACCATGGTGTGATCACTAGACTAGAGCCAGACATCCTGGAATGTGAAGTCAAGTGGGCCTTAGGAAGCATCACTATGAACAAAGCTAGTGGAGGTGATGGAACTCCAGTTGAGCTATTTCAAGTCCTAAAAGATGAGGCTGTAAAAGTGCTGCACTCAATATGCCAGCAAATTTGGAAAACTCAGCAATAGCCACAGAACTGGGAAAGGTCAGTTTTCATTCCTATCCCAAAGAAAGGCAGTGCCAAAGAATGCTCAAACTACCGCGCAAGTATACTGATCTCACACGCTAGCAAAGAAATTCTCAAAATTCTCCAAGCCAGGCTGCAACAGTACGTGAACCATGAACTTGAAGATGTTCAAACTGAATTTAGAAAAGGCACAAGAACTATAGATCAGATTGCCAGTATCAGTTGGATCATAGAAAAAGCAAGAGAATTCCAGAAAAATATTGCCAAAGACTTTGACTGTGTGGATCACAACAAACTGGAAAATTCTTAAAGAAATGGGAATACCAGGCCACCTTACTGGCCTCCTAAGAAATCTGTATGCAGATGAAAAAGCAACAGTTAGAACTGGACATGGAACAACAAACTGGTTCCAAATTGGGAAAGGAGTACATCAAGGTTGTATAACTGTCACCCTGCTTATTTATCTTATCTGCAGAGTACATCATGTGAAATGCCAGGCTAGATGAAGCACAAGCTGGAATCAAGATTGCCAGGAAATATCAGTAACCTCAGATATACAGATGACACCACCCTTATGGCAGAAAGTGAAGAACTAAAGAGCCTCTTGATGAAAGTGAAAGAGGAAAGTGATAAAGTTGACTTAAAACTCAATATTCACAAAATTAAGGTCATGACATCTAGTCCCATCACTTCAAGGCAAATAGATGGGGAAACAATGGAAACAGTGAGAGAATTTTTTTTTTTTTTTTGGCTCCAACATCACTGCAGATAGTGACTGTAGCCATGAAATTAAGACACATGGTCCTTGGAAGAAAAGCTATGACCAACTGAGACAGCATATTAAAAAACAGAGACATTACTTTTCCCAAAAGGTCCATCTAGTCAAAGCTATGATTTTTCCAATAGTCGTGTATGGATGTGAGAGCTGGACCATAAAGAAAGCTGAGTGCCAAAGAATTGAGGCTTTTGAACTGTGGTGTCGGAGAAGACTCTTTAATGTCCCTTGGACTGCAAAGAGATTCAACCAGTCCATCTTAAAGGAGATCAATCCTGAATATTCACTGGAAGGACTGATGTTAAAGCTGAAACTCCAATACTTTGGCCACCTGATGGGAAGAACTGACTCATTTGAAAAGACCCTGGTGCTGGGAAAGACTGAAGGTGGGTGGAGAAGGGAACGACAGAGGATGAGATAGTTGGATGGCATCACCGACTCAATGGACATGAGTTTGAGCAAGCTTTGGGAGTTGGTGATGGACAGGAAAGCCTGGCGTGCTGCAGTCCATGGGGTCACAAAAAGTCCAGCACGACTGAGTGACTGAACTGAACTGAACTGAAGAAATTTCTATGACTCTGCTTTTCTAAACCTGAATCTTCGACTAGAAGAGGAAGTAAAACTAACACCGGACCACCCGGGTTCTTCTGCATTCTCCAGTCATCACCTGGTGAGCATCGCCCGCATTACAAGCTCCTACTCTGAGAAGCAGGCTGGGGTCATGTTCCCCGCACCATGGTCCCTGCAGGTCTCTGGAAGCACGTCTTTATTATCTAAGTCTCTTTGGCCTTAGGTTAAACTGCGTACTTCCTGTTATAACACCCCTGGATGTCTGCCCCACCACAGTCTATAACAGCTGGCATAGCGTCTCTGTGGACAAGGACCAAGCCTTCAGCACCAGGGCAGGCAGACTGTCCGAGCGGTTAAGGACAAGGTCTCTGGCGTCACAAAGACTCAGGAGTTCAAGTCCCAGTACTACTTCTTGTTAGCTGAATGACCTCACATATGTTATTTAAGACCTCTGGCTTCAGCTTCCTCCTCAGTAAACTGGACTTACCAATTCCTAGGCCATAGATTTGCTATAAAGATTAAATGAGAAGATACATATCAGGTGCTTAGAGTCTGGCATGAATGCACACACACACTCACCCAAACACTCAATAAATTAGTGGTTATTATTCCTCAAAGTGCCTTGCTGGGACAGAGCAGAATAGATGTGTGATACATTATATGCTTCTTTGAGCCTTTATTGTCTCCCTAGTTACTGATGCTTCTTAGTATAAGGACAGACACAGAGAAATCCTAAGGTGATCATCCTCTCAACTCCCCAAAGCAGAAATTATCAGTTCAAAAAGTTGAATAGCAGGATGCCCAGAAGGCATACAGACCAGAGGAATGGATGGTCTTAGCATGCTTCAATCTTTTCTGTTGCTGGAGGGCCAGAGGTCTTGATTGGACTGGTGTTTCCCCAGCACAGTGGTCCTCAGACTTGAGGGTAAAAGAAGTGCCATTCGTTTGCATCTGTTGAAAGGAAGGCTCAGTGAAATCCAACACACTGCTCTCTGCCTGCCACAGACCATGCCAGGGCCCAGGTTTTGCTATTTCCCTCCAGTTTATGAGACAAACCTTGGTCTTCAAATCAGTAAGCATGAAGAATGGCTCTACAGTGGAACATGTTGTTTGAATCCAGCTGTTGAAATGTGGTGGTTTGTGAGTAACTAGTTCATTTGCTCCAGAGGATAAACTGAAAATATCCAGATTCAAGCCCAGGTTTCACCCAGCTGTTATGGAGTTCAAATTCCTTCCTCCAAGTCTTAGAAAACTGCATCTATCTGCTCAAGCTGCTGTAGCAAAACATCACAGGTGGGGAGGCTTAAGCAGCAGACACTTGCTTGTCACACGCGGGCACTCAGCACCTCTGCATCTTCAGAGTCCTGCTTCCTTTTTCTTGAGGAACGGCGCATGTCCACAAGTGAATGGCTCTATGGCCTGGTCCTGTAGGGTTGGAGAAGTCTGACAACCTTTACTTCATCTCATATTTTCTCTGTTTCTTCATTCAGACTGTCAGTGTCTTCACTGATATAACTGCATCCCTGTCCTTGGCTTCTGCTAAAACGCTGGATCGAGTCCGTGAGTGACATACACGACCTCTTCATCAGACGGTCGTTCAGCCCCTCTAGCAGTGTTCTCTCCGCAAGCTTCCTCTCGCGCTGCAGCAAGGATGGGCAGATTCCCCAAATCATCAAGTTCTGCCTCCTTTTTGTTGAACAATCTCTTCTCCAATCTGTCTCTTTCCTTTCACGTTTTACCAGAGGCATTCGGGAGAAACAAAGCTACTCCTTTAGTGTTTTGCTTAAAAATCTCCTCAGATAAATATCCAATTTCATCACTTGGAAGTTCTACAAACACCGCAGACACTAGAAAACAGTTCAACCGAGTTCCTTGCCACTTTATAACAAGGCTCGCCTTTGCTCCAATTTCCCATAACATGTTCCTCATTTCCATCTGAGACCTCACCAGAATCACTTTTAACATTTCTAGCACATGCCTCAAACCTTGTCCAGCCTCTGCTCATCACCCAATTACAAGGCTGCTTCCACACGTTTAGGTTTTTGTTACATCAGTACCCCTCTTTCTCGTAGCAAAAGCTGCATTAATGTACTCAGGCTGCCTTAACAAAATGCCACCAACTACGTAGCTTTAACAGCAGATATTTATTTTTTACAATTCTAGGGGAAGTTCAAGATCAAGGTATTGGCAAGTTTAGCCGCTGGTGAGGACACTCTTCCTTACTTGCAGCCAACCACTTTCTCACATGGCAGAGAAGTCTCCCTCCTCCCCCACTCCTCCCTCCCCCTCCTCCCCCTCCCCCTCCTCCCTCCCTTCCCCCTCCCCCTCCCCCCTCCCCCTCCCCTTCCCCGTCCTCCTCCCCCTCCTCCTCCTCCTTCCTCTTCTTCCACTAATTCCCTCTTGACCGTCCTATTCTCACAACCTTCTCTGACACTGTTCACTTTCCTAGGCCCCATTCCCAAATACCACTACACTGAGGGTTGGGCCTTCATACAAACTTGGGGTGGGGAGGATACAATTCAGTCCATGGCAGTAATTTAACATTTACATTTTCACTGAAGCCTTGTCTGGTCCTAGGGGCCCTCTCCCTTATATTATGTGACATCCATGAATATTTTTAAGGAAAAGCAGGCATAGCTGCCCCTTCCATTTTCCCTCACCCCTCTTCCCTTAACCCTTAAATAACTGGTCAGATGAGAACTGTTAGCATTTATTGAGAATTTCCCACATGCCAGGCACTGTTCTAAATAACTTATTATTAAGCCTCATAACAAAGCTATGAGTTAGAGTTCTCTTCACAGACTTTTTTGCAATATAGAATGCGTGCATGCATGCTAAGTCGCTTCAGTCATGTCCAGCTCTTTGCGACTTTGTGGGTTGTAGCCTGCCAGGCTCCCCTGTCCGTGGGATTCTCCAGGCAAGAATACAGGTGTGGATTGCCTTGCCCTCCTCCAGGGGATCTTCCTGACCCAGGGACTGAACCTGCATCTCCTGCAGCTCCTGCATTGCAGTGAAATCTTATACCGCTGAGCCTCTGGGGAAGCCCGCAATATAGGCTAGGGATTACTAATAACCCTGTTTAAAAGAAAGCTGAGTAATGTGTCCAGAGTTGAAAGACCCAGAATTTAAGCAGAAGCTGTTTGCCTGGAGCGCCCACATCTTAGCCTTTACACCACAGGTCTCTGGACGTGCGGCGCGCTGCCTCGCCCCTCAGTGTGTCTCCCCTGTCTGAGATTCCCTTCCTGCCCCATTCCATCTTTAGGAAGCGGCCACTCGCCCTTCAGGCTCCTGCTGTCTTTCCCCGAGCCCCTGGGAGTGAGGCACGGGCTTTCCTCTCTGCCCCCAGAGCACACGGCATGTAACACGGGCCGCTTTTCCAGCACTCTTGACAGCTCTGTATCTGTCCCCCCAGACAAGGTGAAGCCGAGGACCCCCAGCCCAGGTCTATGTAGTCCACATTTTTGAAACCGCAAAACGGTGCACATGGGGCTTAGTACATTGTTGTCGTCCAAAAATATTGTTGAGGTTAAAACTAAAAAGCATAATTAGGTAATAAACTGTTTGAATTCAGGAAACTCCTTGAATTCTGACCCTCAAAATGAAATAGCTGACATCTAGTTTTTCTGCTACCAATTTGTCAAGGATAAAATAGGACCCTGGCTCTTACCAACTCCTGGGAAATGTCTCCTCTTCTCTTTAACACCACTCTTCCTCAGCTGTTGCCTGACACTCCCAAAGGCCCCCTTCCACCCCTTTGCCTGTCTTTCCCATTCCAAATCACTAGCTTACGAGAATGGTCTACATAGACAGATCCAACTCTGTCACTTCCTACAATCGTCTCAATGTCCCCACTCCCTCTCCTTGCACACACCCGAGGCTGAGCCGCATACTTGTGGGTTGTTAGTTCAACCCCACCCACCCAGCCAGAGTGATGCACTTTTAAATACTTAAATGCCATCACATTTCAACATCAGCATTCAGGGTTGAGGGAAGATGCTGAAATCATCTTGCAGGCTCAAGGTGGAGAAATTTTAAGCTCATTGGTTTTCCGTGCTGACTAAGTTCTATTCAACTAGAGGCAAACAAATCAATCGCATCACTTTGCACTTAATTAGCCTGAAGCTGCTGGCCTGGGCATTCTTCCTGCCAAGCCAGCACAGTCTGCCTGCGTCGCTCCCCTTCTGATAGTCAGCAGAGTGTCCTCCCCAGTGAACTCCTGGTCCTACGGCCACATCCCCTGGGCCCCTGTAGCCACTCACTCATGGCTATATTATGAAGCATCTGCCTCATGGAGTAGGTATCCATGTTCTCACCAGGCTCTGAGTCTGAAGGGGCCGAGACAATGCTCACTTCTTATTTATCTCCAGGCCCTGGCATACAGCTGATACTCAGTTTCCAATAAATGATGTCACATCCCAGAATAAAATTCCCAAAACCATGCTTAAGAATTAGATGTATTAGATGTAACCTACGCATTCCATTCTGGTAACTGGACAAGCATCCTGCTGGCTCACAGCACAGGGCGCCTCCCTCCTCCTCATCTCTTCAGGTGGGCACACAGCACTCTCTATGAATCCAGCTACAAGCAATTCAAGCCATGCCCTGGCATCTGGATGGCATCTTCTCCCCAGTTCATGCTGATAAACTCCTTCTTGCATTCTTTAAAAAAAACAACTAGTACAGTTGGCGCTAGTGGTGAAGAAGCCATGTTCCAATGCAGGAGACGTCAGAGACGCAGGTTCAGTCCCTGGACTGGAGAGAGAAGGGCACGGCAACCCGCTCCTGTGTTCTTGCCTGGAGAATCTCATGGACAGAGGAGCCTGGCTGGCTACGGTCCACGGGGTCACACAGAGTAGGACGTGACTGAAGCAACTTAGCACAGCCCAGCACAAGGTCTCGCTAGTCTTAGAGACATTCAGAAGTCAAAGGTTATTATGAAATAGAGAACAGGAGTGCACGTTTTGTGGGTCAGTGGTCTTTGGAAGGTCCTAAGAAGAATACCCACATCTCTTCCTTGGTCCTGGTCTTCTCATGAACCAGTGGCTACCAACAATGACTCCGTTTACCCCTCCTTTTGTGTGGTGAATTATATTCCCTCTCACTTTTAGAAGAACAGAGCTTTAACAACTTCTCTTACTCTCTGCTGTATCATTATACTTTTCTCTCTTTACTGGATCATGTCCATCACTATACAATAGCTCTACAGGGACATCCCTGGCAGACGGGTGGTTAAGACTCTGTACTTCCTCTGCAGGCAGCACAGCTTTGATACCTGGTCAGGGAACTAAGATCCCACATGTCTGAGTGTCATGCAGCATGGCCAAAAAAAAAAAAAGAAAGAAAGAAGGAAAAGGAAAGGGGGAAAGGGCACTATAGTAAGAAAATTTAAAAGAGACAGAGGATTTGAAAAGTAAGAAACAAAATTCTTTATGTACTAACGATATGAATTCTTCACACAAAAAAAAAAACCCAGAGAAAAGAAAATAATATGGGAGATAAGCAAGGTTTCTAATTTTTTAAATAAACGGTATCCCTGATGGCTCAGATGGTAAAGTATCTGCCTGCAATGCAGGAGACCTGGGTTTGATCCCCAGATTGGAAAGATCCCCTTGAGAAGAGAATAGTAACCCATTCCAGTATTCTTGCCTGGAGAATTCCATGGACAGAGCAGGCTGGCAGGCCACAGTCCATGGGGTCACAGAGAGTCAGACAGGATTGAGCACTGAACAACTAACACACAATCACATTCCCATATTAAAAATAATTACTTCAAGAATAATTGTGAAAATTTACATGATATTAGCAGTAAGCATGAACAAGATATTTTGGATATAATTTCAGTTCAGTTCAGTCACTCAGTCGTGTCCGACTCTTTGCGACCCCATGAATTGCAGCATGCCAGGCCTCCTTGTCCATCACCAACTCCCAGAGTCTACCCAAACCCATGTTCATCGAGTCAGTGATGCCACTCAGCCACCTCATCCTCTGTCGTCCCCTTCTTCTCTTGCCCCCAATCTTTCCCAGCATCGCAGTCTTTTCCAATCAGTCAGCTCTTCACATCAGGTGACCAAAGTATTGGAGTTTCAGCTTCAACATCAGTCCTTCCAATAAACACCCAGGACTGATCTCCTTTAGGATGGACTGGTTGGATCTCTTGCTATTCAGGACTCTCAAGAGTCTTCTCCAACACCACAGTTCAAAAGCATCAATTCTTCGGCAATCAGCTTTCTTTATAGTCCAACTCTCACATCCATCCATACATGACTACTGGAAAAACCATAGCCTTGACTAGATGGACCTTTGTTGATAAAGTAATGTCTCTGCTTTTCAATATGCTGTCTAGGTTGGTCATAACTTTCCTTCCAAGGAGTAAGCATCTTTTAATTTCATGGCTGCAATCACCATCTGCAGTGATTTTGGAGCCCAGAAAAATAGTCTGACACTGTTTCCACTGTTTCCCCATCTACTTGCCATGAAATGATGGGATCGGATGCCATGATCTTAGTTTTCTGAACGTTGAGCTTTGAGCCAATTTTATCACTCTCCTCTTTCACTTTCATCAAGAGACTCTTTAGTTCCTCTTCACTTTCTGCCATAAGGGTGGTGTCGTTTGCATATCTGAAGTTATTGATATTTCTCCCGGCAATCTTGATTCCAGCTTGTGCTTCTTCCAGCCCAGTGTTTCTCATGATGTACTCTGCTTATAAATTAAATAAGCAGGATGACAATATACAGATTTGATGTACTCCTTTTCCTGTATGGAACCAGTCTGTTGTTCCAGGTCCAGTTTTAACTGTTGCCTCCTGACCCACATACAGGTTTCTCAAGAGAGAGGTCAGATGATCTGGTATTCCCATCTCTCTAAGAATTTTCCACAGTTTATTGTGATCCACACAGTCAAAAGCTTTGGCATAGTCAATAAAGCAGAAATAGATGATTTTCTGGAACTCTCTTGCTTTTTCAACGATCCAGTGGATGTTGGCAATTTGATCTCTGGTTTCTCTGCCTTTTCTAAAACCAGCTTGAACATATGGAAGTTCTCAGTTCACGTACTGTTGAAGCTTGACTTGGAGAATTTTGAGCATTTCTTTGCTAGCGTGTGAGATCAGTGCAATTGTGTGGTAGTTTGATCATTCTTTGGCATTGCCTTTCTTTGGGATTGGAATGAAAACTGACATTTTCCAGTCTTGTGGCCACTGTTGAGTTTTCCAGATTTGCTGGCATATTGCGTGTAACATTTACAAAACAGCAAAATAGCACCATCTTTTAGGATTTGAAATAGCTCAACTCAAATTCCATCATCTCCACTGGCTTTGTTCATAGTGATGCTTCCTAAGGCCCACTTGACTTCATATTCCAGGATGTCTGGTTCTAGATGAGTGATCACATCATCGTGATTATCTGGGTTGTGAAAATCTTTTTTGTACAATTCTTCTGTGTATTCTTGCCACCTCTTCTTAGTATCTTCTGCTTCTGTTAGATTCATATTGTTTCTGTCCTTTATTGTGCTCATCTTTGCATGAAATGTTCCCGGTATCTCTAATTAAAGGTCATATTGTACTTCAAAAAGAAAAGAAAAGATCCAGAAAAATGACGTGAAATGCAAAAAAGAACTGAGAACAAAGGAAACCAGAAATATGTAGATAATTTCAAATACTATCTAAATATAATAATGATAATAATTTTATTTGTGGAATTAAAAGTTTAGGACTAAAGAATGAACAATGACAATATGCAAATTGATGGGCAAAGATTGGAAATAAAATGTTGTAAAATCCCTTGAACCTAGAGCCTATTATACAGAGTGAAGTAAGTCAGAAAATGAAAAACAAATATCATATAGTAACACATATATATGGAATCCAGAAAGGTGGTACTGTTGAACCTATTTGCAGGGCAGCAGTGGAGACACAGACATAGAAAACAGACTTGTAGACACAGGCTAAGGAAGGCGAGGGTGGGACAGGTGGAGAGAGTAGCACGGAAACATACACACTGTTATACATGCAACAGACAGCAAGTAGGAATTTCCTGTATGACTCAGGTAGCTCAAACTGGGGCTTTATGACGACCTGGAGAAGTGGGATGGGGTGGATGGGATGAGAAGAGATGCAGAGAACAGTGGAAAAGTTGGCTTTTAATGGGAAAAGAGATGCATCCTATGTGGCTAAGATGAGGGAAGGTGGGAGGGAAGTTCAAGAGAGAGGAGACATGTGTACACCCGTGTCTGACTCATGTTGATGTATGGCAGAAACTGAAGGAGTATGGTAAAGCATTATCCTTCAACTAAAAATAAATAAATTTAAACATTATAATAATTGTAAAAAGCTATAAAATCCTTAAAGTATTTGGAAAACGGGGTCAAGATACTGTTTACTTTCTCTTAATAACTGAAGAATGGCATGACTGGAATTGCGGAGACTCCTTAAGAGGTGGTTGCATCAATCCAGTATCAAAATATTGGTTTCCTAGACTAAGACATGACAGTGAAAATAAAAAGAAACAGAAAATCTCAATATTCATTTTAGCAAGAGAAGGAATGGGAGTAACTAAAGAAATCCTAGGTCTAGGTTTGAGTCACTGGGTAGATGGGGGTACTAACTGAGGTGGAGACGCCTGGGTCACTAGGGCAGATGAGATAGAAAATGTCATGCCCCATTTGGCCCCACAAATTTCAGGAAAAGGGCAATTCTAGAGCTTTAGGTAGAATTCTTAGCTGGGGAGATCAATGTGGTCATCATTAGCATAGAGATATATTTTTAAATGAATGAAATTGGATAAATTTACTTAGGGGAAAGAATATAAAGAAAGATTGAATGTCCTAAGGCAAGTCGTAAGGTCTGCTTGCCTTTAGAGGTCTGGTAGAGAAGAAGGAACCATCAAATAGAAATGAAGGGAACAAGTAAGAGGATGAGAGAGTGGTGCTTCCAGATCCAAGAGGGGAGAGGATTTCAAGAGTGATTTCTGTGTGCTGAGACATCAAGTTTGATGGGGAACAGAAGCCATGGCTTTGAAAAGAGTTAATTTAAAGAAAATGTGGTCCACTGGAGAAGGGAATGGCAAATCACCTCAGTATACCTGCCTTGAGAACCCCATGAACAGTATGAAAAGGCAAAAAGATAGGACACTGAAAGATGAACTCCCCAGGTCGGTAGGTGCCCCGTATGCTACTGGAGGTCAGTGGAGAAATAACTCCAGAAAGAATGAAGACGTTCAGCCAAAGCAAAACAACACCCAGCTGTGGATGTGACTGGTAATGAAAGCAAGGTCCAATGCTGTAAAGAGCAATACTGCATAGGAACCTGGAATGTTAGGTTCACGAATCAAGGCAAATTGGAAGTGATCAACAGGAGATCGCAAGAGTGAACGTCGACATTTTAGGAATCAGTGAACTGAGATGGACTTGAATGGGTGAATTTAACTCAGATGACCATTATATCTACTATTGTGGGCAGGAAACCCTTAGAAGAAATGGAGTAGCCATCATAGTCAACAAAAGAGTCCGAAATGCAGTACTTGGATGCAGTCTCAAAAATGACAGAATGATCTCTACTTGTTTACAAGGCAAACCATTTACTATCATGGTAATCCAAGTCTATGCCCTGACCAGTAGGGCTGAAGAAGTTGAAGTCGAATGGTTCTATGAAGACCTACAAGACCTTCTAGAACTAACACCCAGAAAAGATATCCTTTTCATTATAGGGGACTGCAATGCAAAAGTAGGAAGTCAAGAAACACCTGGAGTAACAGGCAAATTTAGCCTTGGAGTACAGAATGAAGCAGGGCAAAGGCTATTAGAGTTCTGCCAAGAAAGTGCACTGGTCATAGCAAACACCCTCTTTCAACGACACAGGAGAAGACTCTACACATGGACATCGCCAGATGGGCAACACCAAAACCAGATTGATTATATTCTTTTCAGCCAAAGATGGAGAAGCTCGATAGAGTCAGCAAAAACAAGACCAGGAGCTGGCTGTGGCTCAGATCATGAACACCTTATTGCCAAATTCAGACTTAAATTGAAGAAAGTAGGGAAAATCACTAGACCATTCAGGTACGACCTAAATAAAATCCCTAACGATTATACAGTGGAAGTGAGAAATAGATTTAAGGGACTAGATCTGATAGACAGAGTGCCTGATGAACTATGGTCAGAGGTTCATGACATTGTACAGGAGACAGGGATGAAGACCATCTGCAAGAAAAAGAACTGCAAAAAGGCAACATGGCTGTCTGAGGAGGCCTTACTAATAGCTGTGAAAAGATGGGAAGTGAAAAGCAAAGGAGAAAAGGAAAGATATACTCATTTGAATGCAGAGTTCCAAAGAATAGCAAGGAGAGATAAGAAAGCCTTCCTCAGTGATCAATGCAAAGAAATAGAGGAAAACAATAGAATGGGAAAGACTAGAGATCTCTTCAAGAAAACTAGAGATACCAAGGGAACATTTCATGCAAAATGGGCTCAATAAAGGACAGAAATGGTATGGACCTCACAGAAGTAGAAGATATTAAGAAGAGGTGGCAAGAATACACAGAAGAGCTGTACAAAAAAGATCTTTATGACCCAGATAATCATGATGGCGTGATCACTCACCTAGAGCCAGACATCCTGGAATGTGAAGTCAAGTGGGCCTTAGGAAGCATCACTATGAACAAAGCTAGTGGAGGTGATGGAATTCCAGTTGAGCTATTTCAAATCCTGAAAGATGATGCTGTGAAAGTGCTGCACTCAATATGCCAGCAAATCTGGAAAACTCAGAGTAGCCACAGTTCTGGAAAAAGTCAGTTTCCATTCCAATACCTAAGAAAGGCAATGACAAAGAATGCTCAAATTATCACACAACTGCATTCATCTCACATACTAGCAAAGTAATGCTCAAAATTCTCCAAGCCAGACTTCAACAATATGTGAACTGTGAACTTCCAGATGCTCAAGCTGGTTTTAGAAAAGGCAGAGGAACCAGAGATCAAATTGCCAACATCCACTGGATCATTGAAAAGGCAAGAGAGTTCCAGAAAATCATCTATTTCTGCTTTATTGACTATGCCAAAGCCTTTGACTGTGTGGATCACAATAAACTGTGGAAAATTCTGAAAGAGATGGGAATACCAGACCACCTTACTGGCCTCCAGAGAAATCTGTATGCAGGTCAGGAAGCAACAGTTAGAACTGGACCTGGAACAACAGACTGGTTCCAAATAGGAAAAGGAGTACATCAAGGCTGTATATTGTCACCCTGTTTATTTAACTTATATGCGGAGTACATCATGAGAAATGCTGGGCTGGAGGAAGCACAAGCTGTAATTAAGATTGCTGGGAGAAATAACAACTACCTCAGATATGCAGATGATACCACCCTTATGGCAGAAAGTGAAGAACTAAAGAGCCTCTTGAGGAAAGTGATAAAGTTGACTTAAAACTCAATATTCACAAAATTAAGATCATGACATCTAGTCCCATCACTTCAAGGCAAATACATGGGGAAACAATGGAAACAGTGAGAGACTATTTTTGGAGGCTCCAAAATCACTGCAGATGGTGATTGCAGCCATGAAATTAAAAGACGCTTACTCCTTGGAAGAAAAGTTATGACCAACCTAGATAGTATATTAAAAAGCAGAGACATTACTTTGATGAAAAAGGTCCATGTAGTCAAGGCTATGGTTTTTCCAATGGTCATGTATCGATGTGAGAGTTGGACCACAGAGAAAGCTGAGCACTGAAGAAGTGATGCTTTTGAACTGTGGTGTTAGAGAAGACTCTTGAGAGTCTCTTGGACTGCAAGGAGATCCAACCAGTCCATCCTAAAGGAGTTCAGTCCTGGGTGTTCATTGGAAGGACTGATGTTAAAGCTGAAACTCCAGTACTTTGGCCACCTCATGCGAAGAACTGACTCATTAAAAGGACCCTGTTGCTGGGAGGGATTGGGGGCAGCAGGAGAAGGGGATGAGAGAGGATGAGATGGCTGGATGGTATCACTGACTCAATGGAAATGAGTCTGAATAAACTCTGGGAGGTGGTAGTGGACAGGGAGGCCTGGTGTGCTGCAGTCTGTGGGGTCACAAAGAGTCAGAGATGACTGAGTGACTGAACTGAACTGAATTTAAAGAAGTGTGGTGAATGGTGGAATTGAGTGGAAGAGGAAGAAGCATTGGAGTATGTACGCTGTGAAGCAGAGAGATAGAATAGTACCTACAAAGAAAAGTGAGGTTAATGAAAGAGTTATGCTTTGGTGTTTGTTTGCTTGTTTGTTTTAAGATTTAGAGGTATCTGACTGTGTTCCTCCTATATAGTTTAGGAATGCTTCAACAGAGAGGGGGAGGTTGCTGATGCTGGAGAGAAAATTAATCACCAAAGAGATGTCATCTTTGAGAGAACGAGATGAAATGCAGAGAAAGGTTGGCTTTTAATGGGAAAAGATATGCATCCTGTATGGCTAAGATGACGGGAGAAAATGTATTTATGTTTTTAGTTCTAGATGTAGGAAGACGAAGGGGTTCTATTTCCTCAGTATACCCTGAGGCAACGTACATCACCTGGGGGTGAGGAGGAAGGAGCTGCAAGCAGTTGAGGGGAAATGCATCAACAGCAGCCCCTTCCTCTACACCACTGTGTGTACACGATCAGTCGTGTTCGACTCCCGCTTGTTTCCTTTGTGGAGCTACAGAGATCTTTAAGAATCTTGTTTATTTTCCCATTTACTCATTTACTATCTGTCTCCGCTACTGAAATGTAAGCTCCATAAGGAGCAGTAACCAGGGCTGCCATGCTTAAATAATTCAGTGCTTAGCAGGGTGCCCAGTGCATAGTACATCCTGAAAAATATATTAGCTAGAAGTAGAATGAATAAACATATTAGCATATTCAGTGCTCAGTGATTATTAGAGAATTAAAAACAGCTGTGGAGGCTGTACGGAGACCGCTGCGAATCATCTGCCAGCAACACCTCCACTCCCAGCCCCACCACCAGCTCCACTTGGGTTTCAGGGCCAGTCAAGACCCTTTGGAGATCCACCTGCTCTCAGTACCTAACACAGAGCCCACACACAGCCTGACACCTGGCACTGAACAATTCCTGCCTCCTACTCTCGCTCAATGGAACCTGAAAAGTAGCAGGGCCTTGAGGAAAATTCTGACAATCTCCAACATCACCAAAAAAAGGTTTTTTTGCCCCTTCTATTATAAGCAGATGGAATTTAAGATGATCGTGACTGTCTATTGTTCTTAAGTAAATTATGTCAGGATCAAGAGATACTTCAGAAGAGCAAGAAAATGTAGCAATGACATGTTAAGACTCTTTATTTAGAAACTGGACTGGCTTGATCTTTATGTTCCCGTCAGCATCCCAAAGGAGGTAAGCGAGCTATAATTTGATGTCATGACAGGTCCGTGATTTCTGCTTCAGGGATGGTAATAAAGGGGGTCATGGCACCCCTCCCCACTCTTACCATCCCTACCACCCCCAGTCACAGGTCCTGACAATGTCATAAGGCTTGACTGTGAGCTGTGAGCAATCCTTCTGGATTTGCTTCCCAAGTTCACACATCTGAAAATTCCACTTTCATCAGAAGCCTGGAGAGAGGCTTCTGAATAATGATGATTCAGTTCAGTTCACTTCAGTCGCTCAGTTGTGTCCAACTCTTTGCAACCCCATGAACCGCAGCACGCCAGGCCTCCCTGTCCATCACCAACTCCCAGAGTCCACCCAAACCCATGGCCATCAAGTCAGTGATGTCATCCAGCCATCTCATCCTCTGTCATCCCCTTCTCTTCCTGCCCTCAATCTTTCCCAGCATCAGGGTCTTTTCCAATGAGTCAGCTCTTTGCATGAGGTGGCCAAAGAATTGGAGTTTCAGCTTCAACATCAGTCCTTCCAATGAACATTCAGGACTAATCTCCTTTAGGACAGACTGGTTAGATCTCCTTGCAGGCTAGTGGACTCTCAAGAGTCTTCTCCAACACCACAAAAGCATCAATTCTTCAGTGCTCAGCTTTCTTTATAGTCCAACTCTCACATCCATACATGACTACTGGAAAAACCATAGCCTTTACTAGATGGACCTTTGTTGGCAAAGTGATGTCTCTGCTTTTTAATATACTATCTAGGTTGGTCATAACTTTTCTTCCAAGGAGTAAGCGTCTTTTAATTTCATGGCTGCAATCACCATCTGTAGTGATTTTGGAGCCCAGAAAAATAAAGTCAGCCACTGTTTCCACTGTTTCCCTATCTATCTGCCATGAAGGGATGGGACCAGATGCCATGATCCTAGTTTTCTGAATGTTGAGCTTTAAGCCAACTTTTTCACTCTCCTCTTTCACTTTTATCAAGAGGCTCTTTAGTTCTTCTTCACTTTTTGCCATAAGAGTAATGATGATTATTCAGTGCTAAATTGGAAAAGAAGTAAAAGAGCAGCAAGAAACTTCTAACAATCTCTTGGATTCCTGGAAATTCTGTTTTATTATTGCTTTTTAAAACGAAAGTTAAAATGTTAGTTCCTCAGTTGTGTCCGACTCTTTGTAACCCCATGTACTGTAGCCCGTCATGCTCCTCAGTCCGTGGAATTCTCCAGGCAAGAATACTGGAGTAGGGGGATGCTAAGACTCTGTGCTCCCAATGCACGGGCCCTGGGCTCGATCCCTGGTCAGGGAACTAGATCCCACATGCTTTAACGAAGACCTGATGCAGCCAAATAAATAAATAAATACTTTTTTTTTTTTAAAGAATACTGGAGTGGGTAGCCTATCCCTTCTCCAGGGGATCTTCCTGATCCAGAGATCAAACCCAAGTCTCTTGCATTGCAGGTGGATTCCTTACCATCTGAGCCATCAGGGAAGCCCCATTGTCTTTAAAGACCTAAATAATTAGACTTCACCTTGGGAAGGGAAGCATTTTATTCTTGTCCGATTTGCAAACAGTGGCACACAAGCCCACAGATGTGTTCACACATGCACACACGTCCTCAGACCCCTGCGAGGTCAAGAGCAAGCAGAGGAGTCGCCTTGACTAGTGGCCTCTCTCCATCAACAGGGACGAAAGAAGGCTCTTAGACAACGGGAGGCAAAAGGCACTGCGCCGCCCATCATGCTGCTTCCGTCCTCCTCGTCACTCTCCCCCTCGAGCGTATAGCGGGCCCGCCACACTTCCCACCAACCCGCTGCGTCCATGAAGTCCTCTCCCAATTTTCTGACACTTCTCTGAGCTTCTACATTACTGATCCTAGTCATGGAGTATATATTGCCTCTTTTCCCCCTTCCTCTTTTCTTTTAAACTGAAATACAGTTAATTTACAATGTTGTGTTAGTTTCAAGTATACAGCAAAGTGATTCAGTTACATATTTTATACCAACCCAACAAGAACGGGGTAAATTTTACATAGTGTATCCCCCACTGCCACCAGGGTACTGGACACAAGTTTATATGCTCAGTAAGAAGTCAACGCGTATTTTCTCACCAGTCATATGATCAAATGGGTGTGTATAGATGGACAATCACATAATAGCATAATAATAGCAACAACAAGAGATGCTATATTTGAGCATTAATATGGATCAGGTACCATGCTAAGAACTTCCTATGCATCATCTAATTTAAATTTATCAACAACTCTACGAAGTGTATTCTATTTTTATCCCCACCTTACATATTGAGAAAGGGCTTCCCTGGTGGCTCAGATGGTAAAGTATCTGCCTGCAACACAGGAGACCCAGGTTTGATCCCTGGGTAGGGAAGATTCCCTGGAGGAGAAAATGGCAACCCATTCCAGTGTTCTTGCCTGGAGAATCCCATGGACCATGGAGGCTGGCGGGCTACAATCCATGGCGTTGCAAAGAGCTGGACATGACTGAACAACTAACACTTCCACGCATTTTACGTACTGAGAAGTTGAGCTTTAACCCAAATTAGCGATGTTGACCAACAAACTGATTCCAGAAATGTGTCTGTATATGTATGTGTGTATATATATATATGTATAAACATATATTTTAATAAGGAATTATAGGATAAGGAGTACTTCCCAAACAGACTCATAGCATACCGGCCCCGGAAGAGGACTTCGGAGCTCGTCTCGTCCAGCTGTCTTCTTTTCCTTTGGCTGCACCTCAGGGCATCCTCAGTTTGCTGACCAGGGAGCAACCCTGTGCCCTCTGCAGTGGAGGCACAGTCTTAACTGCTAGACCCCCAGGGACGTCCCTGTCTTGTTGTACAGATGAAGGGAACACACGCAGGGATGTGGAATGACTAGCCTGGACTATGCAGCCAGTAAGAAGTAGCGGTAAGACTGGAACTAAGTCCCTACTGCCGGGCTCGGGGGTGGCTTCTGCCATTTGCAGCCCCACCCAGAGCTGTCATCTCCCCCTCCCCCACACAGCCCCAACACCTTCAATTCAGCTATCCTGGGTCCAGAGGCTGCTGACACAGCCCACCTGGAGTGGGCTAGGCTTCCGTCAGCCCTCCAGCCTACTCGGTCCTTTCCCCGCCGTCTCCCCCTTATCAGCCTTGCCTGGCCTGGACTCCTGACCCCAGACTGCATTGCTCCCTGCCTTTGCCCTTAACGGAATCTTCTCTCTGGCCAAGCAGAGCCCCTTGAATGCTATCCAGGCTGCCAAGAAGCAGACGGTGACACAGGCAGTCCAATCAGGACAAATGCCTCAACTGAAACCAAATCACCTTCCACATGAGCCAGAGAGGGCATGCATACCCACTCCTGTCTCCGTCTGGCCTTGCGTGGCAGCCTCTGCCTGCCCGCCTCTGCCTGCCCTGGGTCGGGAAGGAGGGGAAGCGGCTAATTGCATCAGGGCCTCTAATCCAGTCACAATCTAATCAAGCTTGGGGCTGTCAGCAGCAATGCAGTTTTCAAAACACACTTTGCTCTTCTGAGTTGTCCCTGCCAGGGCTGCCCACATCCATCTCTCTGGAGCCAGAAGCTACCAGACTTAGGTGCCCGTTAGACCAGGGACTAGCAGAAATGACAGCATTCCAGACACACCACACCAGATCAGAGCTGTCCCCAGATGTTTCATCCAAAGGAAAACTGGGTGTCGATCCCTCAGGGGAGAACCTCACCAGAGGTGCAAACAGCTTTCTGCTTCCAAGAAACACATATCTTGCTTTCTTTCTGATTATCAACATGAACGGTCATACACTCTGGGACTGAAAAATGTTTCCCAATAAAAAGGCAGAAACAACAGTGAGGAGAGTCTCTTTCTTTACGATCAACTGGGACAAACAGAGTGACTGGCCTCCCCAGGCTCCAGCCTCCCCTCTCTCCATGCCATCCTTCAAAAAGTAAATTCATATGTCCCCTCCCCCTTGAACCTCTCTCCCATCTATGGCTGTTATGTGTTGATGCTTAGCAGAAACCAACAAAATTCTGTACAGCAATTATCCTTCAATTTAAAAGTTAGTAAATAAGTCACTCTGGGGCTCCCCTGGTGGTCCAGGGGTTAAGAATCCACCTCACAAGGCAGGGGTGCAGGTTTGATTCCTGGTCAAGGCACTAAGCGCCGACGTGTGTCAGGGCAGCTGAGCCCTCAAGCCGCGGCTACTAAAGCCCATATGACCTGCCAAATACTGCTCCCCATGACACAGCCAGGGAGTCTGCGCACGGCAAGGGAAAGAGCCTGCCGCAACTAAGACCCAGCACGGTCAGGTAAATAATAAAATGAATGAGTCAAGTTTCTAAAACAACAAATAAAATCATTTGTCTAACAAATCTGCTTGCACATCCTATCTGGGGACCACTGAGGAACAAGATGGTTAACACCTGGTTCCTGGAAACCAAATATGCAGTCACTGAGGGGGTCACATCACTCTCCTGCACAAAACCCCACCCACGTTCTCCCTAACTGCAGCAGTCAAGTGTTCTTCTCGCCAGGATCCCTGCTCTCTTCCTCCCCTCCCCCTCGTGACCACATAATTTATCTTGATCAACAAAATATATGTGAAAGTGACACGTTACTTTTGGATGGAAGCCTTTAAGTGAACACAAATTTCCATGTCCTCTCCCTCCTACTGTAGCAAATTATAACATTCTACAGGGTAGAAACTCCACCAGTATGAGCCTGGATCGAGGAGGACAAGGAAGCAGTTTCCCTGCTGATCTGAGACGGTCTTGTAGCATGAGCTAAAGCTAAGCTTTGTTAATCTGAGCCTCCGAGGTTTCAGTCTGTTCCTGCAACATATACCAGCTCTTGCAGACTCCTTAGGCTGGTGTCCAAGGCCTCCCCATGGATCAGAGCACCCACACTTCCAGACTTTCGCTTCTTAATACTTAATGAACCCACACTCTTGGTCTCCTTACTGTCCTCCTCACATATCCAGCGCCATCTCACAAGCAGACCTTCCCTCAAGATGGTCCTCTTGCCTGAAATGCCGTCCTCCTATCTACAATTAACCTTGTAAAATCCAGTTTAGTTACTTCCTTTCCCAAGAGGTCTTCCTTGATGACATAAGTTAGGAACAAGTCATACCATGAATTCCAGTACCCCTTTATGTATTCCTTTCATGGGTATTTCCCTTGCAGGATTTTCTAGAATATTTGGTTATTTATTGACTGTGTCCCTGCTGAACTGACGTGAACTCTTTGAGAACAGGGATCCGGGCCTCACTGGTCTTTGTGACCCACACTTTGAGTGCCCGACACATCCTAGTCAACGGCATCATTTGCACGGGCTGGAGCGCTCCCTAAGCCAGCTGCCAGGACTCATCTCGTCTTCCTGTATACGAGAAACATAACGAGCTCTCACAGTTCCACTCTAACTCTGAGCCACTACTAAACTCAGCCGTACAGTGTTTACCACCTGGAGCCAGACATCCAGGAATGTGATCACTACGAGCAAAGCTAGTGGAGGTGATGGAATTACAGCTGAGCTATTTCAAAACATCAAAGATGATGCTGTTAAAGTGCTGCACTCAATATGCCAGCAAATTTGGAAAACTCAGCAGCAGCCACAGGACTGGAAAAGCTCAGTTTTCATTCCAACCCCAAAGAAGGACAATGCCAAAGAATGCTCAACCTACCACACAATTACACTCATCTCACACGCTAGCAAAGTGATGCTCAAAATTCTCCAAGGCAGGCCTGAACAGTACATGAACCATGAACTTCCATATGTTCAAGCTGGATTTAGAAAAGGCAGAGGAACCAGAAGTCAAATTGTCAGTATCTGCTAGATCATAGGAAAAGCAAGAGAGTTCCAGAAAAACATTTGCTTAATTAATTACACCAAAGACCTTGACAGTGTAGATTATAATAAGCTGCAGAAAAGTCTTTAAGAGATGTGAATACCAGACATCTGACCTGCCTCCTGAGAAACCTGTGTGCAGGTCAGGAAGCCACAGCTAGAACCAGGCATGGAGCAGCAGACTGGGTCCAAACTGGGAAAGGAGTACGTCAAGGCTGTATATTGTCACCCTGCTTATTTAACTTTTATGCAGAGTACATCATGAGAAATGCCAGGCTGGATGAAGCACACTCTGGAATCAAGATTGCTGGGAGAAATATCAATAACCTCAGATATGCAGATGACACCACCCTTATGGCAGAAAGTGAAGAGGAACTAAAGAGCCTCTTGATGAAAGTGAAAGAGGAGAGTGAAAAAGTTGGCTTAAAGCTCAACATTCAGAAAACTAAGATCATGGCATCTGGTCCCATCACTTCATGGCAAATAGATGGAAAAACAATGGAAACAATGAGACACTTCATTTTGGGGGGGCTCCAAAATCACTGCAGATGGTGACTGCAGCCATGAAATTAAAAGACGCTTGCTCCTTAAAAGAAGAGCTATGGCCAGCCTAGTCAGCATATTAAAAAGCAAAGACATTACTTTGCCAACAAAGTTCCAACTAATCAAAGCTATGGTTTTTCCAGTAGTCACATATGGATGTAAGAGTTGGACTATAAAGAAAGCTGAAGAATTGATGCTTTGAACTGTGGTGTAGAAGAAGACTCTAGAGAGTCCCTTGGACTGCAAGGAGACCAAACCAGTCAATCCTAAAGGAAATCCATCCTGAATATTTCTTGGAAGGACTGATGCTGAAGCTGAAACTCCAATACTTTGGCCACCTGATAGGAAGAACTGACTCACTGGGAAAAAGTCAGTTGCTGGGAAACTTTCCCAGTTTTCCTGATGCTGGGAAAGATTGAAAGTGGGAGGAGGGGACTACAAAGGGTGAAATGGTTGATGGCATCACTGACTCGATGGGCGTGAGTTTGAGCAAGCTCTGGGAGTTGGTGATGGACAGGGAGGCCTGGCGTGCCACAGTCCAAGGTGTCACAAAGAGTCCGACATGACTGAGCAACTGAACTGAAGTGAGTCTTTGTCTCAGATCTCCATGTTCTTAACCCTCTTCATTTTCTGTTTACCTCTGTCCTCGACAATAGCTCTTGCTTTCTTTCAGAGGCCGTTGTTCACCAAGACGCTGAGCTGTTTTCCCACCAGTGTTGGCTTCTGATGGGTTGAGGCACAGGCCCTAAGCAGTGCTCCAGCTAACTAGCTCCCCTGCCCCCAGCTTCCCAGCGCAACATGGATTCGGCCTCCACAACATTGTCGTTTGCTGCGCACCGGGCACAGCCAGGTTGCCTGAGAATAGCCGAAACTGCAGGGGGGTAACGCTGCCATTCCCAGCTCGTAGGGTTCTTATGAGGGTTGGAGACAGACCTGGAGCCTGCACAATGCCTAGGACACGGCAGGCACTCAGAAAGCGGCAACGATTGTGTTACAAGACAGCCTCGGCGAGGTCACACATGGACACGCACAGGCATGAGTGCCCTGACACAGCGGCCATGGAGAGACATCAGGGACGGCCAGTAAGGCCTCTTCTTCTCACAGTGCCCCCAGGCTTGGTGGGCATTCTCTCTATCTGTCTCTCACATGCACAATCTCCTTCACTCCCTGTATTATATCTGAAATTCTGACACTAAAATTTCTATCATTTATGTTTGAAAATAGTATATCAGTCCAAGAGAGACTCTGAGGAAAACTTAAATAGCTTTATATGACAATGTAAGCCTTCCCCATCTAACATATAGATGATTCCATAACCAGCCGTCAATCCAGGGAAAGGGCCATAGGATCAGACACAGTCTCCCATTGTTGGAGAAATGGGGAGAAAGAGGCCCAGAAATATAGAAAGGAAACCATATTTCTTCAGCGCTAAAAGGATCTTGGAAGTCATTTAGGCCAACCGCTCATCACGTATATGGGGACACTGAGTTCTAAGGTTGTAGAATGACTTGCTCACAGTCTCAGACCCTTAACAAGAATGCTGGTTTCCCACCCCAGACCTCCTGACCCCTGTGCTGGTCTCTCTGCACCATGCATCTCCCGGAGACCGAAGAGGGAAGTACCATTTTGCTGGGCCCCTCGCTTCACCACCCTCTTACCTCCTCATTCTGCAGAAGTTCAGCCACCCACATAGCAATCCCCTTTCCTGTACTGCCACCATTGATAGAAAATTTCAGTGATTGGTTTTTTAAGTTGATGGGGAGGGGAGGAAAGAACCAAAAAAGAAAAAAAAAATCCTACCCATATAAAGTCCTAACAGGCCCCCGGGGAAACATACAGCTGCTCTAGCTTTCTGATTTGAGCTGTTAGCAGTGATTCCAGAAATTCAGCTGCTAACAGCGGCAATGGAAGCCTTGGCTGCTCAGCCTCCCACTTCTGCTCCCGAGCTCCAGAGGAGGGGAGAACCCCTGCCTGGGAGGCCTCTGAGCAGATGCAGCTCTGTTCCCTGAAGATGCCTTCACTGGGATAATTATGACTGATGAGGGGGCAGGGGAAGCCTCCTTGTTGATGATAATCAGCCAGGATAAATAAACTGAGCCCTGCTCGGAGGTCTGGGAGAACATGAAATATTAATATTAATGGGTGGTGGGGAACTCCCAGCTGTCTGGTGGTTAGGACTCTGCACTTCCCCTGCAGAGGGTATGGGTTCGGTTCCTAGTCAGAACTAAGATCCCACATGCTGTGTAATCACAGCAATAAATATATAAATAAAAAAATTTTTTTTAGTTGATGTTAATGGCTGTAGGTCACAAACCACCTGCTGACTGTAGGCACTTTACAAAACTTCTTTCAGTGAGTCTTCCCTACAAGCCTGTAAGTGTAGGTCTTATGAGCTCCATTTTACATGAAAAAAAATAAGCCTAAAGTTCAGGAAATACTAAAGCAATATGCCCAAGATCACACCACACAAGCAGGAGGTAGCAGCTTCAGGGGCCAAACATGAGTCTATCCGGCAGGTGATGCTGTATTTTTTTTCTGAGGTGCCACACAGATGCACACGATGCCACTGGCGACCCAACAGTGAGGGTCCTTTAACGGATACGAATCCAGCTCCTGCCCTGTGACAGACGCTAAAATAGCCCTGAGCATCCAGAGACAAATAAGACACCATCCCTAACCTAGGGGCTCACAGTCAAGAGGAAAAACAAAGCGAGACATCAACAGTAACTACACCACCGAGCGGGAAACGCCTTTGCAGAGCTGGGGAGTCACTGGCATAATTTTTTTAGTCTTTTTTCCAGTGTCCTCTGAAACCTAACGGGCCATATGACCATGGATAAATAATAAAATATTTTGAGATAAAGGGAGAAAGATATAATAAATTGAGGAAAGAAAGAAGAAGAAAGGGAATTATATATCTCTGTGTTAGAATTGTTGTTTAATAGCTAAGTTGTGTCTAATTCTTTTCAACCCGGTGGACTGTAGCCTGCCAGGCTCCTCTGTCCATGGGACTTCCCAGGCAAGAATACTGGAGTGGATTGCCATTTCCTTTTCCAGAGGATCTTCCAATCCAGGGATCGAACCGGCATCTCTTGCACAGGCAGGCAGATTCTTTATCAGTGAGTCACCAGGGAAGCCCAAGGAATCCACAAACGAAGCTAAGATAATATAATAGGGCACTTGGGTCCTGAGAGTGTTGGCGGCCAATGACTCGTTCCACGGCTGAAGACACTTACAGAGCATAAGAGGTCACTCGGGTCAGACATCCACCTCACTTACTCGACAAGACTCTTACCTCATATCTTCCTGCCGTTGGTCTTAAAAGGTTATCAGGACTCCCCAGTGCAATCATCTTTCCCCTGAAAAGTAAGACTGGAAGGAAAGCAATTCCATCCTCATACCAGCTGGTTCCTACAATGATCTAAAGAGGTTGGACCATTGTCCGCAGGATGGAATAAAAGGCTTCCTACGCTGAGTAAATCAGAGAATTAAATAGTCTATAAGGCCCCATTCCATTCCAAGGTCCTGTGCTACAGAAGGTGATCCCAGACAGAGAAAAGGATGAGAAGAAATCCAATTAAGGCTTTGAGGTTATTGGAAGATGACAAAGCACCAAAAGGAGAAGGTAAACAATGTCATTGGCCATTTTCATTTGTGAGTCCATTTGGTGAGACCAGCTACTCACCAGGCAGCAATGGTCACTATAGACCAGAAGTCATCACCCTCAAGACACATACAGCTAGTGGGAGGGGACAGACAATAGGCACATAAACAAAGAAACATAATAAGGTAATCTCAGGCACCAGTGAATTCTAAGAAGAAAATAATAGGATAATGGGATGTGGAGGTACTGTGAGGCTGCCTAACTAGAAAGCTCCAGTAAAGGCTTTCTGAGAAGGTGACATTCAAGTTGGACTGTGACTGAGAAAGAGGTAGCTTATGAGGAATAGAAAGCTTGAAAAAGACCTGGGGGAAGAACGTTGCCCAGTGAGAAGAATAAGGTTGATATGTTCAAAACCAATGCTGCTGGATCTAGGGAACAAGGGGAAACATGGAGAGAGAACTAGGTGGGGGTTAGATAATATTCAAAAAAGGTCTTACAGGTCATGATAGAGGGTTTTGTTTTATTCCCATTACAATAACAAGTCACTGGAGATATTTAAGCAGCAGAGTGACATGACCTGACTCATGCTTCAGAAAGATCATTCTGGCTGCAGTGTGGAGTTTGGAGGGAAAGAATGGAAGCAGAAGACCAAGTTAAAATATTATGAGTGGGGGAATTCCCTGGTGGTGCAGTGCTTAAGACTCCACACAACGAGTGCAAGGGGCCTGGATTCAATCCCTGCTCAGGGAACTAGATCCTACAGACCACAACTAAAAGATCCTTAATGCCATGACTAAGACCTGGAACCTCCAAATAAATAAATATTTTTCAAAACCAACTTGATAAAAATATTATGATTGGGATTCTGTACATTAAAAAAATCATCTCCAATGGTAGGGCAAAGTTTATCCCATAAATATAAGGATAGTCCAATACTAAGAAATCTATGAATATTGAATATACCATATCAAAAATTATATGTAACAAAGCATATGATTATTTCAGTAAGTGTGAAAAGAACATTTAATGAAATTTGAATGTATTTCAAATAAATAAGATGTGAGACTAGATGGATTGTTTCTCAATATGATAAAGAGATATTATTTTTGACTGACATCATATTTGTGTATAAAGTACTAGAGGCCCAAGACAAAGATGCCCAGCATTTCTATTATGATTTATGATATTGTTTATAAAGTTCTAGGTGGCTCAGCTGGTAAAGAATCTTCCTTCAGTTTGGGAAACCTGGGTTCGATCCCTGGGTTGGGAAGATCCCCTAGAGAAGGAAACAGCTACCCACTCCAATGTTCTGGCCTGGAGAATTCCACTGACAAAGGAGCCTAGCAGGCTATAGCCCATGGGGTTGCAAAGAGTTGGACACGACTGAGCAACTTTCACTTTCAGACTCCGATAAGACACGAAACATAACAAGAAGCATGCACTTGGAGAGTAGAAAATTATCATTATTGATAGAGAGTATGCTTTATTTTCCTGCTGAGAATGTAACACTTGGCATGAGCCTACTGTGTGCCAAGTGCTTCTGATATTTTATCTCATCAAATTCCAAACACGTTAGGAGTGACATTTTTCTTCTCATTTGGTAGATGAGGATAGTAAACTTCCCAGCTATTCAGCTGAGATTTGAACATACGTTTGTGATTACAAAGTCTGTGTTCTTACACCATGTTGCCAAAACAGAAGATAAAGTAAGACACTACCAGAGCTCTGGGAATTTCAGCCTCCCCTGGGGATCAAGGCGGGAGCTAAAGCTCACCAGCATCTCAGACGTCCCGGCGGCAGAGGAAGGCAATATAGCCGGCAGCTGCTTCCTTCCCTGCATCCCGTGGGCCATTCCAACTGGAAAGAGTCCCCAGAGCCTCAGTGGCTCAGCACAAATAATACTGGGGAATTCTGTATTCAGCCCTTCCAGGGACGATTTAAATTTTAGAAGAACGTGAAATCACCCAGATGAATCTATAGTTGCTTGAACCGTATGAGTAGTACTTTGACTGTCGGGGGCCGGTCTTTGGAGTCTCTCCTGCCTCCTCCAAGCTGCTGCCGCAATCACTTTCCCTTACGCTGGAGGCGGCTAGCCCCCCGGCCTCCACGTCTGCCCACAAGTCATGTGCTGTTGCACACGGTGACTCGAGCAAAGAGGCCAGGAGTCTGCGGCCTGACTGCGCAACCTGACCGGTCCCTTTGGGTACAAAGGGCTCAACCTCACACTGAGGGATGTCAGAACTTGTCCCAAACCAAGCGACTCTGCTGCCTAAAGCTCCAAGTTCCTGCCAGGATCTCGGAACATGCGCTTTCCATTCCAGATGATATCAGAAAAAAGTATCTCTCTTGCCATTTTCACATGAAATCCTCAGTTTAAAGAAGTGAGGCCTGTGGACACTCGAGACAGACTGAACTGCTCTCTCTACATTTTCCTCATTATTTTTGAGATGCAACTGTCATGGGCAACAGGCAGGTCAGCAGCTGCCTCACACCCTCCTGAGCCCACAGTTGGCAAGCCCGAACTCACCTCTTCTCAGTTGCCAAACACGTTGAGACTTTTCATTTGCCTTTGGATGTTTTCTTTCCTTCCACCTGAACAGCACAGAACCCACCTGCAAGTGACCGCGGCCGCCTGGCCCTTCTCCATCTCAGCCCTGCAGCGTGGAGCAGGTGTGACGCTCGGACACGGCAGAAAGGGGTGGAGTGGCTGGAGAGGACACAAGGAGGGGAGCAAAAGGGGCCGAGAAAGGCCAAGAGAGCGCCAACAAGGACTGAACCCACAGGGTGGCCGCGCCGGGCATCGGCTCTGTCTCAGAGGCACGAACCCTGGGCAGGTGTCTCTGTCACTGCCTGAGCGCCTGCCGTGGTGCCGTGAGCACCAAACCAGTCCCAGGTGTCTGCACTCACACCAGGTCAGCCCGTTAGCTCTGATGCATGCAGGGCTTCCCTGCCTGGGAACCTCGGGCAATCTGCCCCGAAGGCGGCCTCCCGTTTCCTCCAGCAGAGCCGACTGTGTGATTCATCCCAGGACCCCGGACAGCTCCCTGCAGGCTCCGCAGGCCCTGCAGCCACGGCGGCCTGTCCCTTTCACAGATTTCTAACAAACTCACCGTTTGCCTTGCCTCTTGAATTCTAGTCACATAAAAAAATAGAGACAGACTTTAAAAAATAAATTTGCGACCACCTAATCCACAGGCACTCTGCAGAACACCGAGCCTACTTGAACATGGCTCCCACGTCCCCCCTCGAGTTGCCCTGTTTATCATTTACGACAAGATGTTTATTAGCAGCAGAGCAGTAAACAGTGAGTGAACATCGGAAAACAGGGCTATAAGATACTGTAAATCACAGCTCCGCACAGGGAGCCACCAGCCCTGGGACAACAGCCCCTCCCCCACTCCAGGGCTCGGGGAACCGCTGCAGGTCTCCGCCTGCACTGGAGTCATCTACCCTCGGTGCAGGGGCGCTCGGATGCAGCAGAGGAGGGCACGCAGTGCTGTTCCTTCGTAGACTCACTTTGTCCCCTCCTCACTGTGTCTACTGGAGAAAGAAAGGGTAACCCACCCCAGTATTCCTGCCTGGAAAGTCTCATCCACAGAGGAGCCTGGTGGGCTACAGTTCACAGGGTCACAAGAGTTGGACTTGACTTGGTGACTTGACTTGACTTTGTTTGTGAGTCCCTACTGTGTGTCAGATGCTACATTCAGTGACAAGACCTGGAAATGGCCCCAGCTTCAAGGAGCTCCCGATCTATAAGCAAGAGGCAGGGAACCAGCACTGCAGCGGCATCCTTTGCTCCCTAAGGGACTCAGTCCCGCACTTCTTTCTGTGTTTCTGTTTCCTTATTACACAGGACCCCGTTTGTATGGGTCCTGAGCTGAGGCTGGCTATGGATGGCTTAGCATTAGTGATGATCCTACACGTTCTTCTGGGCCACAGAGAGGAGGGCTTGGCCCTGGTTGGAGAATTACTCAGTTAACTCCATTACTCACGGCAGAGGCCGATCACTGCGGTGCTTTCCCTACATGGCCAGCTGCACCCGCTGCTACAGCTGCTTCCCGGCCCCCGTGCTGCTCAAAGCCCAGTGCCCCGGTGCACCTCACATCTCACAAGCCACACCTCCTCACCCCTCTGACACTGAGAAACCACTGAGCGCCACTAAGCCCCTATACATATACCCCGGCTGGCCCGCAAAGCTTCTGTTGTAGGCAGGCAGGGAAGGAGGCGGTAACACTAGCCTGTACCACCATCTATGTCATGGAATCTGGCTTCCCCAGCAGCTGCCCGCAGGAGCCAGGTAACACAACGTAGGAATACAAAGGAGTTAAGAAGAACTTGAAGCTGTTACAGATGCAGGATGAGAAGAAGATAGTGTATCAATTCTTCTCCTTTACTTCTACCAACAGACTATTACCAGACTCGTTATTTCTGTACAACCCCTCCAGACACCTCCTGTCTGTTGGATCAACAGTTACGCTTGTTGGTAAACTCTTTAGCCAGTTTGGTAATGCGCCTCCTTGCATTCACTTTCCCTTCCTCTCTGTCTCACTTTCCTTTCTCCCTCACTGTCACTTCCTGCACCTCTATAGAGCATGAACTTATGTTTTTTTCAGACTCTGTTTCCTAGGAAACTCAGGCCAAGACACTTCTCAACCAATCTAGAAACTAAAACTACCAACGTAAATATGGCTTAGATGCTGACTTCAAAAAGCTTTAAGTCTATTCCATGGCGTCAACACATTCATAGTTTTCATATGATTTGGTGTCATAATAAAATGCATGTTGGGAGCAAAAAGGAGGATATAAGATCTAGTTGGGAATGCTGAGCTAAGTCTTGAAGAATGTATAAGAAAAGTCTTATAAGAGAAGATGATACAGAACAAGGGAATGACTTGTGAAGAGTCTTGGGGGGAGAACCCCCTGACCGTACAGCGGTTAGGACTCTGCCCTTTCCCTACCGAGGGTGCAGGTTCAACCCTTGGCTGTTGAACTGAGGTTTCCCAAGCTGTGCTGAGGCCAAGAAAAAGGAAAGCGAGCTTGGGCGTACTTGTTTCTGCAGCTGTTGTTGTTTGCCGCTGAGTCATCTCTGACCCCTTTGCAGTCTCATGGACTGTAGCCCGCTAGTCTCCTCTCCTCTGTCCGTGGGAGTTCCCAACCGAGAATACCAGGGTGGGTGGCCATTTCTTTCTCCAGATTAACTTTTCTAAAATCTCCTGACAAATATTTCTCCAAGTGTTCCCCATTCAGGAATCCATTGCTTAAATGCTCATAGATAGATGAACGGATAGAGAAGACATATGTAACCCATACCTATAGAAGACATATATAACATGTATGTAACATATATGATGGCACATAACATATATTGTATGTAACATCCATGATGAAATATATGGTATATAACATATATGATGGAATATTACTGAGCCATAAAAAATGAAACGATGCCATTTGCACCAACACGATGAACCTACAGAATAACATATAAAGTGAAATAAGAATGTCAAATTAAGAGAAGGGAATGGCAGCCCACTGCAGTATTCTCGTCTGGAGAACTCTGTGGACAGAGGAGCCTGGCTGGCTACAGCCCACAGGATCACACAGAGTCGGGAATAACGGAGTGGCTGACACTAACGTGGACTGAAGTGAGTCAGAGCAACAAGCATCAGATGGTATCGCTGATATGCAGAATCTTCAAAATGATACAAACGAACTTATATGCAAAACAGAAATAGGCTCACAGACACAGAAAACAAACTTATAGGTACCAAAGGGGACAATGGGGCATATAAATTAGGAGTTTGAGATTAACAGATACACATTACTACATATAAAGTAAACAAAGACCTACTCTATAGCATGAGGAACTAGACCCAGGACCTTGCAATAGCCTATAAGGGAACTGGGCTCTTGGTCGGGCATTCGCGACTCTGCCTCAGCTTTCACTCCTGCCGCCATGGACCTGACAGTCAGCCACAGGCGGAAGCGGGGCTCTTCAGGTCTTCCCTGAGCAAGCGTCCAGCTGTGAGCGTGTGTGTGGCCTCCTGGACCCCCAGTACGGAGCTCTTCTTTACCCCGTCTGTCCTCCAAGACTCTTCCTTTCAGGACTTCCTGTCTGTCTCTACTTGCCCGGATTGGTCTACCTGGGCACAGCTGGCTACAGCTCACATATAAGCTTACATGCTCCCAACAAACACCACTCAGAGGAAGCCACTTCAACCCTGAAAAAGTCCCAAGGAAGGAGAGACAAAGGCAAGCCCTTGAGCCTGTTATTCAGGGAGCAGACAGATCAAGACACACAGCACAGCTCTAGTAAGCAAGCTCCACATTGCTCCTTCTCGTCCCAGAGAGCTTCTCTAGAAATGCAGACTGCCGTACTCGTGACTGCTGCCCAGGAGAGAAATGGGGATTGTAAGGGGGTAACTGAAAAATGACTCTGAAAAGTAAAAGTGTTAGCCTCTCAGCTGTGTCCAGCTCTTAGTGACTTCATGGTCTACAGCCTGCCAGGCTCCTCTGTCCATGGAATTCTTCAGGAAAGAATACTGGAGTGGGTAGCCCTTCCCTTCTCCAGGAAAAACAACACTCTCTTCCTAAAATTCCAGAAGCAACTTTCTCCATTGAGTATTCCCCTGATTATTGTGGGTTTATTAGTAGATTCCAGAGTTCTGAAAAAGTTGGCCTGACAGCTTTGCCAACCAGTCAACCATTCCTTTAGTGGAGGTTCCATACGCTGTCATTGTTGGTGATGTGTTTATTCTGTACATGTCTCAATGTTTCTATAATAAAATGGTTCTGTAGAAGCTCCAGGTAACTCTGATAAACCCTCATCCAAGCTTTCAAAAATCACTAGTTCAAATGAACTCTGGCTTTCTCTCTTTTGATTTGAGCAACTTTGACTCACTGCCCACTGTGGTCCTTTAGGATTAATGAAGGACATTCCATCAGTATCCCTAAAGGCCCAGATGCCTCATGCCATTTTCCGCATCCACCAGGGCACCCTGCGTCGGTTCCTCTCCAGCCCCTGGAGAATCCAGAAGCGACGCGGCATCACATGGCAAACAGAACAAGGCTTGCTGGACAGGAGTCGTTTTCCTAGTTGCGAGCAAACTTTCTTCAGATTTTGTCCATGCATCCTTTTTCTCTTGTGATAAGAAGCAAACAGAAAGGATAATGAGGAAATCGCACTCAGACAAGTACATTTGCAATCCCAAGAGCGATACATTGCTAAACAAGGCGTGGGCTTTGTTGTTATTTTGTCTTGCTTTTAACCACTGTGGATATTACTTCTTCCACTGCCCAGAATCTCCACCTGAACCTTGGCAAACAGGCACCCAAAGGATTAGGCTTGTCTCCTCTTGAGCAGATTTCGAGGAAAGCTTTTCTAACAGCCACATATACTTCGAAGCGGCTGAGTACTTTTGAATGTTTTCTCTGACTTTCTCGCTCTCTCTTTTTTCATCATTTAACTATTTTAGAGGACGTTTCTGTCCACCTAGAGGGAACTTTGAGCAACAAACTGATCTCCATGTGATTGTTTTTCCCAAACCAGATGCATGTAGCACCTGGCAGCTGGGTGATTTGAGGAAAACAGCTTCTTGTCACACCTCTCTGCACTCCATCAGCCCAGGGAATCATTAGAGATTTCAGAAATGGTGGCATGGAGCTTGGCAGTTCTTACTTATCACAGAAAGATTGGGAATGTGAGATTCTTTGATTCTTCTTGCTCTTTTTCACAGCTTCTTGGTTTGACCTCAGAAGAACAAGATGGTTGTATGCGCCTTCTCCTCTGTCACCATCTCCTGAGTGTGAGACTGTACACCATGTGGGTGTGTGCCCGACCGAAACCAGTGTCTCCTCACTGCCAGCTAATTAAGCCCAGCATCTTCTCAAGTCTCAGACAGCCTGAACAGGACCTCTTTTCCTAATCCTGCTTCACACTGTCTAGGGTGCTAATTTCTAGGAGAAAATCAAGCATCGTTCATTTTCCAGTTGCCCCACATGATCCCCTTTGTACAGTTGTGTGCGCGTCAGTCCCTCCACCTCCAGGACCCTCTCACTCCATTGTCCCTGGTGAACAGACAGCCGGCCTCCTGGAGACAGTACAAAATCCAATTCAGGGCTCACCTTCCTCTCCCCCCAAATAAGTGACTCATTTTCTATATTTCACATTCTGCTTCGTATTACAGCTATTGATCAGCTATGTCTGTCTCTTCATCTGTGTTAAGAGTATCTACTAGGTAGGGAAGATTGTAGAGCCACGTTTGTTGCTGAAAATACATTGTAGACACTTAACAATGAATGAATGTTAAAGGAAAGAAGAAAGAATTAGCATGCCAGTCATTTCTCTTGGGCATCCAGCAGCTCCGAGGTAAGATTAAGCCAATATTTATCTCCTTAGGGCTGTGGAGCCCATGAGTTGGGTTGCCCAATCTAAGTCCTAACCAGCCAGTAGAGAGCTCGTGGAATTGACTGATGAGATGCCTAAGGGATTAGAAAAACTCCATCCTGCCTCTTTTCTTGTTAATTATCTTCAATGTCTCCTGAACAAATTGCTCCTAATAAGTAACTTCATCTTCTGCAGAGAAAGCATCACAGTCTAACTTAAAATGTCTGCAAAACAGCTCCACACCCTTCTACCTCCAACAGAGATAGTCAGCAATCTATCTACTGAGAATGGAGCCTCAATATTATGTGGGTTTAACATGCAGAAAAGAAGGCTGCTAGAGCTCCGAGGAATCTTTCTAACTATCTGGACCAATGTGCTCCCTTCACACACAAGGAAAATGATGACAAAGGACTGGGGGATGGGGTACTTCCCCAAGGTCATGTAGGTTCCTTAAGGGTAGAAATGGAACTGGAACTCTGGAGTTCTAGCTCCCAGGACTATCCTTACCACTAACTATGCTAGTGTTTTCCCAAATCGACCTGAGCACACAAATCACCTTTTTGTTAAAAAGAAAAATCACCAAAATTTTGTCACCTCTACGTTATGGATGATACAAAAAATGCAGACTGAAAGGTCCCATGCTTCGGGGAAATGGAGAGGGCCTCAGACGGGGAGGGAGGTCACAGTCTGTCGGGGATTGGAAAAGGAGAGGGCCTTAGACAGGGAAGGGGGTCACAGTCTGGTGATAGGACTGCAGAGTGGAGCGCAGAGGATCTCAACTTTAGAGACATTGACAGCTGTGGCATTTTATGATCTGATCGTTAAAAACTAGTAGCTCGGAATTAAGCCCTACTGACCTTTGGGGGAGAGGAAATGACCGTGATTACTAAATAATTAGTAAAGGTTTTCTTGGAAGAACTTCCCAATGGTAAAGAATCTGCCTGCAATGTGGGAGACCCAGGTTCGATCCCTAGGCCAGGAAGATCCCCTGGATAGGAGAATGGCAATGCATTCCAGTATTCTCACCTGGAGAATTCCACAGATGGAGGGAGGAGTCTGGCGGGAGGAGTCTGTGGGGTCTCAAAAAGTTGGACACGACTGAGCAACTAACACTCTCTTGGAAGAAATAATGTTTGAGCCAGAACTTGAAGAGAGAGCAGGCTTAGCCGGTGCTGCAGAGACACAAGGAGCTAGAGTAGGGGAGGAGGAGCAAGGTACAGGGACATCTGAGATGAGCCGTTATCAATGAAGGGACCAGGGAGATGGGAGAAGCAATGTCACAGTCAGCTGAGTAACCGATGTCTCTCTCCCCTGATTTCCTCAACTCCCCTTTACTTGGTGCTCCATACTCACCCCTGCATGCTCACTTTCCCCGGGGCCTGCTCGTGACAGCACCCCACTTGGATCTGTCCTGCCCTAGACATCTCCCGCATTCTCAACCTTCTCAACCCCTCTCCCCAGCTCCCACCATAAATCATACTCACTCCATTTCAAGCTAATAAAGTGATTACCAAGGGGTCAATGATAAAGAATAACTCAATATATTATTCTAATAATAACCATTTGTTATGGTGCTGAAAGCTAATCTTCTCTGTACATGGGGGCTGGATAAGACAAGAAATAGAGCTTTGGGTGAAGTAGAAAAGGATAGCTTTGTTACTTTGCCAGGCAAAGGGAGACATACAACACCCTCCTGTCTTGAAAAACCGTGTCTCAATTTGGAGATGGTGATGAGAAGCTTTATAGTAATGGCTGGAAGAGGGCAAGGTAAGCTCATGGACATTCTACTTGTTAGGTAGTTAGAATAGAAAAAGGAGTCCAAAATGACAGCAGTTAAAAGACAGACAAAGAAAGGGGAAAAGCCCATGAAAGGGGAACAAAGGAAAACATCCATGGACTGGAGTGGGAACCTCAGGTGAAGCAAACATGCCCCCTTCCTGATGGATGAAGAGTGCTAGCCCTAATATGCATAGGCCAGCCTGGGGGTTGAGGGAGAGGACACAAAAAGAATAAACACAGGAGGCCAAGATGGGTGGAGACCACTCCTCAAGGTTGCCCCAAGCCCCACCCCTACCCAGAACTTGGGGATGTACCACCTTCGTCCACCAAATTAAATTCTGAGTTACAACCAAGCCCAAGCCGCCATTGGAAGTCTTTGCTGCAGCAAGACTGAGCTGAGAAAATCACGCACTTTCCCGACATACTGACCAGTCAGTGGCGAGGTAAGTAGGAGTCGGCGTCACCAACCTTCCGGTTCCTACCAGTCTGGGGTCTACGTGCTGTGGGCAACATGCCATCATTACCTTCCTCCCACCTGGAGGGGGTTTCAGCATCTGCAAAGCAGCTCAGAGATACTGCTGTGTAGACCCCTTGACCAGGGGCCAGGACCTTGCTCCAGGGCGGCACTGTTGTTTCGCTTGACTGTCCGTTTCTTCCCTGGTATTGCATCCCCTCCCTCCACCAGTTGGCAACTGCTTGAAACTGCCGTGGAACTCAGAGCAGGTCTCGGAGGCTGAGTGAAGGCTGTTTTCTGTAATCTGAGAAAGGGGGGACACAGAGAGGAGTTGAGTCCAGGAGCCTCTGGAGCCCTGCTTAGCGTCAGTTAAACACCACCGAAGGCTCTCTAAGCGCCAGGGCTCCTGCCAACAAATGGCACATGGGGCACATAGCATCTCAGCGCTCACAGTCTGGTACTGTAGACAGTACTATTATTGGCATTTAACAGAAGAGTAAATGGGCTTGGTAGGCCGAATAAGACTCACCCTCCATCATGTCCACACCCTAACCACCAGAACTTAGGAATGTGGTACTTTCCATGACAACAAGTACTTCACATTGAGATAGGTTATTTTAGATAATCACAAACGTCCTTTTAAGAGGGAGAAGAAGCACCAGAGTCAGACAAGATATGACAGTGGAAGTAGAGGACAGCGAAGTGCACCTTGAAGATGGAGGCGGGGGTCACGGGCCAGGAAACGAGGTAGTCTCTACAACCCAGAAAAGGCAAGGAGTCCACTCCCCACTAGAGTCTTCAGAGCTTCCCTGGTGGCTCAGATGGTAAAGAATCTGCCTGCGTGCAGGAGACCTGGGTTTGATCCCTGGATCTGGAAGGTCCCCTGGAGAAGGGAATGGCTACCCACTCCAGTATTCTTGCCTGGAGAATCCCATGGACAAAGGAGGCTGTCCGTGGGGTCGCACAGAGTCGGATGCAGCTGAGCCACGGACACTTTCACTTTCCTTCACTAGAGCCTTAAGAAGGAATGAAAATTTGCCAACACCTTGATTTAGCCCATAAGGCCCATTTCAGATGTCTGGCCTCTAGCCTGTAAGATAATATATTTATGTCATTTTGAGCTGTAAATTTGTAGTGGTTTGCAACGGCAGCAATAGAAAACTAATACACTATATTTTCACAATATTTGCATTTAAACCAAGACCTTTACCATCTTAATTCAGTGGAGTTTCTTCAAACAAAGGAAATCTTGTAAAGTCTGGCAGGCCACCGGGGGAGCAGTACCTAGGCTGTGTGTGTGTCAGTCTTTCTTGTGGGATATGAGCAGGAAAGTGTTATAAGGAGCAGCTGCGGGAATATTTGGAAAATCGTCAACATGGACCATCTATTCTACTGGAGAGAATCCCCTGGGTGGTAAATGTCACATCTAGGGTGAGATTCTGGTCCAGGGCCTAAAGAGACCTGGCCAGAAGGGACCACTCGGGGTCCTTTCTCCTTGTGGGGCTTTCACATGCCTCTCTCTGCCTTTGTGCTGGCACCCGAGGCTGCCAGCTCTGTTCACCAGGAGGCTGCTGTCAACCTGACTGATTAGGAAGGCGCAATGATCAGAAATGGAACCGTAAAAGGGAGACTGCTGAGCGGTTGGCTGCTCATTAGAGAAAGGCTCTGCCTATCGCTCTCCGTTAATGAAAGAAAGGTGGGAGTTTGCATCAAATCTCAGCTCCAATATTGCCTGGCTGGCTTTTATCAGCCATGGGAGACTTTGGGCAGGAGCTTCTGGAACAGTTCAGAAGCACTTCATTATATAAGATTTACTTTGCACTCACCAAGACAAGAGAAAAGTGGCTGGTGCTGACCTGTGGTGCAGGGGAGGAGGGCAGCCCAAGCATCTTGTTTACAGGAAAACAGCCTCAGTTATTGTGGAAAAGAAGTAAAACCTACCCTGTGATGTGAAGAGAGTAAATGACCATCTTCTTCTTTGGTCTTCCCCCTAAAACCCACATCCCAATCTGACCATGAGATAATCATCAGAGAAACCCCATTAAAGGACAGTTTGCAAAATATCTAACCAGTTTTCCTCAAACTGCTACATACACTGGCAGCTACAGAGAGTGTGAGCGAAGCTCACTGCTGACGGCCCCTCAAAAAGTGTGGCCTTAGGAGCCAGGCAGGCAGTTCTGCCAACCTCAGAAATCACTGCGGGGAGTGAGCACCTAGACTTGCACATTCAGGGGCCAGGAGACACGAGACACGGCCTTCGGCAAGTTGCTGCCTCTGGAAGGCCGTCTCCTGTTCGCCAAATGAGCCACTTGGTTTAGGTCCGTGCTTGTCAATCTCTAAATGCAGGTTTAGGTCCATGCTTGTCAATCTCTAAATACAGAGGCATCACCTGAGGACCTGGTTTAGATGCAGAATCTGACTCAGCAGATCTGGTGTGAGGCCCAGAGTCTCTGTTAACAACAAGTTCCTGGATGAGGCCAATGCTCCTGGAACATGGACCACATTCTGAGAAGCAGAGGTCTGGGTCCACAGTTTTCAAGTAGAGCTAACTTTGCCCCAGGGGGATATTCAGTTATGCCTGGAGATACATTTGAGTCTCACAACTGGAAGGTGAGTACCACTGGCATCTAGTGGGGAAAGATCAGGAATGCTGCTAAACATCCTACAACGTACAGGACAGCCCCCACAGCAAGGAGTTATCCAGCCCCAAAATGTCGACTGGGCTTCCCTTGTAGCTCGGGTGGTAAAGAATATGCCTACAATTCAGGAGACCCAGGTTTGATTCCTGGGTCAGGAAGACTCCCTGGAAAAGGAAATGACAACCCTCTCACGTATTCTTGCCTGGAGAATCCCATGGACGTAGCCTGCCAGGTTCTTCTGTCCATGGGGTCACAAGAGCTGGACACGACTTAGCAACTAAACCACAAAATGTCAATAGCGCTGAGAAACCCTGGTCTATGTCAGTGTGGTCCAGATCATTCTTAGTGTGGGTAAGAATCACCTGGATGATTTACTAAAACACAGACTGTGAACCCCTTCCCCAGAGTTTCTGATTAAGTCTGGAGTGTGAGCTGAGACTCTGCATCCAGAACATATTCCCTCATGGTGCTGATGCTGCTGGTCCCAGGATGCACTTGGAATACTGGTCTTGACGATGGCTAAGCTTCTTGTAGCTCAGGCATGATGTGCTTCTCCCACTTGCTTCACACACAGGAGACAGCATCTCCTTACCTAAATCCCCACCACAGTCAGCACGTGCTGATTCCTACAAGGTAGGGACTGGCATGGCTCACCTGTGAGAGCATCAGAGCTAAAGACAAGGTGGCCATAAGAGAGGCACTCTTTCTGCCCCCTTCTGACGTCTGGGCCAGAAGCTTTCTCTATCTCTTTTATACTTTAATAAAACTTTATTACACAAAAGCTCTGAGTGATCAAGCCTCATCACTGGCCACGGATTGAATTCTTCTCCTCCAGAGGCCAAGAATCCTGGCGTCTTTTGTGGTTCAGCTGCAACCTTCCATCTTGAAGGCTTGTCCAGGATCCTTCAGGACAAGGTGAGGATGCTTGGAGCTCTAGTTCTTTGTTCTCCTGACAAACATGTTTTCTGCTGCATTTCACTAGCTCTACAGTGAGCTTCTGTGAACGAATGACACACCTGTGCAAAGCAGGTGAGAAGCCCTGCTCTGCAGCTGCACGGCAACCTCCTATGGCTTACGGCAGAAACCCTGTCAGGGGTCTGTACCCACCTGCCAGTGGATCTCTCTGGTGGCTCAGGTGGTAAAGCGTCTACCTACAATGCAGGAGATCCGGGTTCAATCCCTGGGTAGGGAAGATCCCCTGGAGAAGGAAATGGCAACCCACCCCAGTATTCTTGCCTGGGAAATCCCATGGATGCAGGAACCTGGTAGGCTACAGTCCATGGGGTTGCAAAGATTCGGACACGACTGAGCGACTTCACTTTCTTTCACTTTCAAGATGGTGAAGGGGAATTAACTCCATCTTGAAAAATAATCCTGCTACATCTGCTGTATCATGCTTAGCTGGATCTCCTTTTCAAAGAAACCAAGGATAGTCCTTATTTTAAGGCTAAAAGCAAAGTGTTGGGAGGACAACCTACTCCCAATTGTACTGTCCCATTTTTTCTTGCTCACAAGTGACCCATTACATGCCAGAACCGTGGGATTCAGCTAATAGGCAATGAAAGTTGGCCGCCCATCAAGGATTGCATCTTGGCCGGCCCATGAGATAGCACACGATGTCACCAAGCCACCCCAACCCCTCTATTCTCCTCTCATAAAACAACACAGGGGAAAAAAAACTATCCCATTTAATCAGGAGGATCTAGCAATAAAACAGTTTTACTTGGAGGACACTTGCTTTGCAGTGTCGTGTCACTTTCTGCCACACGTCAGCATGAATCAGTCACAGAGGTACGTGCGTCTGCTCCCTCTTGAACCTCCCTCTCAGCCCCGCTCCACTCCATGCCTGCAGGCTGTCACTGCTGGGTCTGAGCTCCCTGCGTCATGCAGTGAGTTCTCGCTGGCCGTCTGTTCTGCATACGGCAACGTGCATGAGTCAGGGTTCCTCTCTCAATTCGTCCCTCCCTCCCCTTCCCCCTCTGTGTCCACAAGCCTGTTCTCTCTGTCTGCGTCTCCACTGCTGCCTTGCAAATACCCCCATCAGCTCCATCTTTGTCGATCTCATATATATCTGTTAATAAACAATATCTTGTTTTTCTCTTTCTGACTCACTCGCCTCGCTCTGTATAACAAGCTCTAGGCTCCTCCACCTCACTACAACTGACTCAAGTTCATTCCTTTGATGACTGAGTAATATTCCATTGTATATGGGTACCACAGCTTCTTTATCCAGTCATCTGTCATTGGATGTCTAGGTTGCTTCCGTGCCCTGGCTATTGTAAACAGAGCTACTATTAACTTTGTATGCGTATAAGTTCACAGGGTACATGTATCTTTTTGTTGTTGTTCACTTTTCTGTGTTGGGCCTTGGTTGTGGCATGTGAGACCTTCACTGAATCATGGGAGATGCTTCACTGCAGCTGCAGAAGGCTTGCCTGAGCAAAGGCTTAGTTGCATGTGTGATCTGAGTTTCCTGACCGTGTCCAACCCATAGTTTCCAACCGTGTCCCTTGCATTGCAAGGCAAATTCCTAACCACTATACCACCAGGGAAGTCCCCATGCATCTTTTTGAATTATGGTTTTCTCAGAGTAAATGCCAAGTAGTGGGATTGCTGGATCATATGGTAGTTTTATTCCTAGTTTTTAAGGAATGCCCATACTGTTCTCCATAGTGGCTGAATCAATTTACATTCACATCAACAGTGCAAGAGGGTTTCCTTTTCTCAACATTCTCTCCAGCATTTATTATTTGTAGATTTTTTTGATGTGACATTCTGAGTGGTAGGGGGTGATACATCATTGTAGTTTTGATTTTCATTTCTCTGGATGAAGCACAAGCTGGAATCAAGATTGCCAGGAGAAATATCAATGACCTCAGATATGCAGGTGACACCACACTTATGGCAGAAAGTGAAGAGGAACTAAAGAGCCTCTTGATGAAAGTGAAAGAGGAGAGTGAAAAAGTTGGCTTAAAGCTCAACACTGGGAAAACTAAGATCATGGCATCTGGTCCCATCACTTCATGGCAAATAGATGGGGAAACAGTGGAAACAGTGGCTGACTTTATTTTATGGGGCTCCAAAAATCACTGCAGATGGTGACTGCAGCCATGAAATTAAAAGACGCTTGCTCCTTGGAAGAAAAGCTATGACCAACCTAGACAGCCTATTACAAAGCAGAGACATTACTTTGCCAACAAAGGTCTGTCTAGTCAAGGCTATGGTTTTTCCAGTAGTCATGTATGGATATGAGAGTTAGACTATAAAGAAAGCTGAGCACTGAAGAATTGATGCTTTTGAATTGTGGTGTTGGAGAAGACTCTTGAGAGTCCCTTGGACAATGAGATCCAACCATTCCATCCTAAAGGAAATCAGTCCTGAATGTTCATTGGAAGGACTGAGGCTGAAGCTGAAACTCCAATACTTTGACCACCTGATGCAAAGAACTGACTCATTTGAAAAGACCCTGATGCTGGGAAATATTTAAGGCAGGAGGAGAAGGGGACGACAGAGGATCAGATGGTTGGATGGCCTCACCGACTCAATGGACATGTTTGAGTAATTTATGTGAGAAAGCGTACTGCCCTTGTCTTCCTCTAAGAGTTTTATGGTATCTGGCCTTACATTTAGGTTGATCCATTTTGAGTTTATCTTTGTGTATGGTGTTAGGAAATGTTCTAATTTCATTCTTTTACATGTAGCTGTCTAATTTTCCCAGCACCATTTATTGAAGAGACTGTCTTTTCACCATTGTATATTCTTGCCTCCTTTATCAAAGGTAAGGTGCCCAGAGGTGTGTGGGTTTATCTTTTGGCTTTCAGTCTTGTTCCATCGGTCTATATTTCTGGTTTTGTGCCAGTACCATACTGTCTTGATGACTGTAGCTTTATAGTATAGTCTGAAATCAGGAAGGTTGATTCCTCCAGCTCTTTTTCTTTCTCAAGTTTGCTTTGGCTATTTGGGGTCTTTTGTGTTTCCAAACAGATTATAAAATTTTTTGTTCTTGTTTGGTGAAAAACGTCATTGGTAATTTGATAGGGATTGCATTGTATCTGTGGATTGCTTTTGGCGGTATAGTCATTTTCACAATATTGATTCTTCTAATCCAAGAATATGGTGTATCTCTCCATCTGTGTGTCATCTTTGATTTCTTACATCACTGTCTTAGAGTTTCCTGCATATAAGTCTTTTGTCTCCTTTGGTAGGTTTGTTCCTAGGTATTTTATTCTTTTTATTGTAATAGTGAACAAGATGGTTTCCTTAATTTCTCTTTCTGACTTTTTATTGTTTGTGTATAGGAATGCAACAGGCTTCTGTGTATTAATTTTTAATTGTTTTTAATTTTAAGTTTTTTAAAAATGAAACAAAATCAGTTCAACTGGTAGAAAACCTGGATTGAATTTGTGATAAGTGAAGCTAATAAATCCCTCCTGCATTCATGCATTGCACTCTGGGCTGAGGGATGCACCATTTTTAGTTTCTAAGAGTCACCCAGGAGACCTGAGGCAAGAGTGATTCCTATCTGTTACAGAAGAGGAGCTGAGGCCCAAAGAGGTTAAGAATCCTGCCTAAGCTCACACAACAGGCAAGTTGCACAGCTGGGTTCTGAACCCAAGTTAGTTGACTGCAAAGCCCAAGTTCTTACTACCAACTTACAGGGGAGATGCTTTCCTGCCACTGGAAGCAGAGGCCCTGAATAACAGTCTTGACCAATGGGTAATGCATCCAGTTTTCAGGGCAATTTCTCATGCATTATCTCATTTTATTCATTCAACTATTCAACACATATGCGTTGAGCATGCCTGTATGCTGGACAATCAGCTGAGGGTATGGCAAGAAGCAACCCAAAGTCCCTGCCCACAAACAGCATACATGTGAAGAGACAGACCCCAAAGAATTATCTATAGAAGGAAAGACAGGTAGGTGGATCTAGGCCTGGCCATAGACGATCTCAATGAAAACATGAAATCAGGATTAAAAGGTAGACAGAGGGTCTAGGATGTCAGCTCTGAGCATTACGTGCAGTAGAGATTCAAAGGAAATGGAAGAATGTGAGGATCAGAGGAAGGGCATTCCAGGCAGAAGGAACAGCCAATGCAAATTTCTGGAGAAGGCAGCAATATAGTGATCGATGACCAGTAATAGGACATTGTGACTGCAAAAGAGCAAGAAGGAGGGTGGTAGAAGGTGAGGTCTTAGAGCTGGGGAGGTGGAAAAGGGAACATGTAGCCTTACTAGTCACAGGAAACACTCTGGATGTTTTTTCTTAAATGTATTGGAATCTGGGAGGTTATGGAGGGATTATGGACCAAGTGAATGGCTTGATTTGATTTACATTCTTAAAACACAGTGGCAGCTGTTACACTGAGACCAGGTTCTAAAGGGTGAGAAGTAAGAATGGAGGCAGAATCATAGTCCACTTATAAAGCTAGAATATTTCATCTGACAGATGAGAACGGAGATGCTGGGAAGTGTTTGGATTCTAAATCGATTGCAAAGGTAGGATCAACAGGACTGGGCTTCTCACAACTCACAGGGGATGTTTTAACTGCAGAAGCAGAAAAGGGACCCAAAGCCTAGAGCAGGGAGGGGAGGATGAGTGTGCCCGTGCCCATGGGAGGGGACCAGTTCATGACCCGCTCTGGAAGCAGCTCCCTGACCCTGGCCAGGGACCTCTGCATCAGAGGCATCAGACCAACCAGAATGTCCCTCTGGAAGCCCAGTAACCAGCCTCAGACTGTCCTTGCTTCCCCATCCCTACCCCATTAAGATGGTAGGCCAGATGCACCATCTAAGGCTTGCTGTGTATTTTTCAAATGACATTTCCTCAGTAGTGAAAACACCGCACGCCACTGTAACGCAGGATGATAGAGCCAAGACAGCAGGCTGGGAGAGGGCTTCAGCGCCCTCACATGCAGGGAGCCACACAGTGTCTCAGAGGCTGGTGATGCTGCGTGTCAGCTCGTGTTTCTGAGCATTTGCCAAGTGCTGGCTGGGGCACCAAGCTGTACGTTACAGGACACTGTGCTCTTAGCCTGGTGAGAGCAAGAGAGGCTGGGGCACGCTGGGGCACAGGGGAAAGAGCCAAGGGTGAAGCCAGGAGTAAGGGAAAGGACCAAGAGGAGGTCTTCGGTGAGTGCCCTGAGCCGGACCAGGGGCACAACAGTGCGTGAGCAGAGGCGTGCAGGTGTGCAAAGGCATGGGCCCCAAGGAGTCCTGTGCAAGGGCAGTCTGTGGAGCCTGATCAATGGGGGCTGCAGCAGAAACAACGGATCCTTCCCGAGCGATGCTCCAGGCAAGCCGCACAAAGAGCTTACCTCGGTCCTCCTACAGTGGGAAGCAGCCCCACTGCTAATGGAGAGGAAATAGGCTCAGAGGGTTTAAGTGACTTGACCAACCAAGATTATTTACTAAAAAGTAAAATTTAAATTAAAAAAAAATTTATTGAAGTGTAACACACATACAGGAAAGATCACAAATCCAAAGTGTTACAAAACAGAAACAGACCCACAGACTAGAGAACAAACGTGTGGCTACCAAAGGGGAAAATGGGAGAGGGGAGTAAGTTAGGAGTTTGGGGTTAACATACATACACTACTAGATTTAAACTAAATAAAAATAAAATAAATATATAAATAAAAAATAAAATAAATAGCCCAAAAGGACACACTATATCACACAGGGAACTCTACTCAATATTCTGTGATAAGCTAGATGGGAGAAAGAATTTGGAAAAGAATGGATATAGGTGTGTGTACAATTGAATCGCTTTGCTGTACACCTGAAACATTGTAAACCAACTATGCTCCAGCATAAAACAAAAATTAAAAATTAAATAAAATTTTTAAAAATTTTATTGAAGAATAACACAACTTGAAAAGATTACAAATCCTAAGTATATAGGTAGATAAATCATCACAAAGAGACAACACCCAAGTTACCACCAGTCCGGTCAAGAAACCACATCTCACCCGTCCGAAGTCCCTCTCCAGCCCCTTCCCCAAACTTTCCTTCCCCTTCTTCCCAAAGGTAAGCCGCTCTGCTGACCTCACAGATTTGTTTTCCGAGTTGAGATTTACACCCAGGTTTGCGGGAATCCTGAGGCCAGGGTTGTTAGTGGACGGACGCAGGAACACGCAGATGGGCTTTCGCTGGTCTGGCTGGGTCTGCACACCATCACCAGCACTGTTTTCCTCAGCCACATCCCATTCTGGGCCATGCTCCCTGCAGTGTCCTTGGGGGCACCAGAAGACAGGGGACAGCTCTACAGCGGGCTCTGGAAACAGGAGTGGGAGCTGCCTGCCTCCAGCCCAGAGGCCTCCTGGGCTCCGTGACAGGATCCGCAGCTGGACCACAGGTCAGCGAGGCTCCGCATAGCCCATCGTCAGAAACATGTGCCTTAACAAGTCTGTCCTTCAGGCAAGAGCAAACAACAGCCCTGAGTGGTGTCCTTGAATAGGCTTAACCATGTTCTCAAAGCTAAGAGCTTCATTTTGAGAAACATGAGGAAAACGATACAGGCACTGCAAAACAGAAAGACTCCAGTTTGTCACCAGAAAGGCAGGACACACGCTCCGCTTCCCCATCTAACACCCTAGTCTGTGTTCGGGCACAAAACCAAAAAGGAAGCATAGACTTCGCTGAGACGGTGATCAGCTTGGGTTCTTCTGAAACCCTGAGTGACACAGTCTGACTCACGCCCTGCCCCTTCACCCCGTCATATTTCGGCCAAATCCTTAACCCAGAATTCTGCGGTCCATTCACTCTTGACGGATCTTACTTCCTGTGTGTCCTTTCCTCAGGACCAGATCAACCCCTGACTCTCTCAGGGGCACCCACCAAGGCCCTGCTCCGCCTCCCTGGCCATCCTGACGGGAGCACTGCTGGACGGAGTCAGTCTGGTGAAGGGCTGCTCCTCCCTGTGAAGCCACTGTGCGCTCCTGAGGAGCCGCCGGAAGGGAGCCAGGCAAGACATGGAGCTGAGGGAAGCAAGAGAACTGCAGATGCTTGGGAGGTCTGTGGGGGAGAGCGTGAACGTGCAGCCATGATGGACACTGACCCGAGCTGGGGTGTCCCTGGGGACACGGGCCCGGGTAGGCGGCCGAGGCACCTGTTTCCTGGTCCAGGGGAGCAGGGACTTCCGAGGGGCTGGCTGCGTGGGGAGCAGTGGAGCACTTGTCAGGCTGCAAGTGGGGGGAGTGGGGAGTGCTTGCCAAAGACTGGCAAGAACCCAGCCTTCGGGCAGGACGCAGAGGAGGTGGCAGGGTATAAGGTAAACATGGGTTTACCCATCAGACAAACATGGGTTCCAGTCCCAGCACCTCTGTGCATTGCCAGCTTAGCATGATTCACTTCAAGTAAAGTGAAGGTGAAGTCGCTCAGTCGTGTCTGACTCTTTGCGACCTCATGGACTGTAGCCCACCAGGCTCCTCCGTCCATGGGATTTTCCAGGCAAGAGTACTGGAGTGGGGGGGCCATTTCCTTCTCCAGGGGATCTTCCCGACCCAGGGATCGAACCCAGGTCTCCCACACTGCAGGAAGATGCTTTACTGTCTAAGGTAAAGGAAGCCCCATAATTTACTTAACCTCTCCTAAACCTCAGTTCCCTTATGGAAAGTCGGGTAATCTAATCCACGTCTTAGAAGTCAAGTGAGATTTAAAACAAAATAATGTATTCAAGTGACAGACACACGGTAGAGGCTAGGCACATGGTTGATGAATGAAAAGACTAGGAGAAATGTCAGTTTCGCCCCCAGTGGAATTGTGAAGCCTAGCACCTTGGAGAAGGGAAGGAGCATGTAGGAGATGGTGTGACTGTACAAAGTCATGGCCAGCACACACTCATTCACACCTAAATGTCTGCATGGAACTCTCATTTTAACTAAAGTTTTAAAAAACACTGATTGTGATCAGATGGATTCACACGCTGTTTTTGAAATAGACTTCAGTGGCAAAAAAAAAAAAAAAAAACCACCTGAGAACCCCACAGGGGATGGGGCAGCAAAATAACTGCGGTGACATGTCTCCAGGCTGTCCTCTCCCCTTGGACCATGGGGAGCTAGCCGACGTCTCCCACCAGCTGGAGGACTGGACCCCCTCCCCTTGCAGTGAGTGGGACAGGATCCCCTGGTCCTGAAAAGGGGCAGGGGCGTTCCCTCCTGAGAGCTTGTTTCAGGGGCTAGGACAGCATCACACTCCACCCAGAGAGCCCTGCTCCTCCCTCGATGTCGTTTTCTTCAAGGCCCCTGCCTGGAGAAGGAAGAGAGACCCTCTCCCCAGGCTGGGGCAGACCCCTCCCACAGCACCTGAAACAGGAACTCCTGCCGCGGAGACCCCCCTTTCTTGGACCAGGCTGCACCAGGTCCAGGGATCATCAGAGCACAAGGCAGAGCCCAGCACTTCAGTGACCCTGCTCTCTCCGTGGCTCGGAACCAGCTGGCACACATTAGCCAGTGGCGCGCCTCCGCTTCCAGGAGAGTTCACATTCTAACCCATCCAACCGATGCCCAAGAGGGCCTAAGGCTTCCTGAAGGAATCTTAGAGAAAGCTCTACGAACAATGATTCTAACACCTCCTACGTCTATGGCACCTGTGAATTTTCAAAGCATTTCAACATTCATTACTTCACTGGAGTGTGACACAACTCTGGGAGGTGGTAAGGACCCGCGTTATTGTTTGGTTGCTAAGTCATGCCCAACTTCTTGCAACCTCATGGACTGTAGCACGCCAGGCTTCCTATAGCTCGCTATCTCCCGGAGCTTACTCAGACTCATGTCTATTGAGTCGGTGATGCCGTCCAATCATCTCGTTGTCTGCTGGACTGGTATTATGCTCCCCAGATGAAAGTGAGGCTTAGAGAACAGTTAATCCAGGGTCACAGAACTAGTCAACTGCAAAGCAAGGCCTAGGAGGAAAACCTGATGGGAACAACAAGATAGATAACATGAAACAATGTGTGAAGGCGTCAGGGGAGACTGGGAGGGGATGACCGCTACCAGGGCTTCTGTCTCATAAACCGACCAACCTGAGTCCCGAAGGGAAAAGACCGGTGGCTCCTCCTTCTCGAGACTCCTTGGGTGTCACCTGAGCCAGTCAACTCTGTGTCTATACAAGAGTGACTGCTGGCCATCTATGAGGCAGAAAAGGATTGGCGAAGTGTCTGTCGCTGAAAGAGCTGGCTGTCTTGCAGTGGGTCTGAAAATTGAAGCAGGGCCCGTGTGTGTGGCTCGTCCTCGCCATCTAGTGGCCAGTTCTAAGCGAACCAGAACGGATGGCGCCGAGCTCCCCTCGCCAACCTGCAAGATGAAGCCAGCCAATCCTGCAGGAAATCAAGCCTCAGTATACACTTGGACTTCCCCAGGCTCAAGCAGTAAAGAACCTGCGGCAATGCAGGAGACACAGGAGACGCAGGTTCGGCCTCTGTGTCAGGAAGATCCCCTGGAGGACGAAATGGCAACCCACTCCAGTATTCTTGCCTGGAGAATCCCAGGGACAGGGAAGCCTGGGGTCTACAGTCTGTGGGGACGCAAAGAGTCAGCACAACTGAGCAACTAACAATTCAATACTTCAGGGCCAGTGCTAGCCTGAGATGCACACATATGTCAAGTGTCCTGGAAATCTGTCCGAGTGTTTCCTGACCGGAGAGCGGGCTGCAGCCTAGGACGTAAGCTGGCTTGTTGTTGCTGTTCGGATGCTGAGCCCCGGCCAACTCTTTGTGACCCCGTGGACCACCTCCTGGAATGTGCGGTCTCTCACTGTCTCTTGGAGTTTGCTCAAATTCACGTACATTGGGCTGGTGCTGCAATCTGACCGTCTCATCCTCCGCCACCCCTTCTCCTTTTGCCTTCAACCTTTCCCAGCATCGGCGTCTTTTCCAGCGAGCTGGCTCTTCACATCAGGCGGCCAAAGGACTGGAGCTTCCGCTTCAGTGTCAGTCCCTCCAGTGCAAACATGCACGGAGAGAAGTCAAGTCTGACTCTTTTGCGGCTCTACGGGCTATCGCCCACCGGGCTCCTCTGTCTATGGGATCTTCCAAGCGAGAATACTAGAGCAGGTTGACATTTCCTCCTACAAGGCCTCTTCCCAACCCAGAGGTCAAACCCATGTCTCCTGTGTCTCCTGCGTTGCAGGCAGATTCTTTAAAAATACGTGTGTATCTCAGGGCAGCGCTGGCCCTGACTCCAAAACAAAAGTCAAAGAATGGCCAACTACTGAGAGTCAGTTATGTGGACAAGTACTGATACTACGCAGGAGCACACGAAGAGACAAGAAAGGCACATTTCCAGCTCCTGGGATTTAAGAGCTTACACTTTAATTCCACACCCTAGACACCCCAGCGCACTCACATGCTTGGAACAATGGAGGTTTGAGAACTCCAACTAACATTCAGTCCTGTAGACAAAGCGAAATTTTTTTCTGAAGGAAAAAACATTTGAAAAGACCGGTAGGATACTTTTATATTCAGAAAAATAGAAAACGCTCTTGTTATAAAATACTAGAAATTCTAGATAAAATACAAACATATTATATATATATATATATATATATATATATATATATAGCTTAATGCATAGTTGAATACATAAGAAAATTACAATATTTTACAGTGGCCAAGAATAGAAACTGAAAATATAAGGATAAGACACTGAAGAAAATCAACAAACAGATTTGTAATAAAGTGAAAGAGTTTTTCTAAAAGCTGAAAATATGGTCAGCAAGGGAATTCCCAGGTGGTCCAGTGCTTAGAACTCTGCTGCCACCGCAGGGGGCACAGGTTCCATACCCAATCGGGGACTAAGATCCTGCATGCTGCGTGGCGGCGGCCTAAACAAATAAATAAAAATACGGTCAACGAAGTTAAAACTCAATGGGGAGGTTTTAGACAGCAGAAGAGATCTGAGACATTCTGCAAAATTGTAGTTAAAAAGAAGAAAAATAGAATGGGAGCAAGACACTTAGAGGAAAGAATAAAAGGTCCTAATATATGTAACAGAGGGAGAAAGGTGAGGAGGCATGTTAGAAAAGATAATAGATATGAACTTTCCAGAAAGTATGACACACATAGATCTTGCTAATCAGGGAGCACAAGTAGGATAAATAAAAATCGATCCACATCTCAATGCTTCAAGTGAACTGCAGACCATCATAGACGAAGAGAAGCTATTCTTTAAAAAAAGAAAAATACAGCAGAAAAATATGCTCAAAATGTTGAGAAGAAATATATGGCTAAATTATGTTTCAAAAGGGAAAGTAAAGTAGACATTTTCCAACAAAGAGCATACCACTAACACCCTTTGTAAAAGTACTGCTAAAGGGTGTATTTTAGGGAAAACAATTGAATCTGGAACTAAGAACAATGCAAGATGAAATCGTGAACAAAGGCATCAATAAAGCTCAGAGAATATAAAACAGTACAGCATAAAAAAGTAATGATTTTTTAATAAAATAAATGATTGCTAACTTACGGGATATAAAAGCAAGGTGGACATAATGGGAAAGATCTGAAAAATAATATACACACACACACACACACACACACACATATATATATATATATATATATATGTATGTATGTATATATGGGCTCCCCTAGGGGCTCAGAGGCAAAGAATCCACCTGCAACACAGGAGATGAAAGATGGATCCTGGGTGGGAAGATCCCCTGGAGAAGGAAGTAGCAGCCCACTCCAGTCCTCTTGCCTGGAAAATCCCATGGACAGAGGAGCCTGGTGGGCTGCAGTCCATGGGGTTTCAAGAGTCAGACATGAATTAGCAGCTAAACTGTTACCACTGACATATATAAATATACATATGTTTTTAATTACTTTGCCCTACATTTGAAACATTGTGAATCCTCTGCACTTCAATAAAATACTAATATTAAAAATAAACATTTTTAATTTTTTTTCATTAAAAAGTAAGGTGAAGGGCTTCCCCAATGGCTCAGTGGTGAAGAATCCACCTGCCAGTGCAGGAGACACAGGTTCAATTCCTGCTCCGGGAAAATCCCACGTGCTGTGGAGCAGCCAAGCCTATGAGCCCCAACTACAGTGCTCCGAGCCCAGGAACGGCGACTACCGAAGGCCGTGTGCCCGGAGCCCTGCTCTGCAAGAGAAGCCAGCACGGTGAGGAGCCCAAGCACCACAGCCAGAGGGTAGCCCCCGCTCGCTGCGACCAGAGAAGAGCCCTCGGAGAGACGAAGACCCAGCATAGACAGACATAAATAAAGTAAATAAATTATGTTTTTAAAAAAGCAAGATAGAAATAAAATTCTTAGCAGTACTAACATGTAAGCTGGACTGTACAATCAGGCTTATTAATAAAACTTTCTAAAGCTCTTATATTATTTGATAGAAGATTAGGGTTTTTTTTTCAGTTATTAAAGATAATCACCAAAGTAAGAAAAATATGTGTAATTTCCAAACCTGTAGAGACGCTGAAAGAGAATGCAGAAATTTTAAGAACTTTTCATTAAATATGATAGATGGAATCACTGTTTTATTTCTGCTCCCTCCTGAAAATACTCTAAAAATAGTATTAACATTAATAAGTGAGTTTAGCAAGGTTGAAAGATAAAAGACCAGTATGCAAAAATCAATTCTATTTCTACATGCTAGCAACAAACAATAGGAAATCAGAATTTAAACAACACTTCGGGGACTTCCCTGGTGGTGGTCCAGTGGCTGACTCCGTGCTAACAGGGCAAGGAGCCCAGGCTCACCCCTGATGAGGAACTAGGCCCACATGCCGCAGCTAAGACCCGGTGCAGCCAAGTCAATAGGCTTTAAAGCACTGTGCACAGAAGCACCCAGAATCTTGGACTGCACAGGGGAAGATCTGACAGGAGCATAAAGTCTGTACACTGAAAACTACAAAGGTGTTGCTGAGAGAAACCAAAGAGGGGCAAAATAAGCAGAGATATAGACCTTGTTCATAGATCAGGATGACATACTTAAGATCACTTAAAGCTCAAAATGGAACAACTGAGGTTCAGGCATTCGCAATGGAGCCAGGTGGCGTGGTGGGTGTGGTTTCAGTCCTGTCCTTGCATCACTGAGAACTTAAATTCTCTGAATTGTAGCAAACTCAGGGACCACCAATCATTTTCAAAACAGTATCTGCTATCAACTTTCAAATGCAACCTTGTAACTGTGATGGTTCTAGATCCTAATAATTTCTTGTTTAACAAGTACCCTTACTTCTTACCAGTGGCCGATTCTAATTCTTAACAAGCAATTTATATAACTTTGCAGTTTTTGCCTTTATTTGCCTCCCCCATTTTGTAGTCCAAAGAACACAATTCAAGTGCTTCTTGAATTTGCATCTCCCAGGCTATAGTCCTCAGCTTGGCTCAAATAAAACTCTTTTCTATTCCTATTATAGAGTGTTTATTGATTACTTGTTGACAGGAGAAAGACACATGTTGTTAAGATGTCAATTTCCCCCCAATTAATCTAAGTCTTCAGTGACATCCAAATAAAGTTCCAGCAGGACTTTTTGTAGAAATGGACAATTTGACTCTAAAATTCATATAGGAACTCAAAGGACTAGAATAACCAAATCAATTTTGAAAAAGAAGAACAAAATTGAATGGCTCACACAACCTAATTTTAACACATCATAAAGCTATAGTAATCAAGACAATGTAGTAACAGATGAATAGATCAGTGGAGCAGAGTCCAGAAACAGAGCCACAAACACAAACAACTGATCTTTTGCAAAAATGCAAAGACAACTCAATGGAGCATTGTCCTCTCCACCGTGCTGCTGCTGAAAACTAGATGCCACATGCAGAATAATGCGCCTCCATCCACACCTCACACCAGACACGAATATGGACTCAGAATGATCACAGACCCAAAGGTGAAACCTGAAATTGTAAGACTTGAAGACAACCCAGGAGGAAGTGTGACATTTGATTATGCGAAAATTTCTTAGACATGATACCAAAAGCAATTCCCATTAAAAATTTGATAATCAGACCATCAGATTTTTCACCATTTGGCACACGGAATGACACTGTCCTAGGAAAACAGAAAGACAAGTCAAAGAATGGGAGAAAATACAAGTGACCCTTGAATAACATGGGGGTTGGGGCACCAACCCTCCACACAGCTGAAAATCCATGTATTATCTTAGAGTCAGCCTTCCATATGTAATGTGCATCTGTGGATTCAACCAACTAGGGAATCTTGTAACACTTAATATGTATTTATGGGGAAAAATCCATGCATAAGTGGGCCAGCACAGTTCAAAACCATATTGTTCAAGGGTCAACTCTACTCGCAAAGCACATATTTTAAAAGGATGTGTATTCAAAATATTCAATTTATCTAATTCTGGAAAATACACAGTCGTCTATAGTGAGAAAGTCTAGGAGGAAATGCTTCCCTGATAGCTCAGCTGGTAAAGAACACATCTTCAATGCAGCAGACCCTGCTTCAATTCCTGGGTTGGGAAGACCCACCAGAGAAGGGATCGGCTACCCACCCCAGTATTCTTGGGCTTCCCCTGTGGCTCAGCTGGTAAAGAATCCACCTGCGATGCAGGAGACCTGGGTCTGATCCCTGGGTTGGGAAGATCCCCTGGAGACGGGAGAGGCTATCCACTCCAGTATTCTGGCCTGGAGAATTCTATGGACCGCCCAAGCGGTCCCAAGGAGTCAGACACGACTGAGTGATTTTCACTTTCACTTTCAGGGAATATATTGGATATGTAAATATATGGATATATTTACTATCTCAAATGTGATGATGGTTTCACAAGAATATACATGTCGAGAACTATCTCATTGTAAACTTTATGTGCAGTTCATTGTATGTCAATTACACCTTCATAAAGCTGTGTTTTGAAAAATAGAACAAGAAAACTAACAGCTATCATTCCTCTAGAGCTCGGCATGCTTGGTTGTTTCTCTGGCTGCATTGTGTTTGCAAGTTTCTGTTTCATTCAGAGTAGGAACAACTCAGCTCTCTATCTATCCCTAGGAGGTAGATACAGACATAGACTAAGTTCTGGCCAATGAGATGTTGGCGGTATCCTCTACCACAGCGCACTTCTGAACAGTCTTTCTTGCCCTCTCTGTGGAAGGCAGACTTGCTGACTAGCTCCAGCAGACCTCTTGGAACACAGAGTGATCTTCATGAGAAAAAAGAATACCTTGACTAAAGTTAATTATTGGGGGCATTTTTAGTTTGTTTTGTTCAAACTGAACCTAATCCTGATAGAGCCTCTTTCAATGATGCTTAGTATCGTGGAGCTTCTCCTCAGACTTTGGAAAGGCTAGATCTTGAGACGGTTGACACTTTAACCGGAGGTAAAGAAACAGACATTGTCCTCATGCTTCCTGCAGGCATCCTCTCCAAGTGGCTGACGTGGCTTCCCCTCCATGATCCAGTCTGCTGTTTTCATCTGCTGTCACCTCCTTCCTGGCGATGGACAGCAGCTTCTTCTCCTCACCTGCAAGTGAGTCCAACTCGATCATTTCTTAATACTACTTTGGCCCAGTTACACCTCCCGCTGAAAACAAGTGACACATTTTATGTTAGTATGACAGCTTTCATTGCTCTAATTCATGTTATAGCTATTCTTTCACGTTATAGCTATACTTCCACATGATCTACCAAGCCATTAAGTTGAGGCGGGCAGAGGCCTGGCAGGAGAAGCAATAAGACTCGCCAGCATCCCAAGGAAAGAGCGGGCGGAACCTCAGCACAGACGAGGCCCTGACTCTGCACCCATCCTGCGCTGCACAGAGCTCTCCACCTTCACATGTTTATTCACCACTTTTAAAGCATTTGTCAGACACTCGTTCCGTCGCAGAACTATGCCGCGTCAAGCACTGGGGATACTGAGCAGCCAGACCTGCTCTTGGTTCCCAAGGAGCTCCCAAGCAGGAGACAACTTTTTACACGTGCAGACAGTATCAGGGAGAAGTGTGGCTGAGCTGCGGTTTAAGACAATTTTTTGGTGTCTTCCCTTGTCTGTTTTTAGGAAAGAACCAGAAGACCCTGGGGTTTCCCCCTTTTCTCCTTTCATTATCGGTCATTTCCACCTGCCACTTCATAATCATCTCCTCTGAGCCTCCATGGGATGAACGGAGTTTTTAATGTGTCCCCAGACTATTCACTGTCATCTCAAAGATTTTGCCTTTCCATACTACTTATTGACAGCTTTCTTTTTATTTACCATTCATTTCTGAATTGGTCATTTCATCTTCATCCATGCTTAACCAGCATATGTTCTTCCTGCTGTGAGGTGACGGCCCCCCCCATTTTAGTCACCACCAAATTCCCCTTCACCCCCCTTGATTTTCTATCTTTAGCTGTTTTTCTGGCCTTCTTCACTAGGCTTTTGCAGGGGGCACTCCCAACTCTTGGGCCTCTTTAAGAACTCAAAGCTTTTGGAATTCAGGGCTGGAAAAAAAATGTAACCTTTCCTGAAGGGCAACTTGATGGCAGAATCCCCACTAAACCGGGGCCTAACAAAGCCCGGCTCTCTCGCCAACTAACCATGACCTTGGGCAAGTTGCCCAGGCCCCGCTAGGGACTCTGGGCCCCAGGACCCGTTTTGGTAAAGGTTTTACTGGAGCCCCTGGTGCCCCTGGCGCCGATACAGTGCAGTTCTAACTGTGCTGACCTGTGCTGTCCACTGGGCAGCCACTAGCAACGTAGCCACTGAGGCCTTGAAATTCGTCCAGTCCAATTCGAAATGTGTCCCAAGCATGCAACAGACACTGGATAACAGGTGATATGAAAAAAGAAGAATAGATCACACGCTGAAAGAATAGTGATTTGGATATACTGGGTTAATGGAATATAATGTTGAAGCCAATTTCACCTTCTTTTTACTGTTTTAAATGTGGTTCCAAACACATTTTTAATCACATCCGGGCTGCTCACGGTGTGGCCACGGGCCAGCACCCAGATGGCCTGACTCACCCAAGACACGCAGTAACAGGGGACACATTCGTCTACATTAGTCACCAGGCGACCTGGAAGGTAGGAGTCTAGAGCAGGGTTTCCTAGTCTGAGGGTTGAGGACAGAAGCCCTGGGCAGAATCCAGGCGGTCTACGAGCTTTATTTGGGTTTATCTGGCTGCGCAGGTCTAGCTGTGGATGAGGGACCTTGAGTTGCAGCAAATGAAGTCGGCTGCAGCACGCGGGGTCTAGCTCCCCGCGCTCACTGAAAGCACAGTCTTAACCGCTAGACCATGAGGGAAGTTCCCTGAACCTTAAAATTAACATCTTTATTTTCACTAGTCTCTACCTGAAATTTTACAGTTTCCTTCCATTATGAGTGTAGGCAACAAGCCACTGGAATATTAGCTGTACTTGTTTCTCAGCAGTAGAAATCAGAGTTATTTTCCTAACACTTTACAGTTGTTGGGTAATTTCAAAATGCCATTTAATTTCATCACTACAACACCATTGTGGTAGTTATAAGACCTGCCACTGGATCTTAATGTGTTACTAAAGAAGCACATTTAATACTGTACCAAAGATTTGCTTTTATATTTTGGTAAATATGTCTCAGCATAATTTATTTTCTTAAATGTGTTTTGGATGCTATTTCATATGCATAAAAACATTATTATTCTGAGAAGTGGCCCTTGGACTGCTAGAGGGGTCCATGGTGCGCGCACACACACACACAAAAGACTAAAAACCCAGTCAAGGAAGACAAGCCATTTTCATTGTTAGGGGTACCGGCAGGCCCTAAATGAGAGGGGAACACCCCTGCCGAGGGGGCTGCCAGGACAAACTAGGCTGTCCCCCTGGAGATGCCCAGTGCCCTCAGTGCTTGCAGCGTGGATGCTTCAGTTACAGAACAAGAGAACGTAGTATCTGACCGCTCTGGTTTGGGGCAAGGACTTTGTGATAATTTGCCATTTTGAGATCCTAAAAAGCAGACCATCAAATATTTGAATCCATTTAAAATTACTAAATGATTGTACAACAGATATCCTTCCTATTCCATCCCTAATGTATCTCCCGTCTCAGAGCCTCACACTGGGGTCGGGGTGAACAAGAGGCCCAGAAATGGGAGGGTTTACTTAGCGTGTCTATTGTCACCCTGCTTATTTAACTTACATGCAGAGGACATCCTGAGCAATGATGGTCTGGACAAAGCACAAACTGGAATCAAGACTGCCGAGAGAAATATTAATATCAATAACCTCAGATATGCAGATGACACCATACTTTTGGCAGAAAGTGAAGAAGAACTAAAGAACCTCTTGATGAAAGTGAAAGAGGAGAGTGAAAAAGTTGGCTTAAAGCTCAACATTCAGAAAACTAAGATCATGGCATCTGGTCCCATCACTTCATGGTAAATAGATGAGGAAACAGTGGAAACAGTGACAGACTATTTTGGGGGGCAGATTGGAAATTAAAAGACACTTTAATTGGTGACTGCAGCCATGAAATTAAGATGCTTACTCCTTGGAAGAAAAGCTATGACCAACCTAGACAGCATATTAAAAAGCAGAGACATTACTTTACCAACAAAGGTCCGTCTAGTCAAAGGTCCCTTCAGTCACTGAGCGACTGAACTGTTACTTAGCATGCAGGTGGGCACAGCCTGGGATGTTCTTAGTCCTAGGGCTGGGGTGGGCTAAAGCTCTGAAGCCTTTGGGTTGGTCTGTGCACGACAATAATCCTGTTTTGGGTTTGCTAAGCCCTCCTCTGGCAACTAGCCTGAGGGAAGGGCTCTGACAGAAGCTACAGAGGAATACGGTTGAGGGATCCCCACCAGCCACTTCTCCCAGGAACCCTTCTAGGAACCCAGTCGCACCCATGGAGCTCAACTACTAAGTGAACAGAGGCAGCGGCCCCTCGCAGGACACCGTGCGCCAGGCAGCCCTGCCTCTGTGCACCAGCTCTCATCCAACAGAGCTAAGAGGGGCCCTTACCCCGACAGTACAGCTTGCCCAAGAGCACACAGCCATTACGTACGCAAAGCAGCCAGCGTTTAAACTAAATCTGTCAACTCCAGAGTGATTTCCCCCGACAGGCTGCCTCCTCTTGGAGTTGAAACCAGACAACGCTGAAATCAGTGAGCAGAAGGTGGAAGCCCTTTTACAGAACTCAGCTGACCTCCAACTAACCAAATGCAAGTTTTAAAAGATGCTTGATTCTGTCTCTTCCTTCTCCTGTTCTCCAAGCCAGGCCCTTCTTCCTGTAGCTGCCAAAGAGAATCAGTCCAGCAGCAACACCTCAGCTTCTGCTACCGACACTCGCCCTCGAAAAGCCCTAAAAGATGAGGGGCTTTCGCTTCCAATTCCAAATCAAATCCACTGCAGACCTACAGCCCAGCAGTGGGATCTGGACCCAGTCGTTTTGCCGATGGGCCCTAGGTTCCTCGGTTCCTCATCTGTGAAATGAAGGGACTGGACTTCAACGGTTTCAAAGAAAACCCTAAGAACTCTCAAGGGAGATGCTGCGTTTCTGCTTTCAACATTGAGATCCAAGAAGACTTGACGAAGGGTTCCATGACTGAAAGCACGTCTGGACCAGATGACTTCTGAAAGCTTGCCCCACTTGCCAGGACATCCTAGGAACTCTCCAAGGACAGCCTTACTCGGGTGTCTCCTGGTGATGGGGTGTGGGGTGAAGATGTCTAACAACTTAAGAGGGCAGCGCTATACTTGAATGAGCTTCTGAGCAGAATTTAACCCCCATTTCCAGTCCCCGTGGAGGCAGGGAAGGGCTTTAAACAGCACAGATGATATTTTGGGGAGAAACGGGCTCCTCACCAGTGCTATGAACAGTCTATAAGATTAAATACACAAGGCTTCAATTCGGCCTATACATCTGATCTTGTACTTTGTTATAAAAGGTCCTCTCCCTAGGCCTGCAGAATCAGAATCTTCAGGAATGGATCATAGTAGTGTCTTTAACGAGCCCCAGTGATGATGGCCAACCTTGGGAAACACCACACTAGATTGTAACAATAGAGAAACTAAGAAGTAGGAGCTGAGGGTCCTGTCTCCCTAGTGAAGACTTTAGTAAAGATCTTCCAGGAAAAGAAAAAAAAGTCTAGACTTCTAGGCCCTGACAACTCTCCTAAAGAGCATTAGCCCAACAGCCCAAGGCCATCTCCTGTTGAGAAACGAGGTCTACCACTAGATGGCAGACATGTGCCAGGCAGCCTCATCCTATTGCTTGACCCACTTCCCGGCTTCCTCCGCAACCCTGGAACAGGGCCTCATTGCTGGCATACTCTGCAGGGCTGAAGACGGCGAAGTCCAGGAGTGCTCATCAAAGCCAGGAATTTCAGGAACTGAGAAGAGAGTACATGGTATGCGTGGTCCTCACTGATAAAGAGGGATCTGGAAATACCCTCAACTCTAACTCCCTGGGCAAGAGCCTCCTGGGCCGGTCAGATAAAGCCCCACGTGACAGACGAGTCTGCAAGGAGTGGTGAGGCTGGCTTTCCCTGGCCCAGGGCAGTCAGCACTCAGCTGTGTGACCCCACGGCCACTTCAGCCTCACTCAGCAGCACATCGTGGGGACCTCACTGTGAAAGTGCGTGCCGAGTGTAGACGGCCCTGTGTTTGTGTAACGCACGATTTCTCATTCTCCCACCCTTTACCTCCATCCATTCATCCAAGATGTGTCTGGATCAATCTTTGTTGTTCAGTTGCTAAGTCGTGTCTGACTCTTTGTGACCCCATGGACTGTAGCCCGCCAGGCTCCTCTGTCCATGGGATTTCCCAGGCAAGAATACTGGAGTGGGTTACCATCTTCTTCTCCAGGGGGTCTTCCCAGCCCTGGGATCAAACTCCGTGTCTCCTGCATTGACAGGTGGATTCTTTACCACTGGGCCCCAGGGAAGCCCCGGATAACTCTTTAGTCCTGGCTCAAATTGACGCCACTGGCTAATTTGTTATTTCAGTTCATAGTTTATTGAGAAGCTACACCATGGAAAGTTAACTTCATGTTGGGTTTTGGCGAATGTGTTTAAACTGTTTTAAACCGCCCTCAGTACCAGATGACGACAGAAATCAGTCCCCATGGTCCCCTCCTCAAAGCTCCTTTCCCATATCCTAGGCCTCCTTCTCCACCTCTCATCGGTAGGCAGAACTTTTATGCAGGTCCTGACAGGCTTCTTTCAATCTGAGTCAAGGTGGTTTGATTAAAGCAGCGCTTACTCACTCAGACTAGTGAGTGCAGGCTGTGGGGCAGTAGGTGACTCAGAGGACATTGTGACAGATGGGTGGGGAGGCAAAGCGAAGGGCTCGGAGCTTCACTGGCCTGCACCACTGCCCCTCCAGCTACAAAGAAGCAGAACTGAGCTCTGAGAAATGAGTGGAGTCCCAAGCAGAGCATCCAGCTCCAAACAAGGTACACAGGTAGGGGAGATGTGGGAGCAGCGTGCAGCCGAAGTGGTTGTGAAACCATGGCTCACAAGGTTTTCATCTGCCTGCAGAAAATCACCAAGCTTGATAATACACACTTACGGGTTATCTAAAAACATACAAGCCTTCCGAGAGGGATTCCTCTTAAAGTCAAGTCCGTTTGGACCGAAACTCCTCAATGGGTTTGCCTCTGTCCTCGGGCCGAGCGGCTGGAAAGAGCAGGGCAGCTCCGCACACCGATGAGGGTCAGGGGGCCGGGTGAAGGGGTGGAAGGGCAGCTGCGGGGGCGGGGGCGGGGGTGCTGTGAGGGGGCAAAAGCCAAGTGTTTTAAGGTCTCTGGTGCTAACGAGGGGGCCGACGGTCCTCTGCGCTGACTGTGACTGAACTGAATTGACAGAGTCACTTAAGGTAATGACACTCGTGTTCGTATGTGCATTCACCTTGAAGCTGTTCTCTGTTGTGATGCCAACTTTCCTCCACCCAACAAGGGTTTAGAAGGCTTTGTTTGGGCTTTTATTATTAAAGTCGAGGAAGGGACGGCAAAGGGAGGGGAGGGAGGGAAGACACTCCACCAACTGGATGCCCTCAGAGGAAGCAGAGCCAGCTAGAGCCAGAGAACAGAAGCCTCCCAGGGACACTGGCCTGGCTCTCAGGGATGCAGCAGAAATGTGCCAGCGCGCGCAAGGAGGCCTGCGGCGCAGCAGAGGATGGGGGAGCTTGGCGACAGCAGGCTGGCGCCCACGTGCAGCCAGCGAAGGCCCAGAGCGCTGCCCTCCCGTCACCCCCTGGCCTCAGACACTGCTCCTCCCGACAAGCACCACAGAGAAGGCGAGAACGGGTTCTTTTCTGTTCAGTCTTTATTTACAGCAAAGTACAGAGCATGTGGTCATTTAAGGAAGCGCTAACAAGTAAGTGCAGAGCAGCAGAAGGAAAAGGGGAAAGTGCAAGCATCTGAAAGACTGAAAAAAAAAAAAAAAGGCCTACGTCTCTGTTCACCTCCTCAGCCTGTTCCTGAGGCAGGACCAGCCAGGCACTGGCCACCTCTACGGGTGGCCGGACACGGCCTTGAAGCCAGCCGCTGCCTGAGGAGGGCCGCAGAAGGCGCGGAGACCAAGTTCAAGGGGACTCCGCTCCAGACTCGCCCTGACGGTCTCCCGAGCATGCTCTCAGCCTCACTCTAGTCTGCTGGATGCTGAGACTTTGCCAATCTACCCTGAGGTCAGGGCGAAGGGCAGGAGTGGCAGAGAAGCCAGCCCTTTCCAGAAGCCCAGCTCTGGGACCCGCAGCCACCCTAGCCTGCCTCACCCACGTGGTCATTGACAAGCAGGTGGGAGACTCCAGGGCAGAGGAAAACCTGCAAGAGGCTACTAGTTTCTGCCAATGGCTCTGGGCCCTGGGGCAGGTCAAGGCTGCTGAATCAGGGAGGCCGCACAGCAACGACAAAGGAGGCGACGCACGAACCTGCTGCACACAAGCCTGGCCTTGGGGCCACACAGGGGGCTGGCAACCCACCCTGCGCGCCAAGACGAGCGTCCAAGCCAGCCCAGGAGAGGCAGGAGGCCAAAGTCCTTGACCGTCCAGCAGCCAGGACCACAGTGGGCTGCTGCTGTTCACAGATCCCGAAGGGTGAGCTGGAGACGCCTGCGTGACCCTCCACGGCCTGCTCTTCACAGACCATCACCTCTCAGGGCCCACGCTATCCACTCCAAACCCAATTAAGCCTGAGGTGACAACACCGCATCTGCCTCACACACACTCCCATCTCTCTGCTCCTGTTGGTCTCAGGCTGCCCAAGAACAAGAAACGCAGGATGGCAGAAGTTCCCTCAGTGTGAAGGAGCGTGGGACCAGGACTTCCCGCAACACAACGCCTGTTGCCTAAGCACACGAAGGCCCGCACAGTGGGAGAAGCAGGCGCCACCGGGCGTCTCTGAAGCCGAGAGAGTCCCGGCACACACAGCCAACACCGCCCTACTCTGCTCATCTGTGCTGCCTCCCGGACAGCAAGCAGTATCCATTTCTGGCCTAATAATTCTATCCGATGCTCCAGCAAACACAGAGATCAGTGGCTCTTAAAATACCAATTCCAGGATGTGCCGCATAGAAAGCTCAAGTTCAGATAGATACACGGTTGGCTAAATGCTGGGGTCCCCACAGGGCGGAGCTTCCTGTCCCCTCCTTGCCCCAGACTTTCTGTGTCACAGAACCAGAGTAGTCATTAGCACGGCCAGAGAGCCCCCAGCCAAGAGGCCAAGATACCACGAGGGGGGGCTTCCCTGGAGGCTCACAGAGTACAGAATCTGCCTGCAGTGCAGAAGACCCAGGCTCGGCCCCTAGGTCTGGAAAACCCCCTGCCAAAGGGAATGGCTATTCACTCCAGTGGTCCCGCCTGGAGAACTCCATGGACAGAGGAGCCTGGTGGGCTACAGTCCATTGGATCGCAGATCAGACGCGACTGAGTGACTGGCACTTTGACTTCATGAGGCAGGGCAGCCCAAGAACTGTTTCCCACCAAGGAGAGGGCTCTGCTCAGAGACCCTGGAGGCTTGGTCCCAACACCACGAGTGGATGAAAAAGCAGCTAAGTAAGTCAAGGCTCAGAGATGAGAAGACTCCATCTTCCAAGGCAGTAGGACAGACAGCCAAGGCACTGAACGGTTTGGCACCGGGAAGCTTCAAGTAAAGTTGAGCGTGCTGCCCACCAGAGGGCCCAGGCCGAGACAGGGAAGTGCTTTCCCTGAACACAGACAGGCCCCAACAAAGCAGGAGGCCCCTGGGTCCTCTGGATCCCAACCCAGGCCTGCCATCCACCCTCCACCTCAGAACTACACAGGGCATGACTGGAAAGATGACCAATCCTGATTTGCAAATGTGCACTTCAGAACTCAGCCAGCGCCCAGGCACCGGCCTTCCGAGCAGGCACCTGGGGGCCTTCCCTTGCTCCAACTCAGCAGCTGCGCCCCTCAGGGGCTCCTTCCAGGGCCTGTAGTACAGTCTCCTGAAGGTCTCAGGGGTGGCAAAGCCCTGCTGCAGATTAGGTTTGACTTTTAGACACAGCCCAACAGACTTAGAGTCAAGTGGAGTCCAGAGAGGGGAAGCAACCGGGGGAGGCTGAGCCTACGGGAACAAGTCAGTGTGGCCCGGGCCAGCGGCGTTGGCTACAAAAGCAATGGGAGGAGAAGGGGTCCCCAGAACGTTCCAGGCTGTGGCAGTCACAAGGGAGTAACTAAGGGCGCAGCCTATCGAGCGCTGAGATGGTCCACGCTGAGATGAAAAGGTCCTGGCTCTTCTGCAGTTAAAAGATGAGGCTTTAGAACACTACACTCACAGCTCCTCCATCACTAGGTCCCCTGCTTCCTCCAGCCCTCCCCACCAAGAATCTTCAGGAATCTGCTTCCAAAGAAGGAAGTTTCCACCAAGAGGGGGGCCTCGGGGAAAGCCAGAATTCTCCACCCCAAATGCTTTCAGCCTAAGACTCCAACTTGTAATTTAAAACCGCTGCTCTTCCTCCCTGCCTCTTGCGCCCAGCTGCCAGGTGACGTGGCTGCACGGTACATCAGTAAATCAGCGTCGCCATGACGCTGCCTGTCACAGTCCCTGTTGTCTTCACCTCGCTGCAAATCCCTCAGGTTGGGGAACAAACACTGCAGCCCCCTACACAGCACAGCTCTCTGGCTGCACAGCTCTCTCACAGGTCTCTCTGACCTGCCCTGGATGGCTGCCACGAGAGGTCCTCAACCAAAGCCCAGGCTGCTGGGGTCCACTGTGCACCCCCCAATCTGGGGGAAGGCCCGAGGACTATCACTGGTGACCTCCCGGGAAGAGGTCAGCATCTCAGACACTACGCCAGGCACAGCCTCTCTTTCCCCACTCTGTCAGGAAGTGACCCCATCACATCCCCACCAGGGAAGGAGGGAGAAGCAGCTCTGGTCTTCGGAAGCGGGTGAGTAAGGAAGGAAACAGCCAGCTGCCTGAGCAGCCAGAGGTGGGGTGGGGGCAAGAAGAAAACACAGAAGACTCGTTTCCCTCAGAGGGCTTCTTCCCTGAGTTTGATTTTTTAATTGAGGTCTTGCCTAATTTCAACTCAGAAAAAAAAAGAGAGAGAGAGAAGAGAAAATAAAAGAGGATCTCTTATCCACATTATCCTAAAGCTCCAGCTCCAAGAAGGTAGCATCTGGCAGGGGAGGTGATCAAAGTTTCCAAACTGCACTTCCAAATTGTCACACAGATGCTGGGAGCCACGAGGCCCGAGCCTCCCTTCCACAGCCACCCGAGCCTGCCCCAGCGGGCACACGCCGGGCACCAGGCCTCCAGTGAAACCCCGGGTCCAGCCCCCAACTCGCTCAAGGACAGGCCCTCCTACAGAATACTTACGGCAAACAGCTGTACAGTATTTGTACATTTACACAAAAATAGATCCTTTTATATATATATATGTATTTATAACTGGTTACACGTTGGACTCATAATTAGGCATCACCAGTAGTAGTTGGCACAGTTTGTCATTTAAGCTCAGGGTCAACTTCTGTTTCATTTCGTCGCTCCGAAGTACCAAAAAAAAAAAAAGGCATTTCATCTCCATGGTGTTTTCTTAAATACAGCAATGTCAGAGGAAACCATATGTATAGATGCACAGTGCCTCCTGCCCCCTCCTCCTGTCCCTTGGAGACGGGTCAGTGTGGCCGGCTGCTGGACTCCGAGGCCTGCCTCTTGCGTGAGGGGGTGTAGCCGTTGAGATAGCCGTTGGTCTGCCGCTTGGAGAGCCCCCCATTCAGGATGTCCTGGATGTGCTGCACGATGAGGTTGATGGCCACTGCGGAGCAGAGAAGGGCAGTGTCAGGGGCACACGGGCCGTGGGAGCGGGTCTGCGGGCCGTGGGTCTGTCCGGGCGGAGGGCACACAGGGACCGGGGATCAACAATTGTGCCGGAGGCTGGCTCTGCTGCTCGCGGGCAAGTCGCCCAAGCCCCCAAACCTCCATGGGGGCTGATATGGCCACGCAGCAGAGTTCTCAGAGCGAGGTGACCTGGGACACAGCAAGCCCTGAGTGTGAGGCTTCTTACCAGGACGTGACCAGAGGCACCAACTGGATGGAAGCGATCGACCCAAACTCTGCAGACACGAGGACTGGCCTCTGTTCTGACACCGCCAGTTAGCTGTGAGCCCTTTCCACCAGGGAACCTACCAGCTCCCCACCCCAAAGGCAGGGAACCCCACAGAAGGCCCTCTCCTCCAAAGGTAAGGCTGGACTCTCCTTCCTTAGCCTAAGAAATAAATCATATGCTTCAAGCACATGATCAACGCTAACATCACCAAAAATAAGATAGGCATCAAGTGCTCTCTGGGGAGATGCCCCAAGAACACGGCTCCCCAGGGTACTCTCCACGATGCATGAGCGGAAGCCAATCACGAGGACACAAAGGCAAACCCAAGCTGAGGGCCGTTCTATAAAAACAACGGGCCTGTGCTCCTCAAAAATGTAGTGTCACAAAAAACAAAGAAAGGCCAAGGAAGTTTAAAGGAGATTAAGTTCGTATAAAGTGTCTTGGACGTGACGGGCGCACCGCAGCTCAAATGAAGAAATACATAATGAATTCTCATCCTTGTGACTCACTCCCAAACGGCTCAGCAAAGCATTAACTTTTTAAACAGAGGAAAACTGAAATAAATTATAAAGAGAAGAGGAAAACAGGGTCTTCTCCCAACTCAACTCTGCCCCGTTACGCCTGAATCCAAAGATACGCCAACCTTCTAGAGAAGGCAGAGCTACTGCATAAATGCGCGGTGGTGAAAATCCTTTTCCCCTCAGGAAAAGCTACCTTGGCCTCTCTAAATGAAGTCAAGAAGGAACTCCGATTTCACTAAAAAATGGCCGTAGATACCAGGTGCCCAGGCATCACTGGGAACAACAGCAGAAGGTACCCACTGCCCTCTGATCACCACCAGAGGAGCAAGAACAAGTCCACGTCCGCCCCGTTTGCAAGCAGGCATAGACGCAGGGGCCCGTGCTCAACGTTGGGCGTGTGGGTGTGAGCCCCTTTCTGGCTCACAGCGGCAGCCAGGGCCTTGTTGGGTTACCGCATCCCCTCCGAAGCGGAACTGACAAAGGGAGGAGTCACGCCCCACAGACGGCGCCCCGCAAGGACTCACCGAGATTATCTGCACCTCTAGGGATGATCACGTCAGCGTATTTCTTTGTCTGTGGAGAAAGACATTTATAACATGTTAGATGGATGACAATGCACTAAGGAGAGAAGCTGGCCCAAGCCCTTCTCCAAGGGAATGTGGGGAAAGGGCCAGCCTTCACCTGCTAATCCCAGAGGGCAATAATCTGTGACTTCAAATGTAATATATTTCAAGCACTTCATCTAATTTATAATAGATCAGCGTTTTCCTGAGTTCTCATTGACATTTAACATTTTTTCAGCTTACAACCTGCACAATGAACATGGTCTAGGAAACCAAATATACACCTGCCTCTTCACCACTATGAAATGCCTCAATTTGTAAAACCCAAACTTATGAAGAAGCAGTTCACCTTGAACTTCAACAGTTTGTCTAGTCGGAAAAAGTTAAGTCCCACTGATGAGCATTTTCACTGGCTCTGTTATGACACAGCCTTAAAAAAAGAAAAACTAAAGCCCAGTTTTGGGTTTTTTAGTTTACTGAGACTGTGTGGACCGTTTTACAAACTGCTGTGTCCTGGTGAGACTGTGTGAACGCTGCCTTGGGACACGGATCTTCACCCTGCGCCGTGTCCACACTACAGCTGCTGAAGGGCCACTGAGGTCCAACTTGAACCAGGCAGACGGTGCGTCAGGCCCAAGCCCCTGGCTGACACAGAAGTGAGCGGCTCTTCCCCAAGCTGAGCGGCCTCAGGGTGGGAACTAGCAGAAACAACCTAGAAAATACTTGGGTGAAATTCTGAGTTCCACGACAACTAAGCTAAACAGCAGAAAGTTGGCAGTAAACTCTAATCTGGGTCCAAAAAGAAGACTTTGTCTCCTTATTAATAACAGAAAGAGCAGAGAGGGCCTCAGACGGATGGAGAGAATTTCAGAGCGCCATAGCCACCTCTGCCCTCTTCCCAGAAACCTAACCCTGCGACCCAGGCCTCTCGGGGGGAGCAGGCCGTCAGGGTTCCTCAGGCCAGGGTTCCTCAGACTGCCTCACACAGCCCACCCGCTTCCGGATCTGAAACAAAAGCCAAGTCGGTTTTGAGGCAAAGCCTACTAACATACTTGAAGGAACAAAGGTAGCTTGGGATCATACTTTTCGAGTACAGAAGAAAGAAGGTAATTATTTATATTAAGAGAAGCAGAGAAATCCCCACCCTGCAGTGCTCCCCAGTAGCCCCAGGGAGCCAGTCTCCCTCAAGGCATCAGCCAAGAGCAGGCCAAGACCCAGCCTCTCTCACTCTCTCTCAGAACTGAACTCTAAACTCTTCAGGCCTGAGAACACAGTCTGGCCAACCTGGAGAAGGCGTATGAGCATGTCTGAGTCTCCTGAGTTAAAACCCTTCCAAAGCTAGGCTACCTTCCACACCTTCCCCTTCCCCTCTCCCACCGCTCCATACCTCTTGTCCCTGACAGCCTTCCCCAAACATTCAGCTGACTTTCCTCAGGAAGCTGGGATGTTTCCTAGGCTGAGGGCTGACTCACCAAAAGCTGAACATTCCCCAGTCCCTACCCTTCCTTCCCTGAAAGTCATCTCACTAGAGAGTTCCCAGCTCATGGGGAGGCCTGACGAGCCTGTGCTAAGGGAGAAGTACAGGAAGCCTGTCCCTACATGGTACACCTTCCAAACGGGAACTTACATAGGGACCAACGACAAGCTCAAAATAGGGCTCAAGGTGGTGGCAGAAGAGATTCAGAAGGAAATACTTCCCAGCTGAGGCTTCATGCGCCAACAGGCCAACCGTCACAAATCTGAGTGGTGAAGTCTCTCCTTGGATATGATGCACCCTCAATAAAATGTCTCCCACCATGAGCTCACCAAGCAAAAAGCATACAGCTGGCAGGAATATAGGAAAGCAGGATCCTGAAGGGCCGCCCCGAAAGAGTGGCAGGACAGAGCCCCCGTGGCAGGGGACAAAGCACCAGAGACCACCCTTTCTCGGACGCGAGGACAGAGGAGCAGTCAGAGGAGGGAGTGAGCGCCTGGCCGAGGAGCTCGGCTGACAGGCCTCTGCTTGTTTGATTACATTTTAAAGACTAAATTCAATGAAAAACAAGACCACAACTCACTGGCAAGCAGAATTCCTCAAAGGCAGGCTTGACGAATGTAATGTACTGAGACAGAATCTGCTCAAGGTCCCTCCCTCTCTCGCTGATGTCCCTTAATACTAGAAGAGAAGGAAAAACAAGAATCAAGAAAACGTTGCCTGAGTCAGCACACGTCCGCCCTTCGCGAGGCTGATCAGGATCACACAAGCTCCACGCGGACTCTGGGTGATTCACGTGCCGGATTCCTGAGAGATTGGACCAAGAGCCAGTCAGCAGCAGCTCTGGGAAAAACAAGTTGCACTTTCACGTCTTGCTGCAGTCAAATTCAGCGATGACAAAACGCTCTCTGGAGCAAAAGGTTTCCGGGAAAGGCCATTAGTCTTCTCATGTCAAGCAACACTGACCCAAATAAAACTTCATTGTGAACCCCCAAAAAGGTAAGACAAACTCATAACAGGAAGTAGACTGGGCCCAGAGAAGTGGTGGGGCTTCCTGGCAAAAGGGGCAGATTGCCAGGAGACTGCTCCTTTGCCCATCCTCATCCTGTTTCCCTTGCACGTACTCACCTGTAGTGAGTCTGGCAACCCTCTGCGGATGTGCCACCTCTGTCTGCCTGGCTCCCATCCACACTGGAGCCCCTCCACCGGGTAGAAGTAGGGCAGAGGGCCCAGCTGTGGTCAGCCACTCCTGCCCACCTCAAACACAGAGGTTTTTGCAAAGACCACTAAAGTAAAAGGTGGGAAAACTATGGTGTCAGAAACCATGGGCCAGAGATGTGAAGCAGCCCAGAGGGACCCAAACTTCCCATCCTCCACCTTCTTCCTCCTTGAGGGTGGGGCGTGTTTACCTCATCATACGCTGCTTTTAATGGAGTCTTTTGTCAAAGCACAGAAAAGGGCCTGGAATCCTGGGCTCTGCCACTGTACACTAGCCTCCCTGGGCCTGAGGTTCTCCCAAACTCAGCAAGTGAGTTTGAGTCCCATACCAAAAGCAACCCCTCCCTACAAACATCTTCAGTCACGGCTACCAAACTCCTTCCCTCCCACCCCAGAAGGGTGTCAGTTTATCATTTGCAGTGGGCCCCTGGCTCCTTTCAATCACTTCTCAAGTAATGTCTCAGCATGAGACAAAGAAGCACAGGGAGCACTGACGAGTGCATTTCTGGAGAGTCAGGTCTGTAAATAGCTCTGCTGACATGTATGCACGCGTACGTGGGCAGGGGCAGGAAACAGCATCTGTGGGTACAGGCCAGCCTGGCATGAAGTCTGTAAGATCAGATGGCTAGAAAACTGTCAGGAAGACCCCATTCCAGAAACCCAGGTAATACACTGCTACCACCACCGACTCCCAACTCCTCAATTCACAAGGGTCTCCCCCCATGAGCCCTGGTAATAAAATGGTCGGTTGGTCCCTAACTTGTCAGGATATGCCTCACAAACCCTGTTGCCTGCATGCCCAGCCTAGCCAGGAAATGGTCTTCTCGGGCATTTGGACACAGGGCCCGGCTCCAGCTGCTGCTGCTGCTCTGCCAGGGACACTTGGCGGCCAAGTAGGAGCTCCAAAAGCTGCCACGTGGCTCAGCCCCACGGGCCTCCAGAGTGCAGGCCTGTGGGCCAAGGGGCTGAGCTCGCCAAAACACACAGCCCGTGTGGCCTCCAGCTCTTCACATGTCTCCAGATAAAGCCCAGAAGAAAAAGGAAGTCAGACCAAAAGGGCATTAGAGCTGGGGGAAAAAAAAAAAGCAGATGCCTGTACTTCAGCAGCTTTGACTCAAAACCCTGCAAGAGCCTGGGGTTGGATTTGTTTTGCGAGACACGCACGTCACACAATCGCTGACAGCCTCAGCGCTGTGGAGATCGCCATTCTTCCCCCAGGACACACATAGGCACGCACTGCCCCCTTTCACAGCGCTCTGCCGTTGCCCTCAGCCCAGGTCTGCCGCTCTCCTGGGTCTTGCAGACCTAGAGCATCACCTGTCCTGTCACGGGAGTGGAGGACAGGAGGGGAGAAGCGGGCGGAGCAGGTGAGTCACATCTGCGTCTGCCCTGGAGCCGGAAGCTGCGTCCCGCCCCACCACCGAGAGTGACGGGGCAATACTGACCCTATCTGAGTCCTGGCCCCATTAACTACTGCCTTTGTAGTCTCAGCCTGAAAGCTCACTTTCCTTAACTGTAAAGCAGAGACCACAACGGCCGCTTGTCTCACAAAGCCGTCACTCAGGGAGACCGGAGATGTGCGTACCATTCTTCAGCACCATGACTGGCACGAGGTGTGTGCTCAGTGAGCCCAAGATACCAGGATTACGAAGGTGACAGGACCTGAGGAAGCTTCAGGAGAGGGACGGCTCCCTGATAAAGCAGACCCTCAAGAGGACACAAAGTGTGAACTCAGCTAAGCAGGCTGGACCCGGGGTGGGTGGGGCTCAGTGGGGAGGGGAGGACAGCCCGTGGAAAGGCAAGACGGTGAGGGAGAGACAGGCAGGCAAGACGGAGACGTCCTGCAGCTCCCACCCTGGAAAGGAGACAGCGGTGGGCCAGGACACTGTCCAGATTCCGGGAGCACGCAGAACCAGGAGGCATCACCCACTTCTGCGCCCAAGAGCCTTCCATCAGTTACCACCTTAGACAGACGGGACCCCTCCTTGAGCCAAGGACAGCTTGGGACCAGCGAGTTCACGACACTGAACGCCCTCCTCCTCAGAGTCAGGAAGTGTAACCAGGCCAACCACTGAATCAGAACAAGGTCTTGGCACAAACCGGAAACTCCAGAGACTCAAGCCCGGGCTCCCTCGTCAGCACTCTGAGCCCGGCACACTGGCTGGGCTGGGACAGGTCGCCTCAGCGCACCCTGCAGGGTAAAGGGCGGGAAGCTCCAGGCCTGCTCTTCCCTGCCTGGCTCCCACCCAGCCCTTCCAAATCAGCCTGTGCTGCTTCTGGTCAGCCAGAGCCAAGACCCAAATGTAGAAGGACCAGACAAACACAATTCTTCCACGGTTGTCAATTCCCTTCAAAGATCAGTTGAGGAGATGTGTTATTCTAGTCAGAGAACCAACCGACTATGTCAAGGCTCAGCGAAGCCCCACCTCAGGTCCTCTGTCCCTGATCCAAGCGTAGGTCAAATTCACACAAAGAGGGAAGGCAAGGCAGGCTTTGCTGGGAGGAAACCAATTCCCTAGACACCAAGGGGCCTCCTGGGAAGGAAGGAAGTCCTTCCAAAGGCTGTGAGACTTGATGCAGAGCTCCCTCCCTTCCACATGAGGGTCGGCCTGGAATGTGCCCGGGAGGACGTGACCCACAGACAGTAAGACCATGGGGCTCACTCGAGTCCCCAGGGGTGTTCTTCTGCTCCACAGCTCCTGACTAGCCCTCCTTCCCTCTCCCACACCCCACCCCACCCCGCCCCAGCCCACAAACCATGTCCTACAGAGACAGAGAGTGAGTTTGTAGAAAGAGCCTTTGGGAAGTCCCCCTAGAGTAGCAGGAGAGTAACTCAGCGGCAGGTGACGTGACAGGGTGGCAGGTCTGAAAGAAGACAGTGAGCTGCCACAGGGGCACTAGGGAAGGAGGGGTGCAGATCTGGCCGTAAGAAACCCCGGAAAAAGCCACTGTTACCTCAAGTCTCTCCCCCATTTCACATTAGGATCCTAGTCTAAGATCTACCCAATCTATCCCAGAATTACCCACCTAAATCAAACGTGTCACACCACAAAATGTGGTTCCAATTTCCACATATTTTGTACTTACTTCTCTCTCAGGCATCTAGTCAAGACTATGGTTTTCCCAGTAGTCATGTAAGAATGTGAGAGTTGGACGGTGAAGAAAGCTGAGCGCCAAAGAATTGATGCTTTTGAACTGTGGTGTTGGAGAAGACTCTTGAGAGTCCCTTGGACTGCAAGGAGATCCAGCCAGTCCATCCTAAAGGAGATCAGTCCTGGGTGTTCATTGGAAGGACTGATGTTGAAGCTGAAACTCCAATACTTTGGCCACTTGATGCGAAGAGCTGACTCATTGGAAAAGACCCTGATGCTGGGAAAGATTGGGGGCAGGAGGAGAAGGGGACGACAGAGGATGAGATGGCTGGATGGCATCACTAACTCAATGGACATGAGTTTGGGTAGACTCTGGGAGTTGGTGATGGACAGGGAGGCCTGGCGTGCTGCAGTTCATGGGGTCGTGAAGAGTCAGACATGAGTGAGCAACTGAACTGGACTAAACATGGATATCCGAGCAGATGAGCTGAGAGTAGAGCAGCCTCGGCAGGACCTGGATTCATGGATGAAGTTGTGAACCAGACCCCGGGATCAGATGCATAAGAGAGTCTCAGGCTCCAGTCTCAACTATCTGTCAAAAAAGACCACGCACCCCTTATCTGGCCTGCGTCATGACCCTGAAAACAGGACTGGTTCCTTCAGGTTACCCATTAAAAAAAAAAAATGCCTAGGAGGTCACAAGAGCCACCAAAGTCACAAAGCTAGGGGGAGGCTCTGCTGGGACCAGAATTCTCTTCATTCCATCGGATTACCCCCCTGCCCCATGCCACCTGGGAGGCGAAGTACAGCTTCCCTGACTTACAGAGTATGAACCCTATTACTTCTTAGGAGGGCAAATCCCAGGGACTCATTTTGCTAGATTCTGCCATGTCCATTTACAGTTCTTGCAATAAGCATACTAAATTGGATAAACAACAAAGTTACTTCATGAACTGGAAAAGGGGTAACTTCACACACTTTGAGGTTGGAAGGCTCTGGGTTGGGGCTTATGAAGTCTAAATCTGCCACTGACTTGCTCTGTGACTAAAGGCTAAGCCTGGAGTATCCTGTCGCTCCGCCTCCACGTGATGGGGACGGACTCAAACCTTAGTCACCCTTCATCCCTCTGCTCAGTCACCTCCACCCCACTGCCTAGGCTATGTCGTGTTGGCCCCAACTCTGCTGGGTTCCCCATCTCTTCTCAGTGGTTCATGCCCCAAGATGCCACCCATAGACAACAACCCTTCCTGTCATCCAGATCAGCAAACAGTCCTAACCAGCCACCGCATCCACATCCAGACCCCGCCTCTCCCACGAGCTCTCCACTCTGTGCCCCGGGGCTGAATTCACAGGCTCCACTTCCCTGCCAACAAGCATCTCAGTGTCTTCCGCACACGCTCAAGTAAGGTGTTCAGAGGGAACGACCAGCTGTGCTCCCGAGCTGGCTGGACAGAGTGACCAAAGCGTCACGGAACTTTCTGGACAGCAAAGGGCAAGGGGATGGGCAGATGGGACCAGCTGCCAGGGCTGCCAGCAGAGGGTGTTCCTGCCCCCAGATGTGCTACAGTGAGTCAGCATCTTGACTGGGGCACCTGTGGGCAAATCACCGGGAACTGAGCACTTAGCCAAACTTCTCCCCAGCAAAACCAGAAGGTAAACTTCTTATGTCATGTCTGTGACCTCACGAACCTTTAACAAAATAGTGAGTGAAACTAATCCCTTCTCAACTGTCACTAACTGTTTGGGCAGCAGAACATCCCTGGGGCAAGACTGACTGGCCTGGGCTGGGCCCCAGGGACACGCGGCCACCTAGGGGAAAGCCCGGGCCCCAAACTTGGGGAGGGCAGGGGCCTGTCACAGGCCACCAACGGGCTGTCGGTGGCTTCTGGAACTCACCTCTGCGGGAGAGCCGGGTGTCCGCATCTGTGTCCACAAAAAGCTTCATCTGGAACAGGTCTCGCACCTCCTGGGAGTAGAAGGCCAGGATCCCTTCGAACAGCACCACGTCTGCGGGGTAGACAGTAACTGTCTCCTCCTTCCTGCAAACGAGAGGGCAGGAGATGGCTGGGTCAGGTGGGGGCAGCAGGGGAGGGGGGTCTGGAGTTCCATCCCCTCGACGGAAAGGTGGCTGAAAGGGTTTAAGCATAGCCTCACAGAGCCCTTGGACAGCTACCTTAGGCCTAAGAATGAGAGCCAGTGCGGCTGGGGCAGAGGTCTTCTGTAACCAGCTCTTCGGTGCTTTCACCATAAAGCAGAAATAGGGGGCCTACGTCCCTCTCCTTGGAATAAAAAAACCTGCTGTTAAATGAAGACTAAAGACAGACAAAAGGAGATGTGAGCACTTTTTTTTTTTTCTGGAGATGTCCCTAGGAAAGCTCTGAGTCCTATATGGAACCCCACACTCTGAACTTTGAAAAACAGAAATGCAGTTTTCTCCCAAGAAGCCCGTCCCCTCCTCCAATGCTGAGGCAACTGGGAGGAAGATAGAAGGCGCAGAGGGAACAGCAGGGATAAGAAAGCTTTAGATAAGAGACTGGGAAGAGGAAGGAGCTCTGTGGAAGGAGGAAACAGCCCCAGACCTGCCTGCTTTGGCTCTGTCCTCATCAGCAAGGCAGAGACACACATTCCGTCATCCATCTACCCTCCGGGTTGGGAAGCCCAAGGCAGACAGATTCAAGCCAGGGCAGTGAAAACAAGCTGAGGGGCCTGACGGGGCCTAGCTCTGCCCTGCCTCAACTTTTATCTTTTCACTGTACTCTTTTATCTTTTGCTTCTGTCCTAAAACCCCCTTGCACCTCACTCCAAAATTCACTGGAAGGAAAGCAAGGATACCACTGCCAGGTTTTGCCACTGACCCTGACTGGCAGAGCAGCCAACATTTGTGAAGAAAACCAAACATTTATTTCAAAAGCTCCTTAAGCTGATAGGTTTTATTTGTGCAAACATAGGGAAGTCAACAGCAGCTGCCCGCTAAGGAGGAACTTCCTTCCCATAAACATGCTTTGAGTCTTTACTAGCTCAGTCCCTTGGGCTCGGGTCTAAATTCTAAGGGAGCACTGCTAGGGCAGCTACCAAAAGTCGCAGAACATGGAGCAGAAAAGACGGCAGGGAAGGGCCAGGTTAGAGCAGTAAGGAGGCTCTAGAACGGCGGTGTAACGCTAGATGCACAAAGAAGCATCTGGGGAGCTGTTAAAAATATTTATTCCTGGACCCTACTCCCCCGGGGCTCTGATTTCATTAGTCTAGGGTGTAGCTAGGGCATCAGTACTTTTTAAAAGCTCCCCAGGTATTTCTTTCTTTTTTTTTTAAGTCATGAAACTTCATTTACTTAACAGCAGAGGTTTGCAGTATATTGAGCAGACAAAAATACCAAGAGAAACTGCATCCACATTCGTACTGGAGAGACTTCTAACTTCTTTATTTTAGAAACTGACAGATAAAGAAGGAAATGGAAAGTCTAAACAACACAATTAACAAAAATATGTGGTTTGAGCGCACACACGACTTTGCACAAAACTGCAGCAGGCACGAAAATCAACTGTCAGGCCACAGTGGGAGAGTAATCAGTTACAAAAAGGAGGACTCGCTTGTACATTTGTTTTTTATCTATCCTGTTTGGGACTGTAGGGCGTGAAATCTATGGATTTGATTTCATTAGTTCTGGAAAAAAAATAAGCTAGTATCTCTTCAGATAGTGCCTTTATTCTCTTGCCTTTCCTTCTGATTAAATATTTTTCAGGTGTGAACTACCTTCCATGTCTCTTAATCTTTTTAGGTTTTTTTCCTGTCTTTTTCTTTCTTCATCTGTTAAGGCATTAATGCATTAATGGGTGATTTCTTCAGATCAATCCTCTATTGTCTGAAATGAGTTTTCTTTTCCACTTTGCTGCTAATACATCTACTGAGTTTGAAAATTTTGCCATTGTGTTTCCCATTTCTAGAAGTAATTTTTTTTCATACTTGTACATTAATTTTTTAATTTACATTTGCTTCTCCCGATTTTATTAAGATAGAAAGCACTGTATAAGTTTAAGGTATACACATAATTTGACTTACATTATGAAATGATAACCATAATGGGTCTAGTGAACATCCATCATCTCATACAAAGCAAATATTAAAGAAACAGAAAAAAATTTTGTGATGAGAACTCTTAGGATTTACTCTTAACTACATTCACACAGAACCTACAGCAGTGTTACCTATATTGTGCTGTACATTACATCCCTAGTTCTTTTTTATTCTCTTTACAGGCTGGAGAATGTAACTTGCTTCTCTTCATCTAACTCTCTGTCCTCCACAAACCCTATCTGCCACCCCAGCCCCCTAAGGCGGCGGCAGCGATCTGATCTCTCTCTCTGTTGGTCAGTTTGTCTTCCTGCAGCGTGGCTGACCCACAGGACTGGCAGGTGCCGGCACACACACAGTGATTTGACATTTCTGTACATTTCAAAATCATTACCATGGTAAGTCTGGTTATCACCTGTCACCACACAAAGATATTATTATTGAGTAAACTCCCCACACCGTGTACTTCATACCTGTGACTCCTTTATTTTGTAGCTGAAAATTTGCCCCTCTTCATCTCCCTGACTATTGCTTCTTCCCTCCTCCCTTCACTTCTGGCAACTCCCAGTTTGTTCTCTATGCCTGTGACTCCTGTCTCTGTTGTCCTGTTGTTTATTTGTTTTGTTTTACAGTCTACATAATACATAAAATCATACAGTATTTGTGTTTGGCTGATTGATTTCACTTGGCATAATACCCTCTAGGTCCACCCGTGTTGTCACAAATGACAAGATTTCAGTCTTTTTTTTTTAAAAGCATCCTTCACTTGCTTTAAAAAAAAAAAAAAAAGCTCCCCAGCTATGTCTGCAGCCAGGGTTGGGACATATCAGTCTCTGGAATAATGCCACGTACTGGAAAACGGTGGCTCGGGATAAGGAACCAACCTGGGCAGAGTTCAGAAGCAAGATGGGTAGAAAAAGAGATCAACAAGCGAGTGAAATAATGAGTCACTCCAGGCAGCTGCCCCGGGCTGAGAGGCTCTGCTGGGGAACTGAGAAGACCGTGCTTTCCTGGGATCCCTCGGCTCCCATCGGGAGCGCACACGGAACGGGCTGCACCGGCTCAGGCCGACACGCCCGGCGGCGCCCGGTGGTCAGCTCGCCTGACTGACAACACCACGGGCTGCTGGCTGCTGCAGCTCAGTCAGGCCTCGTCAATCCTGGGGCAGTGAGGGCAGAACTGCCTGCTCCACGGTGGTGCCCCAGGAAGCTGGAAGCAGTCACTTCCCCAGTCTACATGCAGGCCTAGGTGGGAGAGAATCCCACACAGGTTAGAGCTAGAAGCAGTATTTCTTGATCAATGGCTAGCCCACGATGTGCCAGAAGCCACATATGGTACAAGGTTCTGTGTAGGAGTTTAGAGACGGGCTGTGAGGCTCGCGAAAGAAACCTGGAGCATTAGAGCACGTGGGACGGCCTAGCACAGCCTTCTCATTTGAGAATTAGTCCTGACAATAAAGAAGGGGAAGGTCAGAGAAAGGTATTTACAGAGAATCGGTGACTGGTGGAAACGGATCGGTTAAGCCTGAATGGCTGGGTCCCTCGCAAGTGGCCCTTGAGAGCTGGGGGCACCGCTGGGGTCGCAGAGGGCCACAGAGCCTCACAGAGGAGTCGGACTGGGGCCACTGAGGAACAGGGTTTTAAAACAGAAGATAGGAGAGCAGAATTAGGAGAAAAAAGTAAAACACGTCTGGATGCGCAGCTCCGCGGGGTCTTTTGCTAATACACGAACTCGATGGAGCTCATGCCGAGAAGATGCTCATCTCCACCTCCTGACCCCTCTGGTCAGGCCCCGACTCCCCCCAACTCCCCTCACCCACTCCCCTCTATCACCCGGGCCACTCCAGTGCTTCATAAACAGCACTGTGCATCCTCTTCCTGCCACCAGAATGACCTCTCCATGCCTACATAACAGCCATCTTTGGCTCCCCACTGCCAACGCGTTTCTGCCTGGCTCTAAGGTCTGTGCCCTTCCTGATCTGAGGCCTATCCACCTCCCAGCCTCCTCCCCCTCCTGCCTCTCTCCCCACATACCCACCCCTTCCCTCCATTCCCAATCCACTGCAATCTCCCACCAAGCTTGCCCTTGAAATGCCTCCCTACCCATCACCTTAAAGATCCCTTTCCCAGTAACTTCTTATGCTTTTCAATGCACAACTGAAGTATCACTTCCTATACCAGTGCCTGCTCTAACCACTCCAGACTTCCTTCCTCCTTTACATCCCTCCACAGGCCTGTGCCTTAGGGGTCAGGCTGCATTTTCATTCTACAGCAGTGCCCCGCCTTAGACCTGAAAAGGCGGTGGGCTTGACTGTCTCTTGTCAACCTGACATCTCCACCAATCTCTGCTAAGGCTAGAAACTACAATTTCCAGAATCTCTTTCCCTAATGGTCCCAGCTACTTTGCCAAAGGAAAACTTAGAAGATGAAAGTGAAACAAAATCTAAAATTTTTAGGAGATCATAACAGCTAGACAAGGAAACCGTGGACACTCCACATAAAGGCTGTGGGGGCTGGTGGACCAGGAGCTAAGACTCCAGACTCTGGATGCCCCCTGAATACCGGGGGCCTGGGTTCGATCCTTGGTCAGGGAGCTAGATCCCACATGCTGCTCCTAAGACATGGTACAGCCAGGACACAACAGGCTGTGGGCCCAGACGCAGCAGATTCACGGGTCTGCCATGAACACAGACTCTTTTCCAGTGGCCTAGCCTGCCATCAGTGGGACTGGCTCCTCTGATTCTTCACTGCAGCCTCCCAGATCTTCGCTCTCCCAGCCCCTCATGATTTACGTTAGTTCCAGTTTCTATCTAAACACCCCTTTATTCCTGCACAGTCTGTAGAGGCAAATACAGGAGGGGTATCTTGTTCTTTGAATGTCAGTAGAACTGGGTTCATAATAGGAAGTACTTCTGTAGATACCAGCGAGGTTTGAAGTTGAGAACCAAAGCAGCTGGACTTCCCATCAAAACCAAACCTCTGCCACACCCTCATGTTCTGAGAAAGTTCCGGAGAGCAGCACAGAATGTGTGACCTAAACGTCATTAAAAGCTGAGGTGTGTCCTAAAGGAACACACAGGGAGATATAAATGGAGAAACAGACAGAGAGAGTAGACTTATGGACGTGGGGAGAGGGCGACATGCATGGAGACTTCCATTACCATGTGTAAAATAGACGGCCAACGGGGATTGCTGTGTGACTCAGGGAACTCAGACAGGGGCTCATATCAACCGAGAGGGGTGGGATGGGGAGGGAGGGGACCTACAGCTGATTCATGTTGATTCACACTGATGACAGAAAACAACAAAATTCTGTAAAACAATTATCCTTTGATTAAAAAAAAATCAATTAAACAAGATCAGGTTTTTAATCACAGAAATATTTGGTAGTAACAGTTGCACGAGATCGAGTTTCTTATTTAAGAAAAAAAAAATCAACTCAAGAGAGAACAAGATAAAGGGACCAGGAAGGAAAATGAAAAGTGGGAGGGAGAAATGTTCAAAAACAGCCCAGAGCTGAAAAACGACACTTCCTGAGCCACACTAAGCCCAGGACAGGAGGAGCTGCATGAGGCGAGCTGGGAGGCCCCACGGTGAGCAGAGGGCGAGGGGCGGCTCTGAAGGAGCTGCAGGCCAGCAGGAGGGAGATCCTCCAGGAGCCCCTTTTCTCCGCTCAGAGGGGCAGGCTGCGGCGGAAGCCAGCCCCCCCTCTACTGATCAGGAGCTCTACTGCCATTGCTCAGGCATGTCCAACTCCTGGCGGCCCACGGACTGCAGCACGCCAGGCCTCCCTGTCCTTCACTGTCTCCCAGAGTGTGCTCACACCCATGTCCACTGAATCGCTGATGCCATCCAACCATCTCATCCTGTCGCCCCTCTCCTCCTGCCCTCAATCATTCCCGGCATCAGACAGTCTTTTCCAATGAGTCAGCTCTTTGGATCATACGGCCAAATTATTGGAGCTTCAGCTTCAAATAGAAGCATGAAAACAAGTGGAAGGACAAATCTGACCTGACTGAGAAGCTCTCTAGAAGGTCTAGTCCTGGTCTAGTCCTAGTCCAGACTCTCACACCTTTCCACACAGCCCAGTCTGAAGTAAACCAGAGGGCAGAAATAACAGTGCCCTTGTTCTTCTTCCTGTTCTTCCTCCACCCTGCCCCCTTGCTTTTTATTCTAGGAACATCTCCGGCATGCGGATAAGGATGAATTTGCAGTCCCTCACCGGAGCTCAAATTCACAAATCTGTTCTTCAGAGTAACAAAACATGATGATCATGATCGGACTGCCCCAGGAAGCACCTGGATGAATTCCTGACCTGTGTCTCTACGGACACCCTGACATCACTGCCCCGCCAGACAGGCTGCAGTGGGGCACCAGGCGGTGGGGAGGGGACAGGAGACTGGCACTTCTGAGGAGCGACAGGTAGCAATCCCCAGCCCAGAACAGCTCACTTACCGGGAATGGGAAACAAAGTCGTACACGGGAATCTGGACAGTTTTCCCTTCGGTGATTTCTTTGAGTGTCTTGAAGATGAGTTCATTGTCAAAGGCATCTGAAGGAAATCCAACTGTTAAGATGGTTGCTAACTGTAAAATGATTTCTCCTATAATGATGAGCAGGCATCCCTCAAAGCTTGTGTTCTACCCATATATGTACCACACCCTAGATAACTATCCCCTTCCCCCAAGACAGTCTAATTTCAACGCAAAGCAAGATGCAAACTCTCTAGGTTTCAAACCAAAATGTGTGAGTTCTGAGAACTGGAAGTGGATTCTTTCCTTTTGCCCTAGTGTCCCATCCCTGGCTTGTATCTCTCGCCTCCCTCTAAACCCAGCGTATGATAGATAAACTCCTGACTAGGTGATGGTAGCAGGCACTACCAGTTTTGACTCACACAACTGAAAGAACCCTAAACCAGCTAAAGAGGTGCTGTGCTGACCTGGGACTGTCAGGGCAAAAATCACTGGGCCCTCAACCCCCCTTTCTGCCTTTGGGTGAGTTTAACGCACAAGCCGTGACACCCATGTGTCAGGGGGTGGCAGGAGGGCGTGACACAGACTGCTGTAGACCAGAGGAGGCAGGAGAACCAGCTGCGTCTGCTCTGGCCTGTGTCTGTCCCACCCTGAATGATGGGTTTCTCCAAGAGCCACCCTTGTTCAGACAGATTCGATCAGTATTTAAGGAGCCAAGCATTACAGAAGCCACTATGGAAGCCCTTCTTTCCTGTAAGCCCACAAGCCTGCACAGTACCTAAGAGTCCTCCATTCAGTGGCGAGGAAAAAGACCCAGAGAGGCTGAGCAACTTCTGCAGTCGACACCCCCACACGTGCCCCTTCGACGCCCCGACTCACCTGGGTGATCGAAATTGAACTGGCCCTTCAGGGCTTTGGCCTTCTGCTCCGAGGTGAGGACACGGTAGAAGCTATCCTGGCTCAGGATGACCACCTGCTTCTGGCGATAGTCCACCTCGTTCTGTCCCAGAAGCTGCACGATCTTGGCACAAACGGAAGACTGTGAGGAGAGGAGAGAACCACAGAGCACAGGGTGAGGGAGAGCCAGTCACCGAGCTGACCGTGTGTGCCCGGAGCAAGGGCCTCTGGGAGGGGGGACGCGAAGGGTACCACCATGGCTGACGAGCAGGGGGAGGGAGGACACGTCTGCTGAGGGGGGTCAGGGGGCCCAGCAGTCTCTTCCTCCCCTATTCCTTCACACAAATTACTGTGCTGAAGTATCCACAGTGATGACATGGGGAGGGGGGCAGTAATCTCTGCTTCTATTTCATAAAGCCTTCCCCAAAGCTGCAAATAAAAGGTGATGCTGTTTTATCCTTCTTTACTTCCACCTTAGTATAGACACACAAAAAAGACAGCAGGAAAGGGCACAGTGATGACGTGCTGATGGCCAAGGGCTGCTGGGTCACGAGGTGACTGAGCTTTCACAAGCCATCTCAGCCCTTACACATCTCTTTATACCAAAGGACCCTCAGCTGGCTGGCGGTGAGGCCAAGGCCTGGTCTACAGCCACGGACACCATGGTCTGCACAGTACACCAGGCAGCCTCTTGGCAGATGTACGCCCCCATCATGGAGCTGGAGCCATAAGCATCACCCATACTGGGACCAACGTAGGGGCATCCTCTGCAGGGGAGGGACACCAGCTCCCAGTGAACCTGACCCTGCATGCCTGTAACACCCCTACCTGACTCCTTTTCTCTCCAATGAACTTACACTCTTAGTAAAAGGAAAAGCATGAAAACAAGTGCATCCCAAAGAGTGAGAGGGCCGGGGCCTCCCTGGCAGTCCAGTGGCTGAGATTCTGCCTTCCAGCCCAGGGAGGGTGGGCTTGATCCCTTGTCAGGGAGCTAAGGTTCTATGTGCCTTGTGGCTGGGAAAAAGGGAAAAAAACATACAACAGGACCAATGTTGTAAAAAGTTCAGTAAAGAATTTCCGGCCTCCTTAGCGGTCCAGCGGTCTGCCTGCCTCTTAGCACGTTTGACCCCTGGCCCAGGAAGGGCCAATGCAGAAAACACAGGCTTCCATCCCTGGTCCAGCAAGACCCACATGCAACCAAGTCCCTGCGCCACCACTGTTGAGCCTGTGCTCTGGAGCCCGGGGGGCCCAATGCGGAGCGCACGCACCGCAGCTAGAGAAGCCTGCACGCCCTGCAGCCGCACTCCACAAAAGTCCCCACACAACTCAACTATGGGGGAGGAGCCTCTCTTGCTACAACTAGAGAAAAGCCTGTGCAGCCACACGGACCCAGCACAGCCAAAAACGAGTGAGTGAGTAAACAAAGTTAGTTTTTTAACTACTAAAAGAAAAAGAAAGAAAGTTCCAAGGCATAAGAAAGCCTTTACCATTCAGGAGCTAAACCCCACTGCATGAACAAGCAAAGGAATACCAGCCTCTAAGTTAGTCTAGTATTTTCTTCTCCCTGAAACTTTTGTTTAAAATGGGCCCAAAATATCTAGGTAACTGCTGAATCAGGGAGAGGTTCGTTGTACTATTCGGTCTTCCGGTGCTCAGGTCTGAATCTTGACACAATCAGAAGGAAGACGTGTACAGGGGACGTATGCAGTGAGCAAATGCTTAGGTCCCGCCTTTGTCTTCTTAACTTTGACTCTCCCTTGTCCCCAGTCCTGCCCTCCTCAAAAGGGTGAATTGGGGCTATATGTTGTCTTCTTCTCTTAGGAAAGGATTTGAGTCAGGAAAAAAATTAATGACTAGGGTTTAAGAAGAAGGTAAGCAATCATGAGCTTCTGGAATGCTAAAAATGGGAGAGAGTACAACTGCTGTGGTGAGCTAAGACTTATTAGTAACTATAGCTACCAAAACACAAGGACCATATGATGCCACTTACATGAGGTATCCAGAGCAGTCAGATTCATAGAAGGGGCTCGGGGGAGCTGCATAGTGGATATAGTTTATTACATGATGAAAAGGTTCTGGAGATTGGGGCCCAAAGCAAATATACTTAACACTACTGAACTGTATGCTTAAATATGATTTTTAAGATAGTAATTTTATGCCATTAGGTTGGTAAAAAACTAAATGTGGCTTTGCATTGCTGAACTTTGCTGTTTGATATCGGAATACATTCTTAAATGTGGTTATGTTATACATCATTTTAATGCACATTTCTCCATTTTTACGCTGCAGGAATAAACAAACATTTCTTGTTGGCAAATATGTGTTGATTATATTGGTTCCTATTTTCATTAATAACGATGTGTTTGAGCCTAGTTATAATGATTTAAAATTCACTTCCAAAACTGCAATCACTTCTGGACCAACCTAACATGCATGTCTTATCACAATTCAGAACAGTGATTCGTATGAGAAGGATGCGCCGCTAGAGGCAGCTTCTTCCTGTGTGGTGTGTGCCCAGCCGTGCCGGGATCGTTGCGACCCCACGGACGTAGCCCGCCGGCCTCCTCTGTTCACAGGATTGCCCAGGCAAGAGTACTGGAGTGGGTTGCCATTTCCTCCTCCAGGGGATCTTCCCAACCCAGGGACTGAACCCAAGTCTCCTGCGCCTCTTCCCCGGCAGGCGGATTCTCTACCATTGACCACCAGGGAAGCCCACACTGGGCTCAATATTTTTAAATCATTCCACTTTGTATGCTGGCCATTATTATTACATTCACTCAGTGAAGACTGAGGTGAAGAGAGGCAAAGTGACCTGCCTACGGCAAGCTGCCGTGGAGCCAGGAGTCCAGCCCAAGGAGTCCCCCTCTGGAGCCCACTGACTCTCCTTCCTGCTAAACCTCACCAGCAGACTGGCACCACGCACGAAGCTGTAAGTAAACTCAATTTTGCCTGGTATCTCCACACGCAGTGCAATGCATCCTGAACAGATTCTGTCCCTGCCGCTTTCAGCGCACTATTTTAAAGGGAGGAGGGGGGAGGTTCGCAGGGACACACAGTGACAAGTCAGCTTAGGGTTGCTGTCTGAATACAAAATTAAGATCAATATGAGGTTATTTTTAGAAAAAGAAAAAAGATTAAATGGAAGAATCAGTGAAGATAATTTACAATTTCTTCACTGCTGTGCCATTTTGAAGATATTATCTCACTTAATTCTATCACAAAAGATATTGTTTTATCTTTTTTTCCACCTTAATGAGGACACTGAAGCTTAGAGATTTCAGTTAAGCTCAACAACTTGCTCAAAGGTCATGGGGCTGAATCTCAAGCCTAACCGCAGATCTTCTAACTGCAAAGGCATAATTCTTTTCACTATTCTGGAACTGAAGCAGCTTTGGCATCAACCCCACTATTCTATATAAATTTACTCCACTTCCAGAGAACAGGGAAGGAACTACTTAGAAATGTAATACTGTTTTGTCACACTGTATCATCAAAGTCAACTTTCACAGAATTTCTTGTAATTCAAGGCAGTCAAGTGACTTGTGTATCAAAAAGAAGCTAAAAACTACACACACACACACACACACACACACACACACACACACGATTGTGTTCAAAGAATCCAGCCAGTAATGTTGGGAGGCCTAGAAAATTCTCTGAAGCAAAGTCTATAGGATTAAGTCTCACAAACAACTATGATGACAGAGAACAACTCACAGTGACTTTAAGATTCCGCCCTGCACTGTAATTTCTAGACCGGGCCGACACTGGACTGCATCATTAGGCCAGCCCTCCAGACGTGCTGAGCCATGTGGCAGTCTCTCTTCTCAGGGAAGCCCCAGGAGAGGTCAGGCACGAGCAAACTGTGGACCTTCCAGCCAGTGGTTTCCAACGGGGCGGCTGTTGCGTCCTCACTGGCTCCCGTTTTGCTCTAAGAAGTAAATTGATCCTCACAGAGGAGGTGGCTCAGACAGCCCAGACACCACCTTGGTGTGACATTTCCAGTGTGTGTGTCTCTTCCAAGATCTCCTTAAGATCCTCTTGTGCAATCCCAATACTGCCAAACGAGGAAACCAGAGCAAAAGAATCGCCAGCCAGCCCAGCACACAACCGGGAAGAAGCCCCAGCTGGTCAGCTCAGAGCAGCACAGACCAGCACTACAGAGGGCTTCCGGCCGGGTATGTCCTTGGGAGAGGGGGTAGGCAACCTTACAGGAGAGTACAGGATTCCATCAAGCTGTCTGTCCTGCTCAGAGCAAGCTGCTTCATCATGAGAGAGAGCTCAGATGGGGGAAACCTAACAATGACACAGCCTGGGGCGTAAAGCGGCCAGGCAGCTCCTGTGAGGCACCTGTGCCCTCACCTGTGCCCTCATCTGTGCCCTCACCTGTGCCCTTCCTCCCTCCCGGCCCTTCAGGATGGGCTGTGGTATCAGTTAAGACCACCCTGAAGGCACCATCCGGCAGCTAAGGGTGCAAGAAGAGCAGATGCTGAGTCTCCTTAGGCAGGAAGACCCTACCTAACCCCTTCACTCCGGGACCACGCATAAGTCACCTCCATAAATCTTGACGGAAGCTTTCCCTGTCACTACCATTAAGGAAGAAACACACCACTAACCTACATGGTGTCCGGATGCCCCCAGACATTACATCACTCCTTTGAAGGCAGGGGTTCCTCTCCACGCAGCTCAGAAGCTCTGATTCACAAGTGTGAGAAAAACAAAGCCCCAGTAATCTGCCTTGAGACAGAACAAAGCTCAAACCTGCTGACTCAATTCCTGGTCAAACCATCCACGCGGAAGCAGCAGGGAGGCGCCACCCAATGCTTCCCTGGGAATATCCGTAAGGCCAACCAACCGTGGGCCCTGGAGGACCCTAGAACACACACACTCGCACACGTGCACACGCACGCACGCACGCACGCACGCACACACACTCCCCTAAGATCTAACCCAGAAACTCACCAAATTGCTATGTAATGTAAGAGCTGAGAGCTCCTGGAGAACAGGAAGCGGTTGCGACTCAGCGTTTGCCCCAGGGCTTGGCAGGCCTTGGCACCCGGTGGCTCACTCAGATGTGGTGAACGAACATGAGGAATGTCTGAATCGACATCCAGCAGAGTATCTTTTTCTTTTTCCTTTAGATCTGGAGTTTCTAAAATATAGTTGGCCCTGTTCATCCTTGGCATCAGTCTTGATTCCATCCTGTAGTACACAGCACACTCAAACTTAGAAAACTAGCCGTGTGACCAAATCTCAGTCCCCGAGCTTTAGCTGAGCACATGACGATATTTCCCAGCTTCCCTTACAGCTTGTGATTGTACTACGCTCTCACCAGTTAGACAGGTAGAGGTGTGAAGCAGAAGCTTCTGGAATATCCTTAAAGGATAAGAGTCTTCTTTTGACTCTCTCCTTCCTGTTGGCTAGAAGAAGACTTGATGGCTGGGGCTCAAGCAGCCACTTTGTAAAATCAATATCATGTTAACTAAGGTAGTGGAGCAGCTAAATACAGAAACCACAGACTCCAGATCATAGAACTGATACAGTAATGAGGTAAATTCTCTTGCTTAAACCCTACTGTTTGAAGTTTTCTGTCACTTTCAACTTAAATAATACTAATGTCAACACCCACATATCCAGTATCAGCTCAGTTCAGTGTTCGACTCTTTGAGACCCTATGCCTTGGTGCAAATGTTCTCTTGAAAGCTACGGTGATTCTCCTGTCCTGCCCAAGAGGGTGCCTTTCTCATCACAATTGGCTACAAGCATCCCATCAATCACATAATTTCTTTGTTTTAAAAGGTGAGGTGGGGACATTTGCCTCGACCAGTGTCCCAGACCACTGGGTACACACCCTTCTGCCACCTGCCAGCCTCTCTCCGACGTGTCAGAGTAAGTATCATCCCCATCTTTCGGCACCTTGCTTGTGCTGCCTGCCAAGCTCTCCACAGAGGAAGGTGTGACTGGGAGGGGGGAAACCAGATGATCAACAGTACTAAATGAAAAACTTCCTGCGACAGAGACTCTCGGCTTTAATTCCTGGTTCATGTCGGTACTAAAAAGGCAGAGTCCAGCCTAGAAAACCCCAGGCGTTGGCCTGCCCCTGAGGAAAACTCTGGTTGGTCAACACTCACCGACATAGACATGCCCCAGGACTTTGCAGTGAGCTGTGAATCGAAGCTCTACTCCTAGCAGAGACATTCGAAACAATTCACTTCCAGGTTTGTAAAGTTACATAGTTGGCTCTGTTCTCTCTGGGGTCCTGAACCCCGACAGAGAGACTCCCTCAAAGAATACTTAGTCGTGAAACTAAACTGGTTCAGCATCAACTGAGGGATGATGAACAACAGCGAACATACAAACGCCAGGGGCTGTTCTAAGGATTTTACATTTGCTCCGCTACTTAGTCTTCAAATCAGTTCCATGAGGTGCAAGTTCTTCTTATGCCCGTTTACACCGAAGAAGCGCAGGCACAGCGGGGTAGGTGAAGTGACTTGGCCCAAGAGCGCAGCTGAGCTGGCCTTCAAACTCATGCAGGCTGGCTTCAGGACGCCGGAGCTCAACAGCCACACTCACGGCCTGCCTGGCCACTGCATCAGAAGGGGATGCGGGCCTCTTCTCTCCTTGAGAGACACAGTGACCCTACCGCAAAGGCACAGGGGCCGCGGTGTATAATATAGGAGCTGCTGGGAACGAACACTGTCAGCAAGGCGCTGCGACTCCCTGTCCTGGGGCTCTGTGAGGCACAGGCTTGCTGGACTTCCTTAGAAGTTAGTTTTCCTGAGAAATATTTTACTAGGAAAACTGTAGGACAAGTCACTCTTGATCCACACTTTGCTGTACATGTGAAACTAACACAAAATTGTAGAATAACTGTATTTTCCCTATTTTCTATATTTTTCCTATATGGGGAAAACTGTATTTTTCGATAGGGAGAAAACCAGGAGGGGGGCTGCCACCGCGGTCCTTGCACGAAGCCGAGCCCCACTCTGATCCGCAGCCTGGTGGTAGGCATTGCCCTGCCATCCAACGCAGGTGAAACATCAGGCAAGAGACAGCCTGTGCTCAAGGGGTGATGCGCGTCTCACCACTGGCTCACCCGCGTTCAGTATAAAGCAGTGATTGGTTTCAACCTCCTGCGCTGATTCCAAGCCTGAATATGAAGTCTGTGGACATGACTTTGTATTGCCCACAGGACATACGAGACACCACCACCACTCTCCCCTCCCCCAAACTGAACGCATCCAGGCTCACTGCCGGCTTTGACGAACGTGCTCCTCACGAAGCCCTCTGCCAAAGGCAGGAGCCAAGAGGAGGAGTGCTGGAGGTCAGCTCTCTGCCTTGCGGATACCGTGAAGCTGGACCTCTTTCCTTCCCCTTTTACTTGAGTGGCAGGAGGTAAGCTAAGACGGTAAAACCCAGACAACCGAACTCTGTTCGAGGGAGAAACGAGCACATCCTCGGACAAGGTGTACCAAAACCCACCCCCTTGGCACAGTTTGGCTTACGAAGCAAGGATAATATGCCTGTTGCAAAAATTATGGCCCAAGACTTGAAGTCCTTCTGGAGAGAAGCACAAGAGTCGACGCCCTTCTGCTCTTAGAAGAGTGAACGGACACAGACAGGCAGTGTGCCAGCTGGGTCCCCGGGGCTCTGCAACCTGAAGGCCACACGTGAGCAAGTGTCTCACAAGGACCTAACGGCGCAAGGGTGCTTTGTCGTGCGAAGTGTATTTGACTCAGCTCTTCCCTTCCAGCAGTCCTTATCCAGACTGCGGGAAACCAGAACTTAGACTATCTGGCTCTCAAAAGATTGTTTTTCAATTTTCTTTTTAAGTTTCCTCCAGCACAGCAGGGAGAGGAAACTGGCAGCGTGTGCCAGGCACCCACTTCCCCTTCTTTTTGGAAATGCTCTTTCACTGTCCTTGAAAACCCAACTTCCCATTCATCCCTCACAGCCTCTGAAGAGAGGGGTTCAAATCTTCTATTAAGAGATTCAACTTCCTCAAGTTGTCCTTTCCAGATTTTGACGGAGTCATCATTCATCAGCCACCTCCTTGGCCCCCGAATTCCTCTGAAATCCCAAAACAAGAAAATAAATAGAAGAATTCCCAAAGCTACACAGACCATGTCACTCTATAAAGGAGTATAGTGAGGGGCCTTCCCTGGTGGTCCAGGGATTAAGAATCCGCCTTCCAGTGCAGGGGGCATGGGCTTCACCCCTGATCCAGGAAGACTCCACAGGCAGCGGGGCAACTAAGCCGGGAGGCACAGCTACTACTAAAGCCTGTGCTCCAGGAGAGAAGTCACCACAATGAGAAGCTTGCAAACTGCTGGAAAGCAGCCCCTACTTGCCGCAGCTAGGGAAAGCCGGCGTGAGCAATGAAGACCCAGCGCAGCCAGAAATAATAAAGTAATTAATTTAAAAATTAAAAATAATTTTAAAAAAGAAAAGAAATGTAAGGGGCTCACCTCCCCAGGAAAACAATTTGACACTTTCTTTAAAGACTAAACACGCGCCTACCCTATGATCTTGCAATTGCACTCCTTCCTGGGCATTTATCCCAGGGAAAGGAAAACATGCTCACACAAAGGCATGCACACATATGTTCACAGAAGCTTCAGTCGCAACAGTCAGACACTGGAAGTCACCCAGATGTTCTCCAGTAGGTGAATGCTTCAACAAACTGGTGTACCCACACCACAAACACCACGGAGTAATGAAAAGGAAGGAATGTCTACCCGTAGCGATCTCCAGAGAATTACGCCAGGGTGGATAAAGGCAATCTCAAAAGGCTACAGACTGTATGCTTCCATTTATATTAACATTCTAGCAACGACAAAACTATGGAAATGGAGACGAGGTCACTGGTTGACAGGGATGAGGGATGAGGCGGAAGGGCAGTGGCGGGAAAGGCAGGGTGGCTGACAGCATGGTGGAGGGGTCCTGTGGTGATGGAAGGTTCCGTGTTTCCCTCACCCACGTCGGTGCCCTGTAAGGTACTACCATGCGGCAGCCGAGTAAGGGCACGAGGGGTCTGTTTTGGTTTTTCACAACTGCAGTATGAATCTGCAGTATCTCCCACAAAAAGTTTATTTATGAAAAAAAAAAAAAAAGAGCATCCATCTTTTGTGATTCAACTACTACCATGGGTTGAATTGTGATCCCCCAAAAGCTATGACTATCTCCTAACCCCTGGAATCTCAGAATGTGACCTTATTTGGAATAAAGTTCTTTGCAAATGCAACTGAGGCTGAGGATCTCGCGATGACGCCATCCTTGGAACGGAGGGACCCTGAACCCAGTGACAAGAGTCCCCATAACAAAGAAGCAGAGACGCGAGGGGATGCCACACAAAGAAGAAGCTAGAGACTGGAGAGAGAGAGCCAAGGCGCTCCACCAGAGGCGAGGGGAGAGGCATGCACCAGACTCCTTCAGAAGGAACCAAGGCTGTCTCACATTTACATTTTGGACTTTTGGCCTCCAGAAATACAAGAGAATAAATGTCCATTGTTTTAAACCACCAACTTTGTGATGATCTGTTACTGCGGCCCTAGGAAACTAATATATTTGACATTTTTCAATGAGCGAGTTCAATTTCTCTTTTTTTAATCTCAGAAAATATGAGCATGTCCTTAACTTCTATTTACGCATATTCCTGGATATAACTTTTCCCCCCGAGGATACAGGCCGTAAGGATATGTATCATTTCATTCTACAGTCCCTCCTGCAGGGTTGTTCCTGGTATTTCATGTTTGTTCTGACTGTAACTATTAGTAGGTGGCGTACAGGCATGTATACTCATCAGATATCCTGGTTAATAATCATCCCACGTGCTAAACAGACTCAAGCAATTTCCAAAGGTTTCCTAGAAGAAGCCCTACTGACTAACAGGCTAAACCCACTGTTTCCTTGGTAACTAAGAATGCGCTTTTAGATCTAGCAATGTGCTCAGGGTCTTCAAAATGAGTAGGAACTACTAGGCTGAAGATATACAAATTTGGTATCTTGAGAGAAATACGCTAAACTTCTGGCTTCTGAGCAGATAGATTAAAAAAAAAAAAACAGGCCAAGACGGACAAAAACTATCCACTAACCACAAAGTTTTAAAAAGGTGAAAAATGGATCTTTTGAATCAGGCTGGACACACAGGGCCTGGCTTGATTTCTGACGGTACCACACCAGTTACGTGTCGGAAAACTCAGCCTCTCAGACCGTTAACTACCCTTGTGGTATACAGTAGGACTGACGACCACCCCACAAATGGGCTCTAGGTGTTAGCAAGTTAATGCACACAACAGTGGCTGACAAAAAATATATGCTCAATAAAAATTATTCTTGCCTCTAAATCTCCTTCAACTTCCATTTATACAAATATTTACATATTTATACAAATATGTTAAATGGATAACCAACAAGGATCTGCTGTATAGCACAGGGGGCTCAGCTCAGTGTTCCGTGGCAGTCTGGATGGGGAGTTTGGAGGAGAACGGACACGTGTATGCGTATCACCGAGTACCTGAAACCATCACAATGTTATTCACTGGCTATACTTCAGTATAAACTTAAAAGTTTTAAAAAATAAGAAAAACAAAATCTGAGCTGAAATTCTGGGTTGTATTCTTTGCTTATAGTTTTTAATCTTGATTTTTTTTTTTTGTACTTACTTATTTCTATTACCCTTTTCAAGGCAGTTAGGTTTTTAAGAGGCAGTATCTATGGTACACAGCACAAGCTCTAGAAGGTATGAAGCAGCAGAGTGTGAGTTCGCCTTCTTCTCGCCCCACATCCAACCACCTTTGACTTCCCTGTAGCCTCCACTGTTTTCAAGTTTCATGTACATCTTTGAGAGGTGGCCACGTCACATAAAAACATAAGCGCGTACAATTCTTTAAAAAATGTATCTATACTAATGCAACGCTGTCTGTACCTTCATTTACTCATATATTTTGAAGATGTTCCCAGTGCGATTAAGGCCGCTTCCTTTACAAGCGCCTACATTCCACTGGAGAAGGAACTGCAGCTAGTCGTCCACTGATGAGCATTTTAATTGTGCTCAATTTTTCCTGAGACAAGCACTCTGTATGGCCATGTGTACCTGGGAGAAACAGGATATTTCCTGCCACACCAGTGAACAAAGTGTGTTACAGTCGCCAGCAACTGAAGTCACAGGTGGTGAGCTGGTGAGCCCTGAGGGCACTCAGGAGGGAAGACTACCTGCCGTCTAGCCGTCATCAGACTGCTGCCACCACCTACAGGGGTCCTGAGGAAATGGGAGATGGGAAAAGAGGAGACTGGCCCAGACAGCTGCGGCACACGCTGAAGGCGTGACTTCGGCGAGCCCAGACTCCGGCACCTTCCCGTGCACAGCGAGGACGACACTCGTGAGCTCGGGATGCCTGGTTTTCTCTCCCGAACAATCATCTTTTAGGGCTTCCGGGGTGCTGCGGCGGAGAAGAATCTGCCTGCCAATGCAGGGGACACAGGTGAGACCCCCGGCCCAGGAAGATTCCGTAGGCCAGCTAAGCCCGTGCGCCACCACTGCTGAGCCCGTGCTCCAGAGCCCAGGGGCCACGACTGAGCCCACGCTCCAGAGCCCGAGAGCCACGGCTGCTGAAGCCCAGGCACCGGGCACCTACGCTCCGCTTTAATGAGGGGCCTGTGCACCCAGCCAAGAGTGGCCCTGCTCATCACAACTAGAGAAAGCCCGAGCGCAGCCATGAAGCCCAGAACAGCCAAAACTAAACAGGACGAAATCGTCTTTGGGTACTCCAGCTGCTTTCTGCAGCTCCTCTGCTGCGGAACTTCTGTCTAACACGGATCTTCTCTCCCCTCCTCAGCGCAGCCCTCTCAGGGTGACTTGAGATGCTGCCTCCCAGGCTCCAGGTCCTAAATATTCCCACGGAATAAAACATAACTTTTAGGTTGTGAATTCTTTTTTTAAGCCAACACCTGTCAGATAAATTTCTAGTACTGGATCTGCTGGGCAAAGCATCTGTATTTTTTAAATTTCCGTACCCAAGCCCAGACAGCCCCCACCATCAATGGTTTACACACACCTATTCCCTCATATCTGAAATTCTAACTTAATCCTCTCTACCTGTTCAGTTTACGTTTCTGTTTTATATGAGGCAGAGCATCGCAAGCCTTCTGTTTTTCTTTTTCTGAAACCTGTCTGTTGATATCTTATCCTCACTCTCTGGTAAGTTGCTGGTCTTTTCTCATTGAAAAGCTCCTGATTCCTATTAAGAAAACACTCATTTCTCATTTGTATCACAAATATCCTTTCCTGTGAACTGCCTTTATCCTTTAAAAAAATGTGATGTTTCCTAAGAAACTTTTTATGTGTATACTTAAATTGACTAGCTTTGTACAAACTTTTATCATGTTCTACTTTAAAAAGTCGCATCTGTGGGGATTCCCAGGTGGCTCAGTGGTAAAGAGTCTGTCTGAAATGCAGGAGACACCCAAGACACCAGTTCTTTCCCGGGGTCAAAAGAACCTGTGCCCCTGGCTCACACAGAAGCTTGTAGCAAACTCCCCCAATCTTCCTCTTCGCAGGCATCCTTTCTCTGCCCTGACTCCCGAGATGGAGCCAGCTCACAGGCAGACCACAAGAGGGCAGCAGCCCAGCGGTCCTTTGAGCCCTGAAGCTGCAGGCCGGAGACCAGGGGACACCCAGGGGCCTCTGAGCCCTGAAGCTGCAGACCGGAAACCCAGGGAACACCCAGGCAACAACTGAAAGGAAACGAGATCTGACGAAGGGGGTTGTAAGGGGCTTCCTGTGCACACACAAAGAGCCACAGAGGAGCCCGCAGCTGTGTCCCTCTGGAATTCATCCTGAAAGAAACACAGGATCTGTCTCCAACGCTCTGGCCCACAGCTGCACACGTGGTGAGATCAGACTTGAGCTGCGGCATGACCTCCAGGGCAAACACTCGCAGCAGGCTTAGAGCCTATCCCAGATCGAGGCCACGTGTAAAGTGATCGGTCCTTCAGACACAAACTATGTGTTTCCACCTCACGGAGTGTATTCCATCAACGGCATGAAATCCTGTTTCTTCTCCACTGGGTCAAACAGCTGATGTAAGTACACACATCCTCACAAAAAATCCTCCCACAAACTAACAGGGAATTTCAGGCCAAATAAACCTCCTATAAAGAACACAAATATAACTAAAGATAGTACATTAAGAAGCACAGGAAACATCACGTATTCACAAGTTATTTTTTTTAATTTACTTAAATTGGGCTCAATAAAGGACAGAAATGGTATGGATAAAACAGAAGCAGAAGATATTAAGAAGAGGTGGCGAGAATACACAGAAGAATGATACGAAAAAGGTCTTCATGACCCAGATAATCATGATGGTGTCATCACTCACCTAGAGCCACACATCCTGGAAGGTGAAGTCAAGTGGGCCTTGGGAAGCATCACTACAAACAAAGCGAGTGGAGGTGATGGAATTCCAGTTGAGCTATTTCAAATCCTGAAAGATGATGTTGTGAAAGTGCTGCACTCAATATGCCAGCAAATTTGGGAAACTCAGCAGTGGCCACAGGACTGGAAAAGGTCAGTTTACATTCCAATCCCTAAGAAAGGCAATGCCAAAGAATGCTCAAACTACCGCACAATTGCACTCATCTCACACGCTAGTAAAGTAATGCTCAAAATTCTCCAAGCCAGGCTTCAGTAATAGGTGAACCATGAACTTCCAGATGTTCAAGCTGGTTTTAGAAAAGGCAGAGGAAACAGAGATCAAATTGCCAACATCCATTGGATCATCGAAAAAGCAAGAGAATTCCAGAAAAACATCTATTTCTGCTTTATTGACTATGCCAAAGCCTTTGACTGTGTGGATCACAATAAACTGTGGAAAATTCTGAGAGATGGGAATACCAGACCACCTTACTGGCCTCCTGAGAAATCTGTATGCAAGTCAAGAAACAACAGTTAGAACTGGAGATGGAACAACAGACTGGTTCCAAACTGGGGAAAGAGTACGTCAAGGCTGTATATTGTCACCCTGGTTATTTAACTTTTATGCAGAGTACATCATGAGAGATGCTGGGCTGGATGAAGCACAAGCTAGAATCACAACTGCTGGGAGAAATATCAATAATCTCAGATATGCAGATATGCAGATGATACTACCCTTTGGCAGAAAGCAAAGAAGAACTAGAATCTGTTAATGAAAGTGAAAAGAGGAGAGTGAAAAAGTTGGCTTAAAACTCAACATTCAGAAAACTAAGATTACGGCATCCGATCCCATCATTTCATGGCAAATAGATGGGGAAACAATGGAAACAGGAACAGACTTTATATTTTTGGGCTCCAAAATCACTGCAGATGGTGACTGCAGCCATGAAATTAAAAGACACTTACTCCTTGGAAGAAAAGCTATGACCAACCTAGACAGTATATTAGAAAGCAGAGACATTACCAACAAAGGTCTGACTAGTCAAAGTGATGGCTTTCCCAGTGGTTATGTATGGATGTGAGGGTTGGACCATAAAGAAAGCTGAGCACCAAAGAATTGATGCTTTTGAACTGTGGTGTTGGAGAAGACTCTTGAGAGTCCCTTGGACTGCAAGGAGATCCATCCAGTCAATGCTAAAGGAAATCAGTACCAAATATTCATTGGAAGGACTGATGCTGAAGCTGCAACTCCAATATTTTTTCACCTGATGTGAAGAACTGACACACTGGAAAAGACCTTGATGCTGGGAAAGATTGAAGGCAGGAGGAGAAGAGGACGACAGAGGATGAGATGGCTGGATGGCATCACCGACTCAATGGACATGAGTTTGAGTAGGCTTCAGGAGTTGGTGATGGACAGAGAGGCCTGGCGTGCTGCAGTCCATGGGGTTGCAAAGAGCTGGACACGACTGAGCAACTGAACTGAACTGATATATATCCCCTCCCTCATGAGCCTCTCTGCCCTTCCCTCGTCCCACCCATCTAGGTCCTCACAGAGTGCCAGGCCAGGCTCCCTGTGCTACAGGGCAGCTTCTCACCACCTGTCCCTTTATACGGCAGTGTGTTCATGTTGATGTTACTTTCTCTAGTCATCCCACTCCCCTCAACCTGCGCTGTGTCCTCAAGTCCATTCTCTACATTTGCATCCCCACTCCATCCCTGCAAATAGGTTCATGAACACTATTTTTCTAGATTCCATACATACTCGTTGATATATGTCTATTTTTCTCTTTCCAACTCTGTATAACAGGCTCTAGGCTCATCCACCTCATTAGAACTTGTTGATCAAACTTGTTCCTTTTAATATGCAGGTAATATTCCATTGCTGTCAAGCCCCACCTCTTTTTTATCCACCCATCTGTCAATGGACATCTGGGCTGCTTCCACGTCCCAGCTGCTGTCAACAGTGCTTCCGCGGACACCGGGGTGCACACGGACATCTAGGCTGCTTCCACGTCCCAGCTGCTGTGAACAGTGCTTCCGCGAACACTGGGGTGCACATGGACATCTAGGCTGCTTCCACGTCCCAGCTGCTGTGAACAGTGCTTCCGTGAACACTGGGGTGCACGCATCTGTGCTCAGTTGCTCGGTGGTGTCTGACTCTTTGCGACTCCATGCACGCAGCCCATGAGTCTCCTCTGTCCATGGGATTTTTCAGGCAAGAACGCTGGAGTGGGTTTACATGTGTCTTTTCAATTATAGTCTTCTCAAAGTATATGCCCAGTAGTGGGATTTCTGGGTCATATGGTAGCTTTATTCCTAGTTTTTAAGGAATCTCTATACTGTTCTTCCAAGTGGCTGTATCAATTTACATTCCCACCAACAGTACAAGAGCGTCCCGTTTTCTCTACATCCTCTCTAGGATTTACTGTCTGTAGATTTTCTCTTTCCCCCTTTCTCAATTGAAATAGCTCCTGCAGATACCCAGGACAGTGCACAGGAAGTTCCCTCAGGGAAGCTTCCTATCGTGTGTTCCCTCTCCATAATGCAGTGAGAGGCTTGAATCGCTTCCTCCGAGATCATTCAAACAGAACCTTCTTGCCAGAGACTGTGACTCAGTAACTCCTGTGATGCAGCTAAGCATCTTCTTTCCTGTGATTAAATTATCTTTCAACTAACTGTATTAGGAAAACTGAACACTCACATGCCAGAAAAGAAAGAAAAAGGAAGCTGGAATCCTACCTTATACAATATACCAAAATTAACTCTAAATGGACTAAAGGCCTAAACCTAAGCTCTGAAATGACAAATCCCAAACTCTTCCAAGAAAACAAAAGAGGAAAGCATCCTGACACTGGATTTGGCAAAGATCTTTTGGACATGATCCCAAAACCACAAGCAGCAAGAGAGAAAAAAATAAGATGGACTTCATCAAAAGTAAAACCTTTGAGCATCAAAAGACACTGTCAACAGAGTAAAAAAGCAGCCTAAGGAATGAGAGAAAATATTTGCAAATCACATATCTGATAAGGGACTGGTATCCAGAATACACAAAGAACTCTCACAACAACAAAAACCGATTTAAAAATGATCAAGAACTTTCCTAGTGGGCCAGTGGTTTAAGAATCCACCTGCCAACTCAAGGGACATGGGTTCAACCCACTCCAGGAAGAAGCCACAGGCCACGACACAGCATGCCCCCTGCCGACGCACCACAAGGACGGAAGCCCGCACGCTCTAGGGTCCAGGCCCTAACAAGAGAAGCCACCTCGGGAGCGTCCTGCACACCCCACTGAAGAAGAGCCCCGCTCACCACAATCAGGGAACGTGCACACACAGCAACGAAGACCCAGCGCGGCCAAATAATAAACAGATAAGTAAAACTGGGGGGAAAAGTGAGATATCGATAAAAAATTTCATAAAAAAAAAAACGATCAGTAATCGAACACACTTCTCCTAAGACTATATGAGTACCCATAAGCACATGAAAAGATGTTCAACATGACTAATCATTAGGGAATGCAAACCAACACCACAGTGATACCTCTTCCACACCCAAGGATATGGAGAAACTGGGACCCTGTGCCCTGCTGTAAAATGTAGTAAAGGACTGTAAAACAGTGCAACCTCTGTGGAAGATGGAAGAGTAATTTCTCAAAAAACTAAACATAGAATCACCATAAGATCCAGCATTCCCGTTCTAAATATATACCCAAAAGAACTGAAAGCAAGGAGCAGATATTTGTGCATTCATGTTCAAAGCAGCCGTATTCACAGTAGCCAAAAAGCAGAAGCAATCAAAGTATCTATCGATGGATGAATGGATAGACAAAATGTGATGCTATATCACTATACAATGGAGTATCTGTTTACCCTTAAGAAGGAAGGAAATTATGACACATGCTACAACATGGATGAATCTTCATTCCTGGAGGAATTAAGCCAAATGAAATAAGCCAATCACCAAAGACAAAACCATTTGATTCGCTTATGACATACTTAGAGTAGAAGTAGAATGGTGGTTTCCATGGGCTGGAGGGAAAAGGAAATGAGGAGTTACTGTTAAACAGGTAGAGTTTTAAGCTGGAGAAGGTGAAAAAGTTGTGGAGATGAATGGTGGTAATGGCTGAACAGCAACGTGAATGTATTTAATGCCACAGAACTGTTCACTCTAAAATGATTCAAAATGCAAATATTGTGTTATGTATATGTCACCACAATAAAAACTTATCTACTCATATTACGAATCTCTTATCAGCAAACCACACAAACTCTGGGCAAGGGTCTGATCTCACTCGTCTCTGCCCACCTATCCCAGTGCCGAGCCCTCAGTAAAAGTATATTGAGTCAGAGTCACACTTCTCAAGCAGAGTCTAAGACCACGATGATTTCCAGGTTCAGAGTACTGAAAGGTAGCCCCTGAAGCCTTGATGCGGAAACACACACACACGTACACACCATATCACATAACCCTCTTCTCAGTTATAGACATCAATTTTCTCACTAACAGATATTTAACAAAAAAAATAAAAATCATAAAGCTTGCATTGCTATTTATCAACTTAAAGCCAAGCTCTTACATGTGTGCTGAGTCACTTCAGTGTCTGACTCTTTGCGACCCAATGGACCAGAGCCCTCCAGGCTCCTCTGACCATGGGATTCTCCAGGCAGGAATACTGGAATGGGTTGCCGTGCCTCCTCCAGGGGATCTCCCCAACCCAGGGATCAAACCCCTGTCTCTTATGTCTCTTGCGCTGGCAGGCGGGTGCTTCACCATTAGCGCACTTGGGAAGCCCATCTGATTCCCGGTACATCCTACAAACACCGCATGTACTCTGATCTTCCAAAGGTAGCTTCCTCTTCCAGGAAACTCGAAAGGCTGCACCCGGACAGTGCCCCTCCGCCCTCCTTTTCCTCTCCCTGCTCCCCGTACCAGCTGACCAGCTCCCTGTGGGCCCCCTCCATTTCCAGCCACACACCAAGTCCTACGAAGAAAGCCCGGATTACTGAGAAAGGAGGTGGGAAGCAGCAGGCGCAGGCTCAGACCTATATAAAAGCAAAACTCTTGGCACTGAGTCCTGCCACCACTGGTGGAAGTAAAGTCGGATGAGATGCATGTTCTATAATTAGTTATCAGGGCCTGCTACCCTAGTTAACCACCCACTTGCTTTTCCAAGTTCTTTCACAGGGTCCTTGGTTATGATAGAAGGTTGGTTCTTTTCAGATCACCTCTACTGTCTTCTCATGGTGGATACTTCCTACAGAGATTCCTACGGAAATGGAATGTATAATCAGTGGCTCCCTTTTTCATGTTCAAGAGAGGCTTTTTTTAAAAGACAATATGGTGTGTACATGTCAATCACAAACTCTCAATCTATCCCGTCCTCCTGAGTCTGTTTTCTGCTTTGTAAGTAAGTTCATTTGTATCATTTTTTTTTGATTCTGCATGTAAGTGGTATCATATGTCTTTCTTTGTCTGACTTACTCCACTTAATATGATAATCCTGCTATATTTAGAGCAGATAACAAGCAAACACCTACTGTTAATCAGGAAACTCTGCTCAATATCCTATAACAACCTAAATGGAGAGAATAGAGGCATGTATGTGCAATAAGTAAATAAAACAACATAGATCTTTCTTTTTACATGAAAACATAAGGAATATACAAATTAGGGCTGTTTTCAAGGAAGAACTTACCCTCCCATCTGCAAAAAATGCTAGAAACAAGAGTTTTTTTCTAGCTCTTTCTTCTGAGGCACTCGCTGCCGCACTCACCATGCCCGCCCAGGAAAGCTTACTCCACAGCTGCTCCAGCAACACCCTGCATCTGGGACCCAGCTGGCCTGAGAAACTACCCCCAGTGTTGCCAACAGCAAGCACTGAGGATTCTGCTCCCAGTTTGGCAAGAGTATGAAGAATGTTCATCCTTTTAACCTATAATTCAACTTTAAGGAATGTATCCTATGGAAATAATCAAAGTGGAACGCAAAACTTATAGAGATATTCATCACTGCAAAAAAGTTGATGACAACCTACTTGGTCAACAATGAGGGGGGTGGGTTTATTAAATAAATCCTGGAACATTGCACATACAATATATAATACAGGTACCAAGCCATGTCGGCAAAAAATGAATTTGGTAATATGCGAAAATTCTCAGGATACATTAAGTTTTAAAAAGCTATGTTTTTCTCAATTTTATCCAAAACCAAAATAAGTTCCAGGGACATATATATTAAACTCAGAAAGAAATTTAATAGTTTGAACAATGGTTAGGTGTGGGTGAAGCAAATATGAAACACTTTTCTTCTTCCTTATACAATTTTACTTATGTTTATACACTAAACAATAAAGTTCAAGCAGAACCCATAAACGTAAAATGACATTTGTTTCTGAAATGTTACTTTTAAAAATCAGTCTATTTACTTTGGAAAGATTGCTAAAAGGAAAAGTTGTACACTCTGTACAATCCATTATCACTAGGACAGGTAGAGATGGAAAAAATCCTATGGTTTCCTATTCTCATTTGGCACCCTGAATCTGAGCTTTAAAAAAGCCAAAGAATGCAGAAAAACAGGAGGCAGATCCAGGACCCTGATATGAGAGGTCACTTAACCTGGTTGTTGGAAAAATAAAGGAGGAACTATTAAAAAATGAAAGATACAACTTTTTATAATACAATGTAAGGTGATTGCCGTATTTCACAAATGCATAACACACCTGACGTACACCATATACGCTTTCTACAGCCACTCAGAACTTAGTCTTCATTACAAACCAAACCGGTCTGCGAACCAGCAATTAGGAAGCCCAAGATGATCTCTGTGGGTCTACGGCTAACACTCTGAATCTCTAAACGCTCTGTTCAAAGTCATTCAGGTTCAGCCATACTACAGTCCAAAGCTGATTTCAAGCATGCTTTTTTAGCATCTGGTTCCAATGACTTCCCTTTACCCACAAAAGGTCCTGGCTTAAAAAGAATGTTTCCTTCTTTACAAAAGACCCTACAAGCAATCCCCAAACTGGCTCACTGGCTGTGCCCAAGTAAAGCACATTTATCCATACGATGAGTGAGGACGGCGCTGCCAGCAGAGTTTCTATCGTCATTTAACCCATACTGACAATCAGTCTACAAAAGAAGAGAAAGCTATACTGCTGCAATGCCAGTTTAAGCGAAGGGCACCGCACAGCTGAGGGCCTGCTGGGGCCTGAGGCCGCAGGCCTAGCTTCGGAAGCTTCGTTCTTCGTGCCACACACAGAAAATGGCCAGCGAGACTGCTTCTCCAACACAGTCTGGCCTCACCTCTCCAGCCGCCCGACTCCAAACCTCTCCGCCTCGCTAGTTTTCTGTGTGGCCCCAGAGATGAGCCTCGTCACCCGCCTCGGGGTCAGTCTGCGAAGCTCATCTCTAGTGCAGGAGGGAGCGCCCTCTGGGCTGAGGGCCCAAGAGCTGCGCAGCTCTTCCCTCGGAGCCCAAAGGCTCACACACAGTTACATGTTTCCTAAGTTCCAGATCTGGCTGAGGATAGCTGAGAAGCAGACAGTAAAATTATCTCTAAGTAGCCAAATGCCTAGCAAGGTCCCGGATTTAGATGAAACTCTGCTTTTTCTACACAGGGAAATCCTCGATTATAGTTATTTACTCTTTCTTTTTACCCACAGAACTAAGAAGCTTCCCTTCCAGATTTCAGTTCAAAGGGACAGTAACAATTGCTGAGTGCCGCTGTGAGGCACTATTTTATTCTCACTTAAGCCTTTAAGTGTCTGTCTTGTCAAGGCCACTCAGCAATGACATAGGGCCCACGACCTCAAACTCCACCCCATGTGGTGGCTCTCAAGTCCGAGGAGGCAGAGTCCCTGCAGGAGCCAGCAGCCAGCTGAGCGTACTATTAAGGTGGTTAAAAAAAAAAGGGGACACAAGTCTCAGACCACAGCGGCTCCATTCACTAACTGCTCCTTATGCAAACAAAGGGTGCCTGGGATTTTTTTTTTTTAATCATTTCTCCCTAAAATTAAGTTTTCCCAAAGTGTTGGTACTTACCTGGGCTTCTCTGAAATGTGGCAACCTCAAGGTTTGGGGGAGGGGGGTGTTGTGGTTTTTCCTCCAGAGGACCCATTCTCCTACTGGGCATCACAAGGCACGTTCCTTGAGCAGCGGGGACGTGGCCAGACTCGAGGCCTACACTCACTTGGCCGCACCTGCCCACAGCTGCAGCGTGCCAATCTCCGATCGCCCCTACAGCACGCGAGCTCTCCGAGCCCCATGTTGAGGCACATGGGGTCTAGTTTCCTGACCAGGGGTCGAACACGGTCCCCCTGCACTGAGAGCAGAGAGTCTTTGTCACTGACTACCAGGGAAGTCTCAGCCCTACGGGGCTGTCGGCGCGGACGCAGCCCACCTGGCCCTGGCTGCCTTAGCTCGGGCAACCTCAAGCTTCCCTGAGCATCTGTGAAGCAGCGAGAAGAGACACGACGGAGCACAGGACACAGGATGAACGTCTGAGAAGTCTGCCCTCAGAGGCCACTCAACAGGAAGGGAAGACGGAACAAGAGACTACGCACGTGAATAAAGAGACCAGGGACAGCACGCACCCCAGTGTTTACTGAGGATTTCTACCGAGGCTGATAAGAGGACTTCATGGCTTTCTTTTCTATAAGCAAGAGCTTTCAAGGGGGAACCATTAAAGAATGAAAAACATGATGAGGGTCTCTATCAGAATGCCTCTCTCGAGGGCCATTCAGTAATTATCGATCAGTTTAACAAAAATGATAACATAATTTACTGAAATTTAGAAGTGGCTTCAAGAAATTGGGATGTGTTTCCTTGGAGGCAGAAGAGAACAGTGAGGACAAAACAGCGTTGCTCACAGTTCTGAGTTTGAGTCCGGACGTGGGTGGCTGACCTTGAGCAGAAGCATTCCCTTCTTCAGCCACGGTCTCTTCCTCCACAGGATGGCCAGGAGGAGACACATAGCTTACAGGAATGTGCGAGCACTCAATAGACCAGAGCTAACCCATTCTACTGGGGCCAAGACACAAACTATACTTGACAGGTTCCTTCCTTTTTTTTTTTAAACAGAAGGAGTTTTAAGCACTTACTCTGCCTGGCAAAGTATAAAGCATTTATGGAAAGTCATGTAGAGCTTATCATCACAGTCCCAAGGATACTAACAAGGGATATTGGATAAGATTAGATTTGAGATAAGATTACGAATTTACTCCATGTAAACATCATGTGTAATGGCAGGGAGGTGAACTAGAGACCTCTGGCCATAGTCCTCCTTTTAATAACACTGAGAAGACTTCAGAGAAAAAGACAGCTCAACTGCGTGGTGTTACAGCCTTAACAACTTCAGGAGGGAGGGGAACAAAGGTAGGGGGAAGAACAACTAAGAAGTGGATCCTGAAAGGCAGGTGGCAAACACCGCAGACAGTGGCCCAGGGCAAACATCTCAGTTCTGCCAGCACAGCAGGCCAACTTGGAGTTAAGGTACAGCAAGGCTTCAGAGGAAAGTCCAGCGCTCCCGTGGGACTGGCGAGCTCTCTCCTACTGCCGATGGGGCGGCGACGTGAGCTGGCCCAAATCTGGGAGTGATGATCCAGACAGCCCTGGCCCCACACCGACCCACCTGGGGGCCGGGCGAGGGGAGGGTGCCGCAGTGGGTGGGGGAGCAGGGAGGGCAGAGTGTTCACAGGGAGGGTGAGGGGCCTTCCCCCAGATTTGGGTTTGGAAAGGACTTTCTCCTTCACTCTCGTTGATCCAGCTAACAGGTGCAGTTTGGGTCTGAAAAGCAGGGGGAGGTTTGTATATAGAAATTTATATCAATTTCACTGCAGTCCTCCGATCACTGTGTCATATATGTCACAACCAAGGAGCTGCCTTCTGTTTTTCAGTCTTCAAACCAAAAGGGAGTTAGCGCCAGCACCACCTGTAAGCTTGTAGAATCGGAATTGCAACGGACACCACTAGTTCAGCAGATTCTGTGATGCGCCCAGACACTTCTGCTTCAAGGCCTGGTGTAACCTTCCTGGATTCAGCCTTTCCCTCCAGGGACAAGTTCCCAGGCCTACCAGAGCAGCTGCTGCTGGCTTGTTCATCTGTCAGCAAAAACCAGCTAACGTAGGCAAGGCCGCCAAGGGGGCAGACTGAGGAACCACAGCCGCTTTCTGCACACCACCCAGAGCAGCAGTACCAGACCCACAACCTCGAGGCAGGCACAGGGCCGTACAGAATCACACGCGGGCCCCTGGGCCCACCCCTCATTGGCCGAGCAACTTCGGACAGGTTACTTAACCTCTCCGAGTCTCCACTCTCTCCCCTAAAACAGAGGACCAGAACCTCACATCTCAGGATAAAAATGAATGGCAGCTTTTCATCTTTAGGTGCACCCTGCATGTTGCCTAGAAAGCTCAATGATGCTGGAGGTGGCTCCCACACCAACCTCATGCACACACCTCACGTAACTACCCGACGGTCTGGAAAACAAACCTTCCTCCAGTCCTCGTCCCGTGCACCTTCCTCACTTTCTCAGAGTGCTGACTCTAGAGGCCAGGATCCTCAGAGCTCCTCCCGTGCCGCTCTCTCCAACCCCAGGGGCCACACACGGGGACAGAGCTGGCCTGGTGAGAGGGTGGCCCTGCCTGCATCTAGTGTATGAGTCGCTCAGTCGTGTCTGACTCTGCAGCCCCGTGGATTGCAGCCCGCCAGGCTCCTCTGCCCGTGGAAGTACTGGAAGAGTACTGGAGTGGGCTGCCATTCCCTTCAATGGAGGATCTTCCCAATCACCTGATCAAACCTGGGTCCCTGGATTGCAGGCGGACTCCTTACCATCTGAGTCGCCAGGGAGGCCCTGGTGTAACCCTTTACCGTGGGAGACTGAGACTGGCAGGCCAAGATAAGGGCTGGGAGAGGGGATTAAAAGGAGAAAAGAAAGGGAGACGGAATGACAGTCAGACAACAGCCAGAGCAGTGGGTAGGCACATGCGGGGCACACCAGCAACGGGAGTCACCCAGACGCCTCCGCCTGGCCCACAGAGCTGCCATCTGCCGCTGCCGCTGCCCCCGCTCCCGCCACGCACCGGGCACGAGCACGGACCGCCACGCCCAGCCCTCCAGTTCTGTCTGGAACCCCACCCTGCAGGTGTCCCCCCACCTCTCCAATCTGGTAGACTCTTGCTCACCTCTCCTACTTCAGCTCAGCATCACCCCCGCCTTCTCCAGCTCCCCAGACCGGCACTGACGTCACCCTCTGGGTGTTTCCAACTACTCTGCACGCCACACGATGTCACCTACCTAACTGCACTGCCTGCCACCACTTGCGTTGTATCTGTCTTCTCCTGTTTCCTTACTCATCTTTGTTTGCCAGATACAAGGGACTCAACAGGCTCTCAACACTGGCTGAATAAACTGGTGACTCAGGTGGCACTCAGTATCACAGCTTGCCTCCTGCTCTGATGGAGCCTCTGTTGGCAAAGCAATGTCTCTGCTTTTTAATGTGCTGTCCAGGCCGGTCATAACTTTCCTTCCAAGGAGTAAGCGACTTTAAATTTCATGGCTGCAGTCACCATCTGCAGTGATTTTGGAGCCCCCAAAATAAAGTCTGTCACTGTTTCCCCATCTACTTGCCATGAAGTGATGGGACCAGATGCCATGATCTTAGTTTCTGAATGTTGAGCTTTAAGCCAACTTTTTCACTCTCCTTTCACTTTCATCAAGAGGCTCTTTAGTTCTTCTTCACTTTCTGCCATAAGGGTGGTATTTTATGCATATCTGAAATTATTGATATTTCTCCCAGCAATCTTGATTCCAGCTTGTGCTTCTTCCAGCCCAGTGTTTCTCATGATGTACTCTGCATATAAGTTAAATAAGCAGGGTGACAATATGCAGCCTTGACGTACTCCTTTTCCTATTTGGAACCAGTCTGTTGTTCCAGGTCCAGTTTTAACTGTTGCTTCCTGACCTGCACACAGGTTTCTCAAGAGACAGGTCAGATGGTCTGGTATTCCCATCTCTTTCAGAATTTTCCACAGTTTATTGTGATCCACACAGTCAAAGGCTTTGGCATGGTCAATAAAGCAGAAATAGACGTTTTTCTGGAACTCTCTTGCTTTTTCAATGATCCAGCGAATGTTGGGAATTTGATCTCTGGTTCCTCTGCCTTTTCTAAAACCAGCTGGAACATCTGGAAGTTCACGGTTCACATACTGCTGAAGCCTGGCCGAGAATTTGGGGCATTACCTTGCTAGTGTGAGAAATGAGTGCAATTGTGCGGTAGTTTGAGCATTTTTTGGCATTGCCTTTCTTTGGGATTGGAATGAAAACTATTACACTCAAATAAAAAAATAATAAATGAAATGAGCAGGGGGGGAAAAAAGAGGGATGAATAATACCACCTACCTAATATGACTGTAACTGACCTCAGGATTTCAAGAAAGCAGGTATGAAAGAACTCTGGGAAGTGTTCATGCACTCTGAAGTCCAAATGCTTCCCCAAGCCCCTAACAACATCCTCTCCACAGAACAGAACACACAGTCTGTGTGTGAGACTTCAGTCTCATCTCTGCCAATATGTTGCCAGATGTTAAAAAGAGTCTGGGGCAGGGAGATGGGAGGGAGGTTTAAGAGTGAGGGAACATATGTAAGCCTAGGGCTGATTCATGTTGATATCTGGCAGAAAACAAAATTCTGTAAGGCAGTAATCCTTCAGTTAAAAAAATAAATCCCTAGGTGAGCCCAAAGCTGAAGAGTTAGGAAAGTTAACAGTTAAATCATCACCTGGGCAATTAAACCAAGAGTGGAATGGTTAAAAAGAAGAAAGCTTTTTAAACTCAGTGCCTTTAAAGATCATTGTAAGTTACACAGGGGGAAACTGAAAAAAGACAACAAACAAAACTCACCTAAACCCTAAAATGCCAGGTATTAGGGATACGACACATTGTTGAAAAAAAGTATCAGATGGCACCTAGTACTATAACTTGCCTACTCCTCTTACAGACCCTGATTAGCTTAGTAGAAACCAGGTTTCAAAGGCAAGATTCAAGGGCTAGCTATGCCATTTACTAGCTGAGCAGGCTCAGGGAAGACATTTCTATTTCTGAGCCTTAGTTTTATCGTCTGTTGTGAGCAGGACAGGGCACCTATTTTACAGACAATTTAACATACCGTTTAGAACACATAATGGGGCTTCCCAGGTGGCGCTAGTGATGAAAAAGAAAATCTGCCAATGCAGGAGACACGAGACACCGGTTCCATCCCTGGGTCAGGAAGATCCACTGGAGGAGGGCATAGCCACCCACTCCAGTATTCTTGCCACGGATAAGGAGCCTGGCAGGCTACAGTCCATGGAGTCACAAAGAGTAGGGCACAACTGAATTGACTTTCTGTGCATGCAGAACATATAATATATAACACCCTCTACACTGAAACACACCTATCGCTTTATCATGGAGAGCTCTTCAGGGTTTAAAAACATTTTCATATTTCACATTTTATTTTCATTGACTCCTGGGTGCTATAGTCCAAGTAGATTCCTTTCCACTTTATAGAGATGATCAAACATCTGGGAATTCAGTCACCCTGCACCACAGCACACCAGGGGCTGAGCAGAGTGCAGATTCACAGCATTTGACCTCTCTGCTCTGCAATCTTCCCGGGAAGCAGAGCTCCAAGCCTCTCCCAAGCAGGCTGACTGGGGGCTGCGCACCGCCCTTCCCACCCCCGCTGCCCCACTCTGCTCTCACCAGACTCCATGTTCCACATTCCGGGGGTGGGGGGCCTGCCTCCACACGCCAGTCCAGACCCCAGCACATCACCCAAAGCAAGTCTCAAATTGCACCCCGCAGTTGTTCAGACATCTACAGAAATCCTGGGGTGTGCAATTCAGCTGACAGAGGTCACTTGGGTCCCAGTCAGGACAGAAGGCGCTTGTGACAGAAAACGCAAAAAACTGGGAAGTGACTGAACGCATGTGTGAGCACAGTTTTACTTCCTACCACAGAGGACTGTGCGCCATTGAGATGGATTCATCTGTGAGCTGTTCTGAAACAAGACACAAGGAAGTAGGATCTGCTGCTATATACAAGTGCCTTACAGGAGGACATCTTTGCTGCCAAGTGAATGGAGATTCCGAGAGACTAGAAAGAGGCATCTATGGGATGAACTCAGAAAGCCTGAGTCACTGGAACTCACCTCTACACACTAAGGCCCACGATTCGTGGAAAGAGGTCCTGAAGGGAGCCAGCCAGACCCTACATCATTCCAGAGATAAAGACCTAGCAAACTATCAATTACACCTTCAGAAGGGACTTACGTAACTTTTCAAACCCAGTTAAAATCTTCTCAACTATGTCTTTCTAAAGCAGGCTCCAATAAGTGCTGAGGATCTGTAGGAAAAACAGAAGCATAGAGAAAAGAATTTGGGGGCTAAAATAAAGCAAGTAAGGTATTATTTATAGACTCAAAAAGATATAGCACAGCCAAAAAAAAAAAAAAATACAGTGAAGCAAGAGCTGTGGATGCAGGAGCTGCTTCAGGGTGAAGAGCTGAGCAAAAATCAGGACGTCAACGGAGCATAAAGCAGGTTTCTTTTTTTTTCAATCTATAAAGATTCAAAAAACACATCTTAAAAAAAAAGAAAGAAAGGAGGCTGAGTTAGCAACATGCAGCTTAAGAGGTGGGTGGGGGCTGGGACAGGGGATGCGGGTCACTGCAAAGGCCACGGCGCACAGCTCGCCAGCTTTAATGGCCACGGGGCCTCACACCGGTTCTCCGGTGGCCCCTTGGAGCTCCCAGACGAAGGACTGGGGCCCAGATATTCACATGGCATGTAACTCACACAACCGAAGGGGCAACTTGAGGGAAAAGAAACGAGAGCCAGGGCCTTGGGAGGGGCACAGCTTGGGGGATGAGTGCCTTCAAGAGGGAGACCTCACTTCGACATCTGAGAGATGTCTGCCTCAAAATACAGCGAGAGTGGTACCAGCTTGAGTTTGATCCTCATCATCCTCTCAAAGGACTTTTCAGAATGACCCACTTAAGCCAGACTGTAGCAGGTATCCACTGTGGGCACTGAAGTCGGCCCTAAACCCACACTCAGATCCAGGAAAACAAAAACCAGGGGCACAAAGTGAAAGCTTCCTTCCAAACATTCAAAAGGAAACTAAGACCAAGGAGCGAGCCCGGGAGTCTGTGTGCTTGTGAGGCCAGGAGACAGAAAATAAACCAGAGAGAACCGTCCTCCAACGCTTTCAGGGGGTTGGCAAGGCGACCTAATCTCAGAGACACAGGTGTGCCGGCTCAGCTCCAAAAACAAGACACATCGCAGAGGAAGCAGAACCGTGGCCTACCTTCCCGACAACTTGGTATTGTATGACCTGGAAGGGACTTTCAGGGCTAAGTTCCTGAGGATGCAAATCGTCCGTTTTGGGACATGGAGCAGTCTCAGATTCTTTACCTGGCTTTCCATGCTGCTTCTGGGGATCACGGCAGTCACACCTCTCACCGGTCAATCCAGTCCATCTCTCTGAATAGTGAGTGTTCGTAATCCTTGGATCGGGAAGATCCCCCGGAGAAGGAAACAGCAACCCACTCCAGTATTCTTGCCTGAGAAATCCCACGGACAGAGGAGTGTGGTGGGCTATATTCCATGGGATCACCAGGACTCAGACGCAACTTAACAGCTAAATCACCACCACGATATAAAAATGACCGACCAAGTCCCAGATGCTTATGACTTACTGGTACCTATTCAGAAAAGCCTGGTGAAGGCTGGGTGAGAAATGTGGAGGAAGGCATCACCCCAAGAACAGAAGGGCAAGGGCTACTGTGAACCCACTCCTACTGTAGAGCCCTCTGCTACGCACTCCAAGAGACATGCTTTTCCAGCTACAACCAGCTTTTCCTGTGTTTACAAACCCTCACTACAATCACCCAACAAAACTGGTCACTAACCTCCTACACAAAAAGGTCAGAGCTAAAGATGAGAAGAACAGAAACAAATCTCGTGTTTCTCTCTCAACGCTGGATCTGACCATTCTATATAGAACAGTAATGAGTACCAGACCACTGGCTTCCTGCTCTCCCCACCTTACCACCCCACAGCCCTGCACCTTCCTCTCTACACCTCAGAGGCCAGGATCCCTTTAGGACTACTTCATTAACTGCAACTCCAGAGAGAAACTCTGCCTTGATTGCGGCTTTCCCCCACTGCTCTCCTAGATCCGGAACCCACAGTTTCACCATGTGCTATACAAAGAGAATGTTTTGTCTCCAGCTGGGATTCTCAGAGCAGAGGCACCATGCTGCCTGACCTCCTCGGGTCTGGTTCGCTGGTAAACACTTGAGATCCAGGAGACCACAACTCCAGCTTTGTCCTTATCCCTCCCCCTCCCCCATGCTGGGCAGACTGTACCAAGTAGAAGTAAATCACCACGGACATCCCATCTAGGCGAATCGCCTAGTCATTCTACCGAGTGCACTTTGAAGACCCAGCTTTTCCCCACTATCATTCATATTTCCTTTTCATAATCGTGTTGCTTGTCTGTCTTTTCCCACACTGGGCTCATTTCATTCTACATCCACCTAGGCAGTCCCAACTTGTACTTTCCTGTGACCCACTGTATTTTCTGAAGCCTAAGGATAAGGCAGCTAGTAACAAGAGCCGACAGACCCATGGACATCCATGTCTGCTCCAAACTCCCAGTCTATCTAAGGCCCAACATTTCTTCTGAAAGTTTAACCTCTACCAATTCTTTCTCAGATTCCAGTACGGTCATACAAACAAATGAGGTAAAACTGAACACCTGAGGAGAAAAATGAGCAAGTCACAAAATAATTCTAAACAGCCAGCAACCGTATGACAACCTTTAACTTCATAAGCAAGAGCAGACTGACAATAACCTACTCATTTTTTTCAACTCAGCATAGTACTCGAAAAATCTGGTAATGCCCAACAGTCTCAGACACGATCCCACAACTCAGTATGAACAAAGTCTACATGATCACAATAATACGAAACTCCAAATGTTGCTAGAACCAAAATGACGCACTTCACTATATTAGAAGAGACATATGTAAAGGTTAAGCGTTAGCTAAAACCTCATCACCTACAAGAGGAAGTCAATAAAGCACGCTTAATGTTGGGAGGGGAGTACCAGTGAAAATGTGGTTTTTTTTGAAATAGCAAAATAATCAAAAGAGTTGGAAATGTTTGTCCATGGGGCTACAAAGGGTTGGACAAGACTGAGCGACTGAACTGAGCTGAGGCCTGACCCCTCCGGCAACAACAAGGAGGATGTTTTGAAAGAAGTCCCAGATTGGCTGCTGGGACACCTGCCCCTGGAGAGTTGACCAATCAAGAAACAACGGATGCAGGGGCGGGGCTGCGCCGTACTTAGCCGCTCAGTTGTGTCGTACTCATTGTGACCCCAAGGACTGTAGTCCGCCGGGCTCCTCTGTCCATGGGGGTTCTCCAGGCAAGAATACTGAAGTGGGTTGCCATACCCTCCTCCAGGGGATCTTCCCAACGCAGGGATCAAACCCAGGTCTCCCGCACTGCAGGCGGATTCTTTACCAGCCGAGCTACCAGAGAAGCCTGCAGGGAAGGAGGAGAGGGGGCAAAGCCAAGAGAAATTCAGCAAGTAGAACTGCCGGGACCCTGGGAGTCTGGATGGATGTAAGGGGATGGAGGAGGCTGGAGAGCGAGAGCGGGCTCAAGGTTGCTGTCCTCTGCATTTGTGTGGAGAGAAATGCAGAATCTGAAAAATAAGTGAGTGAATATAACAACAACAAAATAGACTCATAGATATGGAGGACAAAATAGCGGTTACCAGTGGGGGTAGGTAAGGCAGGAGGGGCAAGATAGGGATAGAGGATGAAGAGGTACCAACTCCTGTGTATAAGATAAAAAAGCCACAAGGGTATGCTGTACAGCACAGGGATTATAGCCAATATTTCATGGTAACTAAATGAGAGTTTCATGCACCAAAAACTTGAATCGCTATGCTGTATACCTGAAACTAACATAATATTGTAAATCAACTATATCTCAAGAAAAAATAGAAGTTTTAAAGATATGGGAAAAGAAAATCAGAGGTCTAACAGCTGACTACAAGAGGGTGAATGGCACAGGAGAAGAATAAAGGGAGTATTTTTAGTCGGGTTTAGAAGACATTTACTAAACACCTATCAGGTATTTGGGCACGAGGTCAGTATTGGTGGGTCAGGCCTAGACATGTAAGCCTGATGGGGTCAAGGGCTCTATCTAATCACTGCTATATTCATAGTATTTAACAGCGTGCCTGGCACTTTGTCAGACATTAATAAATATTTACAGAATGAACCAGTGAATGGAAACATGAACTTTTCTCTCGGGGAGACAAAGTTTTGAAGACTGTAGCAGCTGTATTTTCATATGTGTATCTCCTATGCCAGACCAAGTTCCTAGAACCCTACAAGGTGAGTGTGGTAACCCTACAGCTATCATATACTGCCTCGCCTCTAGCAGGCAGGCAAAAGACAGCTGGGACCAGGGGGCGCGACGGCGAGGGGCTCTCCGCGATGCTGGTCACAGTGCACGCCCTGGCCCACGGGCACCTCCACCGGTGTACTCAGGGAGTCTCACTGGTGATCTACACACATTCCTGTGTGTCCTATTTTTAATTAAAAGGACTTTTAAAGAAAGTAATGTTGAAAAATTGCTTTCCCCTCCCACCCCTAACTACCCTTCATAAAACAGGTCCACTTCTTCAAAGAAAAGGACCACCACAGGGATTCCCTGGCAGTCCAGTGGTTAAGATGCCTCGCTTCCACTGCCGACTGTGCCGGCTCCATCCTGGCTGGGGAACTAAAATCCTGCAAATTTGGGCCAAACCAAAAAAGAAAAGAAAGTAACCCCAGGGATGGGGGAGCCTGGTGGGCTGCCGTCTACGGGGTCACACAGAGTCGGACACAACTGAAGCGACTCAGCAGCAGCAGCAGCAGATGTCCAAAACACAAACTTTCCACTTCAAGCGTGATGCCTCCTGATCTCGTCCCTCCAGAACCCAAAGGGTCAATCCAGCACAGCCTCTAGCTTATGTCATCCAGAGGCAGACAAGGAGGGCTCCACTTGTATCACCTTCCAGAAGAGTACTCACTGCCTCTTATTCAACTACAATGTGTCGTTCGAAAGCCTGATCCTTATGCTTTCAAACATTTACTTTCTCTCCAGAGCGGCTAGAGGAAAATGAAACCGGTGACTAATCAAAATGGCATGTTTTACAATCCACACGTCCACTGACAGATGAATAGATATGTATGCTCTACACAGACACACACACAATGGCCGACTACTCAATCATAACAGAACAATGCCGCTTGCGACAACATGGATGGACCTCGACATCAGCCTACTAAGTGGACTAAATCAGAAAGATAAAGACAAGTAGCACATGATATCGCTTCTATGTGGAATCTAAAACAGAACATAAGTGAATTTATCACTGAAACAGAACCAGGCTTACTGATACAGATAACAGAATTGTGGTGGCAGAGGTGGGAAGGTAAGGATGGACCGGGACCTTGGGATTGGTAGATGCAAGCTGTTGTAACAGAATGGATAAACATCAGGGCTGACTGTATAGCACAGGGAACTATACTCAATATTCTGTGATAAACCGTAATGGAAAAGAATGTGAAAAAGAATGTATGTGTGTATGTCTGTATGTAGTCACTGAGTTGTGTCCGACTCTTTGCGACCCCATGGATTGGAGCCCGCCAGGCTCCTCTGTCCATGGGCTTCTCCAGGCAAGAAAACTGGAGTGGGTTCCCATTTCCTTCTCCAGGGGATCTTCCTGACTCAGGGACTGAACCAGAGTCTCCTGCTTGGCAGACAGATTCTTCACCAGAGCCACCAGGGAAGCCCATATATATCTGTATATATTATCTGTATATATAACTGAATCATTTTGCAATACAGCAGAAATAAATACAATGTTGTAATTAACTATACCTCAGTAAAAAATGTTTCTTAAAAAACGTGTTTTACCTCAACAGAAAAATCAACAGATCCCCAGGAGATCCAGCCCACCTGAAACAGCAGTCTGCTCACCAAACGCAACTTCCATGGAAATTCTGGAGACAGTGCCCACAGACAACCCACACACCACACAACAGCGCCAGGCCCTCAGGAATCCTCCTTGGAGACAAAGGGCAGCCACGGCACAGCTGCTCTGACAAACGCCAGGCTGATCTCAAAGCACCTGTTGGTAGAGGTGCCAACTCATGAGCCACACAGACAGGCAGGCAACCTGCAGCCCAGGGGTTCTGTTCCTGCTCAGAACTACTTCTTAGTATCAGTCCTATCATAAATTTATTAGAATAATAAAGACTGTAACTGTTTCAGCTTACAAAGTATCTGCACTTCTTTTGTCAAAAAAAGAAAACATTTTAAATGGCAACATCGCAGATCTCAACCTGGCTGTTTCACAGCAGAAACTCAAGTAATACATATAATTGTATATCATCTGTGCTGATGAAGAGAACACTAATAACGCCAACAGGATAATACAAAATCTCCATTCCATGCTACAAAAGGCTACATTCAGAGGAATGCAAGAAGCCTAAAGCAAAGATGCTGCTGCTGCTAAGTCGCTTCAGTCGTGTCCGACTCTGTGCGACCCCACAGACGGCAGCCCACCAGGCTCCCCCATCCCTGGGATTCTCCAGGCAAGAACACTGGAGTGGGCTGCCATTGCCTTCTCTGGTAAAGCAAAGACAGTTTCTCTCAAAAGACAATGCATCTGTCTCCCTCTAAGATAATAACTGCGGTTTAAAAGATCTAGTGTTCTAGCATTTCTTGAGTTTAAGATCTAGTTTCTATCAACAAGCATTTCACTAAACAAAATTAGGAGACATCACTAGTAAGACTTGACAGTAAGGTACTAAGGCTGATTATATATATATTTTTAAATTAAACAGGGCTTCCTTTGTGGCTCAGCTAGTAAAGAATCTGGCTGCAATGCAGGAGTCCTGGGTTCGATCCCTAGGTTGGAATGATCCCCTGGAGAAGGGAAAGGCTACCCACTCCAGTATTCTGGCCTGGAGAATTCCATGGACCGTATAGTCAATGGTGTCGCAGAGTCAGAAACGACTGAGCAACTTTCCTTCCTTCCTTCTTAAACAGGCAGCTAAGCCATCTACAATGTACAATGATGCTGAGCTGAGCAATGCGCCTACAATCCAATCCTAGTGAAGAGATGCCCAAGAAGAGGAAGCACAAATGTCCCCAAGCAAAGGAACAAAGATCTTCTAGCAACAGCCAAAGCAACCGGGTTAAGGCCTGAAAACTAGCATTGGAAGGGATAACTGAGCAATGGACTGGAAAAATCCAGTTCAGGTGGGAAATACACATGGCCCCAGGACAGACTGAGCTGGAAGAACCCAGTTTCAGGTGAATGCTGGCAAGTGGCAAGAGACATCAGTCAGTCTCTCAGAACCCCATCAAAATATTGCAAATGCTTATGCAGGTTCGGAGTTGAGGATTCGAGAAGCACCTCATCTGGGTGATCAGTAGTAAAAAAAAATAATCATAGGACACTCAAGGCAAGATGTAGAATCGCGAAATGCTAAGGTCTAACAGGACCCTCAAACATACCTAATAAGTAACTGGCAAAGCTGGACTGGAGCCCAAGTTTCCTAAACAAGTGGCCATGAGGGGTGATTTGAAATACTAGTGTGACACTATAAATTGGATGACCTAATTAGGGGGTAACAAATCCTTTTAAAATTCTGGAGGTTTCCAGTTTTCTGCTTTCAACAAAACTAAAGGGAGGTAAGTGTTGAGTTGATTGATTCATAAAGACACATCGGGTTTAGACATATAATTTAAAAGATTAAAAACTAAGTGGCCAGGGCAGGAATAAAGTCACGATGTAGAGAACGGATCTGTGGACAGGGGTGTGGGGATGAATCGAGAGCACCACTGACACACATACACCACACTGTGCACAACGCAGAGCTAGTGGGGCGCCGCCGTGGACCACGGGGAGCTCCGTGCTGCGCTCCGTGATGACACCGGAGGCCGGGATGCTGGGGGAGTGAGCAGGAGGCTCAAGAGGTAGGAAGCTGCTGTGGAGCACGGGGAGCTCTGTGCTGCACTGTGATGACACCGGGGCCGGGATGCTAGGGGAGCGAGCAGGAGCCTCAAGAGGTAGGAAGCTGCCGTGGAGCACGGGGAGCTCCGTGCTGCGTGCTGCGCTGTGATGACACCGGGGGCCGGGATGCTGGGGGAGCGAGCAGGAAGCTCAAGAGGTAGGAAGCTGCCGTGGAGCACGGGGAGCTCCGTGCTGCGCTGTGATGACACCGGGGGCCGGGATGCTGGGGGAGCGAGCAGGAGGCTCAAGAGGAAGGGCATCTACGCACACGTAGAGGGGGTCATGTTGTTTTAGGGCTGACATTGACACCACACTGTAAAGCGGCTACACTCCAATTAAAAATAAAAATAGCAAGTGAGCCTGATGTGACAAAGGTTCTTCTGAGCCTGTCTACTTCTGTCAACCAGGGTGCTCAAAGTTTACATCTATGCAAATGAAACATCTTATTCCCGCATTAAGTAGCAATCACTCCTCAACACGTGAAATAATTCGGTGTTGGAGCTCCATTTGTCTCAAGTTGCTTTCCGACATAATTCTACCTTTCATGCTTAATTACTTATCCAAACCATATACCTACTTGTTTTGATTAACTTAAGTTAATAACCATACTGACACAAACCAAAAGAAGTTAGCACTGAAGAGACTCACGAGGATAGAAAATAAAAAATCATTCCCATCACTCCATATTTTTGTTGCAGAAGGATGACAGAATGATCAATAAAAGATTTTCAAGTATGAAAATAAATTAACCTTTTGTGGAGGAAGTGGAACTGAAATATCATTTCAAGGAGAAAAAAAAGAAAAATTAATATTTCTGATTCAATTAAAAGCTTAGTCATCTATTTTTTAAATAGATGGCAATAGGTCAACTTATAACAGTATTTAGAGTCCACTAGATTCATTTTAAAAGAATGAAATAATTGTTATTTTAAAACTTCAACATTTACAATATATCAGAAATTACATGATTTGGTATTCTACTTATGCGATGAAAAATCATGTGATAGGGATAAAGAATTCTCCAAAATTCTCTTAGCAAACATTTAAAGGCCCCAGTCCAAAATCACAGATCAGCACTCAGAGCATCCCAGGAACTGCAAGCTCCCTGTACCACCACGCAGAGAGCAGGGACCGCGCTCACCCTCCACCACCTAGGAAGAAACGATTCTAGAGTCACCTGCAGAACTCTGGACTTCCTTCAGGACAGGCAGGCAAACAGAGGAGGTATGATGCAACAGCTCTTCCACTAAGTAAGGGAAGGGAGGGGAGATATCAGACCAGATAGCATACTTACAGACTGATTAAAGACATAAAGAAGCACACCTCAACTTCAAGGACACATACAGTTATTCTTATGCTTCCACGTGTGTACTAGACAAAAAGCCTTACCTTACTGAAGCTCTACAAAAATGTGCCATAGAGTCATAGAAAAGGCCAAGTGGTAGAATCTCAGTCTGTCACCATTATTGTGAAAATGAGCGCTCAACCAGAATGAAGTGTGGGACCACAGAGGATGGGAATAGAAGGCTCTGCTGGACACCCCGGGGCACTCAAGGCTACTACAGGAAGTATGAGTGGTTCAGAGAGGCTCTTGACACTTTCCCTGCAGTTTCACATAGGGTATCCATGTGAAAATAACTGCTTTTCATTAATAAAAGAAACTTCTGCGGGACTTCCCTGGTGGTCCAGTGACTAAGAATCTGCCTTGCACTGCAAGGGATGTGGGCTTGATCAGGAAACTAAGATTCCACTCGCCTCTGAACAACTCCTGGTGGCTCAGATGGTAAAGAGTCTGCCTACAATGAGGGAGACCCAACTTCAATCCCTGGGTCGGAAAAATGCCCTTGAGGAGGAAATGGCAACCCACTCCAGTATTCCTGCCTGGAAAATCCCATGGACGGAGGACCCTGACGGGCTACAGTCCATAGGGTCGCAAAGAGTCCAACACAACTGAGTGACTTCACTCTCTCTCTCTCTCTGAACATCTCAGTCTGTGCACCCCCATGCACCACAAGGAAGATCTTGCATGCTGCAACTAAGATCCAAGGCAGCCAAATAAATAATTTTTTTTTAAAATTTCTTTTTTTAAAAAGGAATCCTATTCTCTGAAAAGATCATTTTTAATAGCCAGGTGCCAATGCAAACTGATCTTTTTTAGTATTATCATCCTCTTCCATCATCATTCAAAACTCTCAAAGCAACTCTGTGGATGAGGGAAAGGGTGGGATGATATGGGAGAATGGCATTGAAACATGTTAATTATCATATGTCTAATCAATCGCCAGCCCAAGATTGATTCTCGGGGCTGGTGCATCGAGATTTCCCGGGGGGGAGGGAGGAGGGAGGGGTTTCTGGAGGGGGAGCATATGTAAACCCATGGTGATATCATGGCATTGTATGGCAAAAACAATAAAAGGGAGAAAAAAAAAAAAACTCTAAAAGCATACATGATTCATTTTAGAACCAATGTCCCCAGGACTTCCCTCCCTATTAGGACTCCTTGCTTCCACTGTAAGGGGTCTGTGTTCATTCCCTGGTGGGGGAGCTAAGATCCCACAGGCCGCACAGCATGGACAAAAGAAAAAATAGAAACAGTTCCCTCAAATCTAATCAAAGCACTGCTTATATGAGGCCTAATAGCCATCGTTTTATACAATTCTTTATAGTTCTCAGGTTAAATACAACTGATGGTCCTTTTTGATTGTAAACACTTTGCTTTCTGAGTCAACTCTCTCTATTAGACTTTACTGAATGCTGATGAGTCTGTTCTGTTAACACTTGATAGTTTTTATACCTCTTACTTTGTCTTTTAGAAAGCCTGTCTTTGGGGACTCCCCTGGGGTGCAGTGGCTGAGACTCTGATCTCTCAATGCTGGGCCCTGGGTTTGACCTCTGATTGGGGAACTAGATCCCATATGCCACAACTAAGGCCCTGTGCAGCCAAATAAATGAGTAAAAACAAAGAAAAGTCTGTCTTTTCTTTATTATCTTCATGTAAATTTTTCAGTGCATTTGGAAATATTTCACTTTCAAAAGAAGTTTTTGATATGCTGCCGAAAGAAAATAAATACATGTATTAAAATCAAATTAACAATTAAATATTAAAAATAATACTTTGAAAATGTTTCCATTGTTAGGCAACTTAGTTGCCAAAAACTATGTGTGCAACTATAAAACTCATAAATAGAAACTTGCAAAACCTGTAATTCCAAATGAGGGTTTTCAGTGGGTTTTGAATCCACTAGTTAAAAAAATAAATGGAGCAATCTGGTTTGCAAAAACAGCTGATGGACAACAAAGATGATAAAAATTTTCTAGCTATAATTGGGGGATAGGAGTCTCATGATTGGCTAAATACTACAAATGATGAGTTTCTTGTACCTGGATCATTTTGGGCAATAACTTTTTCAAATACAGTCATTAAGTCAAGATTTGAGATACTTATTAACAGAACAAAACCTTTCAGCCTTATATTATCAATAAGAGTAACATCACCAAGATCATGAATCATCACATTTAAGTTTTTAAAAATCAAACATTCAGTAAGAACCAAAAGGCTTTATACTGTTAAAGAAGCCACATCTTAAAGTGTATATCTCATCTTTCTTATCATTCCATAATCCCTATTTTTGTTTTGAATTGTATTAATTATACCGGCATAATTTATATATACAGGTACATAATACTTTATAACAACATAATCAAATGCTTTAATGATAAATCAGTTTAATGATAAAAAGTTTGCTGGACAAGAAAGCATATACATACACACACACACACAGAGATTATACCCTCAAACTTTAAAAAATTGAGACACATGTCTAAAAAATCTTGGGGATCTTAAACAAATCCAACAGCACCATCTCTACAACCTGTCTCCATCAAGAGATCTCATGAGAACAAGACTCAACAAAAAAATAGTATCAATCAAAAGACACAATCAAAAAATGGGTAGAAGAAAAAGATCAAGTATTACAAAAATGTCTGAGACAAAAAAAAAAAAAAATGGGTAGAAAAGCTAAACAGACATTTCTCCAAAAATACAGAAATACCCAACAGGCATGTGAAAAGATGCTCAATGCTGCTAATTATCAGGGAAATGAACATCAAAATGACCATCATAAAAAAGTCTACAAAGAGCAAGCGCTGGGGAGGGCTGGGCAAAGGGGGACCCTCCTACACTATTGGTGGGAACTTACAAAAAATGCAAAGATAGTATCAGGCAGAAGACCTAAGCAAATGTTATAAGCATGGTGAGCTGGAGCCAGGCGACCAGAGAGTGTGCATCAGAAACACGCTTTAGAGGCTTTCCCGCAAGAAATGAAGGAGGCAGCAGCAAGCAGCGGGACCTGCGTCTGCGCTTCGCTCTAGCAGGCACGTGCTACGCGCACCAGTGTGATGAACAGGAGGAGGATTTCCGTCAGAGCAAACAGCAAACGCGAGGCTCCCCGGCGCCGGGGTGGCAGGGAGCCTGATGGACCAAGCCAGGAGCGTGGCCAGAATCAAGAGCAAGGAGGAGAGTGGAGGAGATCGGCAGGGCCCGGCCACGCCAGGCCCCGCCGGCAGCAGCCTGGGGCAGCACAAAGCAGACGCTGTCAGCTCTGCTCCTCACAGCAGAAGGACTGAAGCAGTCCGGTGGTTTTGGAAGCACCTGAGGGAGGGACGGGATGGAATACGTGATCTGCTGGTGGCTGGATGGGGGTGGCTGCTGAGGCTCCAAGAACCCAGGTCCAGGGAGCATCCCAGGGTGCTCCAAAAGCAGATGCTGACTCACGGTCAGGCCAAGCTGACAGCTCCACCTCTGAAGGGACTGCAATGTCCTCTCTGGGGCCGCATCATTCATACACTGTCCAACTGACCTGCCTTAAAATACCTCTGAGGACTAGTCTCTGCTGGCAAAGAAAGTCCTAAGCAGGGATAAGTTTAGTAAAGGAAAAACCTGGCTTCCTGTCCAGTTTCTGTCACTGACTCGCTACCTGACCTCTCCCATTGTTAGCCATCCATGGGGAAGATGCCTCCCCCACTTCAGAGGGAAGAGACAGTCAAAGCTTCACTGCTAACTGGCTGGCTGGCAAAAGCTGTGTGAGCAGCTTTAAGCTATACTGACAGGGCTTTTCTCTCCTATTCTCTTATTTCCTGACTTCCTCTCAAGTCCAAGCGCTCAGTACAGTATTCTGCACAATGCCATTCAGCAAACATCCATTTAGCGCACATTAAATAAACACCAGACACTGAATACGCAATACCGGTGAGTTAGGGTTCAGGCGGGCTTTTTATTGTCTAGTCATTGCAACACAAGTAGGACAATTACATATGCTTTCAACTGTGGCTTCAAAAGCCTAATTCAAATAGTCACGAATGAAAAGAATAAAGGGGTAATTATAAATTATGGTTTTCCTAACTCAGTCCAACAAATGCTCAATGACAATGCTGTATAAAACACTGTAACGGGCATTAAAGCAAAAATAAATGAGTTGCTCTTACAGAACTTTTATTATAGTGAGGGAAGCAGTCAACAATTAACCCCAACAACTGGGGTCTTCCCTGGTGACTCAATGGTAAAGAATCTGCCTGCTAATGCAGGAGATATGGGTTAGGTTGCTGGCTTTGGAAGATCTTGTGGAGAAAGAAATGGCAACCCAGTCCAGTATTCTTGGGCTTCCCAAGTGGTGCTAGTGGTCTGGAAGGTCCCCTGGAAAAGGGCAAGGCAGCCCACTCCAGCATTCTTGCCTGGAGAATTCCAGGGACAGAGGAGCCTGGCAGGCTACAGTCTGCAAGGTCTCAGAGAGTCAAGCAACTAACAACAAAGGCAAAATGTGGTGTAACTATAGAAGCATTAGAGATAAAAAATAAGTCTGATTAAGGATATGGATAACAATACTTCCTGGGGGAAGTATCAACCTAACTGAAGCCTTAAAAGGATTATAGGCCATTCCAGAGAAAAGACCAGGAGCAAAAGTATAACTGAAAGCAAGGGAGTTTCAAAAGGGAGGGGACATGTGTGTACCTATGGCTGATTCATGCTGGGCTTGGACAGAGGACAGCAATTATCCTCCAATAAACAAATAGTGAGTTTTTTTAAAAAGTACAACTGAAAGCAGTTCCACAGACGTGTGGTATACATTTGGCTGTGGGGAAACAGGACAAGAGGAGAAAAATAAACCATCTAGGGCCACATCCTGGGGGCAGGGAACCGTGCAATGTGCTGAAACACCAGACTTACAGTCTGGGTGATGGAGACGCATCCAAGGTTGCCCAGAAGAAGAGGGACCCGGTCAGAGCTGAGCTAAGGAAGACCTCTCTGAGGACAGTGCAGAAAAAGAAACAATTTTAACTGGCCAAGGAAGAAGCCACAGGCAGGAAACAGCAAAAATGAAGAGGACAGGGAATGACAGCTAAGGTCAAGGGTATATATGCAGGTAAAGAAATTTAAACTGTCATTTTCCCACCAACCAGGGTTACGTGTTGCTCTCTCCAGACCTGTCCTTTAAGAGGAGATATGAGAATCTGGTCTCTAACAAACACCCAGATTACCTTCCCAACCCAACACAATTTTAGCTGAATTTTTAGCAGTGATTTGTCATGTCAGCCCAGTAAAGCTTGCTCTAGAGTTCCAATTCATCTTCATTTGTAAAACAAACTTTTAAAATGTGATATATGGAGCAGCAATCCCTATTTTTGCCTTCCACAACCAAAATAATTTAGGCTAAGATAAAATACTTGCAACTCAGGGCAGCCACAACAGAGACAAATTAGAGCTCTCCAGAGAAGCTAAACAGGGAGTTGTTTTCTCTCATAAAGCAGGGGAGACAGCAGCGAAGATCTATACTATAGGGCCAACATGCATTTCCATTTCCTTTTGGGTCAAGTACCTCTGGAACCATTCTGTAGCCGTTTCCGAGTAGCCTCTTTCCAGGCTGAAGCAGTAAACTTGCGTTCTCCAGGCATGCCTTAGTCAAGTCTTCTTAAACGAGAACAATGGCTAGGACAGAGCAGTACCTATCCAGTTCTGGCTCCACCACTAAATATATGATTTTCCTCATCCATCAGTGATGAGATGAAGTGCTGGACTCCAAGACCTCTGAGGTTTCTTCTAGCTCTAAAACTGTCATTTTCTGTTGATGCCCTTGGACCCTTTGCCTTCTCCCAAATTCCTTTAACAAGCCCAAAGCAAATACCCAGGAAGTAGAGTATCAACCTTGCTCCCAGAGCCCTCTGTACTAAAATGTTCAGGCTTGAGACTCCCAAACGAGGTCTAACCTGTTAATGGGGATCATCCTTTAAACAAAAACAACCCCCCCAAACAAAACAAAACAAAAATTCAAACTCCTTGGAAGAAAGATGCTAAGGACTGGAATATAAAATCATGATATAATTGCCACTAACTGACCACAACACAAAACTCCCAAAGCCCGATACTCCTTGGGACTTTTTCAGTACCAAAAAAATTATAAAATAACCCTAAACAATGACAAACGATTTGTCAATGCCCAAGAGGTACAACACGCTCCAAACCCGCATGAGGGACCTTCCTCGCAGTCCAGCGGTGAAGACTCCACACGCTGCCTATGCAGGGAGCGCATGTTTGATCTCGGCTGAGGGAACTAAAATCCCACATGCCACTCAACACAGCCAGAGATTCACAACGGTGCGAAAACTGACCCTTTTTGGGGAGTATCTTCTTCCTTGATTAGAAGCAGGGGCAAAAGGGAGTTCCCGTAAGAGCTCCTTACTGGCTCCTGCATGACACGTGACCAAAAGAACATTTACACGCCTACTGATCATCAACTGACAGGTGATCACTGAGGAGCACAAAAATAAGAAGGGAGCTTTTCACCTTTTAGGATCTCAGTCTCTACCTCTGCAGTAACTAAATTGTCTAGCTGATTACCAGGGTCACTTTGTTTCTGAATGCTACACTCACATGTCACTTTCAGTCTCCCCCCCACCACCCCCCCAGGAGGGCTGGATCTCAGGTCAATATTTGAGCCCAGCTACACGCCACGTTGGCTTCCCTGGTGGCTCAGACGGTGAAGAATCTGCCTTCAGTGCAGGAGACTCAGGTTCGATCCCTGGGTTGGGAAAATCCCTTGAGAAGGGAATGCCAACACACTCCAGTATTGTATTCTTGCCTGGAGAGTTCCATGGAGGAGCCTGGCGGGCTCCAATCCATGGAGTCGCAAAGAGTCGGACACGACCGAGCGACTGACACACACACACACACACACGCACACACACGCCAGGTATTGCGCCAGGAGCGCTACCGTCCATGGAGTCACACACGACTGAGCGACACACACACGCACACACACGCCAGGTATTCTGCTAGGAGCGCTGGGAATACAGCCATCAACAACAAAACAGAAGCCGCGCAACGCGAATGCGCTCGGGGCGCGGGGTGGGGTGGTGCCGGTTCTAATGGAACAGTTAAACTTCCTAAAAGAACAGGCATCCCTGGTTTGGCTTTGGCTTAACACGGAAAAAACTTCGGAGTTAAAAAAGGCATTCAACCAGGGGCAAACTCAACATAAACTTCTGGGCCCTAAAGCAGGCAGATGCCCTGACCCTGGGAGCTACGGCCGGGATTAACTAATCAATAAAGCAGTCCCACGGCGCCCGCTGCCGCGTCTGGGCCCAGCGCGCCAAAGCAGCGCGGACCTGGAGGGAAACGTGTAAAGCCAACATGGAGGAGGGGCGCCGGCAGAGTCGGATCCGGAGCGAAAACCTCGTGGCTGCCGCGCATGGCGCCAACCAGCCTTCCTGCTCCGCGGGCCCGGCCCGGGAGGCATCACCGCCTCGCCCAGCCCGGCGCGCAGCACCCCTGTCTCGCGGGCTCCCCTTGAGCCCGCGCGCCGAATCAACTCGGAGATTGTTAAACAGTGGGGGGAACAAGGAGCCACATCTTAAAGGAAGGGAAGCAAAGAAAGAAACATCTGCCAGGACTCCACCCTTCTCCACCTGCAGAAAAAGACAGGGGTAAAGCTAGGAAGGCATATCTTCTAGCTTTGCTGAAAAAACAAAGCAAGCAGGCTGCTAGAGGGGTCAGACACCCAGAAGATGACCACTTTCCGCGGACCCAAGACGCCTACGGCCTCAGACATCTAAGAGCACAGGGCCAGTACAACTTTCCCATTGAAGCTGACCGCGTTTCCTCTTAAAACCAGAGAGGGAGGGAGAGAGAAAAGCCCCGGCTATGATCATTACATTGATGTCACCTCGCTTATGTGGCTCTCAGGATTTCTCCCGGAAACCCCTGCAATCCCCGGCCCCGGCATCCAGCCCGAGTGGGGCTCCTCTTCTTCCCCGGGACGCCGCCTCGTGCTTTCTCGCAGCCGTCCGGGTAGGGCGACGCGGCTCGCTCCGCCCTTTGCACCCGGGCTGCGCCGCTGGGCGAGCAGGGCATCCACGCTAGTGCAGGGCAAGGCGGGCGTACCGGGGGCTCGCAGAGGACCCCGCTTAAAGCCCTCGCCCCCACGTCGGGCTTGCCAAACAATAAGCCTCCGTTTTCCCCGCCCCTCCCCCACAGGACCCCGGCCACGAGCCCCGGCCGCCCGGGGAGCGCGCAGCCCTGCGATCGGCCGCCGGGGCACCTCGCGAACCTCGGGGGGCCCGCGCCCCCGCGCGCCCGTCCCCCGCCGCGGCGCCCGTGGTCCGCGCCGGGAGGACTCGGCGCTGGAGCGCCGCCAGGAGCGGAGGCGCTCGGGCCACGCGGCGGCTGCGGCGGTGGACACGGCCCGCGGCCGCCGGCCACATGCGCCGCCGCGGGGCCGCGGGGAGGCGGAGGGCGCGCGGCCCGGGCCCCGCCGTACCTTGCCGCTGGCCGTGCCCCCGCTGACGCCGATGAGGAAGGGCTCGCCGCCGCTGGGCTGCTGGTGGCTCTGCAGCGTCTGCTCGCTGTCCCCGGCCATGGCTCGCGCGGCCCCTCCTCCCGCTGCCGGGGCGAACCGACGCACGCTCCGCGCCGCGCCGGGCTCCCTCGGCTTCCCGCCGCCGCCGCCGCCGCCGGGCGCTGCCCAGGCCGAGGCTGCCGCCGCTCGCTGCGCGCAGCTCGGAGCCGGCGCCGGCTTTGCCCAAGGGGCGCAGAGCCTTCCTCCGCGCGCCGCGGCCGCCCGGTTTACATCCCAGGCAGAGGTCAGCGTGATGCTGCTGCTCCAATCCGGGCGGGCAGCGCGCTGCTATTCGCCGAGGCGGCGGCCGCGGGGCGACGGGCCCCCGCCTCCGCCCCTCCCGGGCCCGGCCGCCGCCGCCCCGGGTCTCCGGGAAAGGTGTGAGCCCGACCTTCCTCCCCACCCACCCGGTTAACCCCGTCAGCGACGACGGCCTGCCGAGGGCCGAGGGAGGAGAAAGGGGCCTCTGCGAGTTTTAACTGGGTATGCCCCCACCTATTTCAAAAGGGAGAAAAAGCTAAAAGGGCGGATCAAAGAACAGAGGGGACGCCTCAGGTCTGAGAAGCAAAATCTGCACCAGCTTGAAAGAGTAAGATGAAACAAAGAGTTAAGGTCATTTGCCCATTATCCAGACTAAAAACTTGTGTTCCGAAAATGAAGTTTTCTCCCCCTCCCGTTTGCCAAAATAATATTTCAGCCTCTGGCTTTAAATATGTCCTCTCTTGGACATCTCCAAACACCATCCTCCTTGACAGGCAACTTTCTGGTGCCCTTCTTCCGAAAGAAGGGTAATTTGAGGGGCCTCTGAGGAACGCCCTCCCTCCCAACATCAACGCCCTTCCTAACCATCGTTTGAAATCCCAAACATGGAGGTTCCCGTGGAGTTAAGGCTGTGGAAGCGTTAAGACAACACTTAATGCCATGCTGATTCATTACTGCCTGTAGATGAGCTGGTTTAGGTGGGCAGTTGGGAGCTTGGCCGTAAGAGGCGGCAGCCGCCGGCGGCCAAGAGCGGAGCCGCCTCTGGGCCAGGTTCCTGTGCTCGCTGCGGTTCCCTGGCTCGGTGCTCTCATCTGTTAAACGGGAATGAGGGCAGTTACATGCTAGGACTGTTGCATTAAAACGGACTTTTATATTTAAAGTATTTAACAGAGTGCCTGACACAGGTGCAAGACTTTATATAAAGATGCTGTGAGAAAAGGCCCCTAAAGGGCTGGAACTGGAAAAGGAGCCTTTGTTGACGCACAGGAAAGAGAGGGAGGACTAGACTAGTCACTTCCAATCTCTGCTTCTGTGAACCCGGGCTGGTACCCATGAGCTTTAGGCCCTACCATCTAAAGAAGAACTCATGTCTATTGCATTCTCTTTCAAAACTTAGTAAATTATCTTAAATTCAGAATGAATTTGAAAAAATTACTAAGGAAAATTAAGAGTATTAGAAAAAAGATATTCTTTTCACTTTTTAAATATTGCAGATTACCATCCCCAACCAAACTCCACAGAAGCTCAGACAAGAAACTAAGCTGGGGAGAGCAGCTTCCTGGAACCCAGAGGCAGGCATTTGGGAGAGATTATCGAGAAGCCTTATCAGACGGCTGAGGAGTGGGTGGGTTTCAGCTGATTCATAAGTCTGCTTCTTCTCCTACAAATTTTCCCCCAGTGAAAAGATAACGATCTTTTAGGATTATGGCAGAGCTTTTCAGAGCCCAAGAAAAGGCCAACTGGAATTTGGAACTTGATGGACTCATAGCTAGGGGGATATTAGGTAATTGAGAGGAAGAAGAAGAATAAAACAATGCCACATCCTCCATGAACTTTTCCCAAATTCCCATCTTCTTTATCATCCCAATAACATTTTTCTACATTTTAATCATAAAAATTTTCAAACTTAAAGTTGAAAGATTTTACAGTAAACACTGATATAGCCACTACCTAGATTCTGCTGTTAACACTGTATTGTACTTGCTTTATCACATCTATACATTGAAGCTTTTGTTTCCCTTTCTTAAAGTGACTTACTACAAAGTGGTTTACATATTTCTTGCTTTGTCTGTGTTTTCTATCCCTAGCACCTAAAACAGTTTCTGACACATAGCCTTAGGGAGTAAAGAGACACCATATCTCATTTCTACATTCTGAAGGCCCACAGAACAGAATAACTGGAGGTAGGAGGTGCACAATACGTTTGTTGAATATTGGATGAATGAATGAACAGTGAAAGAGGTAAGAAAATGTGCTGTGCTGTGCTTAGTGGCTCGGTCGTGTCCGACTCTCTGTGACCCCATGGACTGTAGCTCGCCAGGCTCCTCTGTCCATGGAGATTCTCCAGGCAAGAATACAGGAGTGGATTGCCATGCCCTCCCTCCAGGGGATCTTCCCAACCCAGGTCTCCGACATTGCAGACGGGTTCCTTACCAGCTGAGCTAGCAGGGAAGCCCAAATACCAACAAGTAAATCTCACTTCCACCATTTTGGAAGAAAATGTGGTTTTTCCCTAGATTGCATTTATATGGTTCCTATTATTTCTGAATGCTTTGTTTTCCCGTCATTCCAAGTAACTGTCTATCTCTAATCTTAGTATGCGAATCTGCTAACTAGCTGAACTAACTCACTAACTGAGCTAACTCATTACACTTACCTGCACCCTGTTTAATAATATTTGACATGAGTTGATATACATAAAAGTGCTCTGAAGAAAGCAAAAGCTATCTATAAAGGCCTAATCCAGCTGCTCTCTGCACTCCCTTTTTCGCTTTGCTGTTTTCTTTTTTTGTATTTGTCCCTCGGGCAAGCTCACCTACACAGAAGGAAGTTCCCCTGTCCATTTAAATTATTAAAAATATTCTCAGCACTGGTAACCTCACCAAGGACTTGTGCATCCTTGCTTTGTATAAAGCAAGGCAGGCTGTCTGTGCTGTTCCCTGTGCTGTGTCATCCTCTCTTGGGGGCCTGCCTGGTCACCAAATCCCACAGCTTGGGATGTTCAAATCATGTTTGAGCCTCCTGCAGCAATTACACTGCAGATTCTGGATTAAGTGATTTCCAGATGCCCTCCTTCCCCTCCCACTAAGGAGGAAAAAAAATCAAATGTTTCCAATAAAATCCAGAGCTAGAACAGATGCACAGAATACATTTTCTTGGTATCTGTGAGAATTTTCTTATACGTACGGAGATTTCAGTCTGATCAAGTCTGGCCTAGTTAACATTTGGGAATGAAGTCAGCATGAATGTGCAACTACAGCTGTAGCCAAAGAAGAAGAAAAGAACCTGCTACTGACAGGCCTCTGCCTCCTTTCTGTCTTGAAAGCAGTGACAGTTCTGAACTAGACTTACATTCTGCCTCCAGTTGACAAATGCTACCACCAGGTGCTCACACACCATAGCTAATTCTCTAACTGCTTATCACATTTCCCAACCAGAAAAAAAGTTCTCCCACTTCAGTATGTCTTCTGCAGCATGTTAATTCCCTGTTATGCCTTTCCACTTACCTCCTGTCTTTTACTAATCAGCAATTATTTTGACAGATCGTAAGTCCTGTTCTGAAAAGATGACCAGATGATATGAAGGCTCCTTCAACATCTGGCTCTGTGATCTTCAGTTCAGTTCAGTCACTCAGCTGTGTCCAACTCTTTGCGACCCCACGGACTGCAGCATGCTAGGCTTCCCTGTCCATCACCAACTCCCAGAGCTTGCTTAGACTCATGGCCACCAAGTCAGTGATGCCGTCCTGCCATCTCATCGTCTGTGATCTTAGTCACATTCTCAGATACTGTTAGGGGGCAGGACATAGCAGTCTTAGAGCGGCATCAGCAGCCTCTGAAGGCAAATCCATGGTCCCCACCCCAGAAGAAATAAACTTGAAATTTTGTGGGCCAGGCAATTTGTCTTTCATAATCTGTACACATGATTCAAGTGCTTACCAAAGTTTGAGCACTTCTGATGTAGTGGAAAGAAGACAGTGTGAGCTCCAGTTAGAAAAGCACAGTTTACATCCTTGCTTTGTTACTTACTCACTTTATAAACGTTAGCAAGTTACTTTCTATAAACCTCAGTTTAACTGTTAAATGGTACCTGGCTGATAGGATGGTTGTAAAAAATAATAAAGATATTATCAGTATACATATAATGATTTTTAAATAGGTATCATTTCTCTTTCCTTCCTATTTCTGTCATAAGTCTCTAACTATTGCAAGAGTCACACCATTAGAGATTAGGAGTTCCAAAGGTAAGGACTTCTAATCTCTATGGACACTTTAAACTAAAATGTCCAAAATAGGTAACCCTACATGTAGTGCTTGCCTGCAGGTAGAGAAGCTGGGGATAAATGGAGAGTGGTGGCTAGTGGGTCTGGGATCTCTTTTTAGAGTAAAGGAAATGTTCTGAAACTGTCTGGTGGTTGTGCAACTTTTGCATAAGAACCTTTTAATCATGTAAGTTAGTGAATTATATGGTATGTAAGTTATATCTCAGTAGAACAGTTTCAAAAAATAGGTCTCAACTTGTAGTCTAAGAGGGGAAAGAGATTTTTCAGAATTGGTAACAAATGACAAAGGCACAGGGGAAAAAGAAAGAACTAAAAAGACAATGTTAGGGGATCTTGTAACCCACAAACAGTGCCCAAATGCAAGTCATTAATTTTTTTATATTCAGTTTACTGATTTTTGCACATATGCCCTTCCCCTTCCTCAGAAAGATAATAGTCATACAAGGGCCCTTCAGCTTTAGCTGGCCCAACTTCAGAGATCCCACATGCCCCCAGAATTCTTCCCAGACTTTGAAAAAGTTAACATAGAGATTTTAGTCCTACAGCAATTTGTCTTCTCTCCCTACCTTATAACATGATTTGTTAGTGTGATTCTATAAAAATAAAGTCAGGAGTTCAGTTGTCTTGCCCAGCAAGCTTCCAGCATCCCTGTTTTGCTCACACTCTGTGTTCTAAGCCGTCTGCCTTTACTCTGTCCCCAGTTCTTACCCCAGACCTGTATCTGACCCTGTGCTTCACTTCCTATCACCAGGCTACCACCTTGCCCATCCTACTTGGCTGCAGTGACTTCCTTCCCCTTCCTCAATTTGCTCCAAGGTCACTTTCTCTGTAAATAATCTACTTCTGCCCCTCCCCCTTCACCCTGCAGCTGATGCTTTGCCCATTACACCATAATGGATGCATTATGGTTGGTGATGTACAGTGCTGGGACTAGGGTGACACAAGGGTGTCAAATAAGGAGGCTCTGGCTCTCGGATGGAGCAAGTGCTAGAGTAGCTGTGCTGTGCTCAGTCGCTCAGTCTTGTCCAACTCTTTGCGGCCCCGTGGACTGCAGCCCACCAGGCTCCTCCGTCCATGGGGATTCTCCAGGCAAGAATACTGGCGTGGGTTGCCATGCCTTCCTCTAGGGGATCTTCCCAACCCAAGGATCAAACCCAGGTCTCCTGCATTGCGGGCAGATTCTTTCCTGTCTGGGCCACCAGGGAAGCTAGTGTAGGGTGGGTCATAAAAAGGAGTCTTCCATATGTGTTTGTTCTAAATGTCTTCATCTCTCTCCAGTCCCAGCCCTAGTAACTGTCAACAGGAGAAGCAGAAGACGGTACAGCTGATGGCGTCAAGCTCAGAGCAGCAGCTGCATTTAGTCTGGTGGCTTGTCTTTTATTTAGACTGGTGGCCAAGGATGGCAGGTCTGACTGTCCTGGAGGTGATGCTGGGGTGCCAATTTGTGCTGGAGGCTAAATGAGATTGCAGACTTAGCAGATTCGTTTTGCTTGGGGTTCAAATGTTGCTGAAAAGTTACGTCGCTATCTCAAAGCGAACTCTCCCCAAATCATTAGGAGAGAAAATTAATTCAGCTCTGCTTCATAATGAAATTACAGCTGTTCCTGGTGGCAGACAGGCCTAAAGGTTTGAATGACAGAACCTAGTGTTTTGGAAATATTTTTAGTCAGAGACTGAGCAAACTAAAACACACACAGACACTCACAAGTAGAATTTTGAGTGTAATTTACTTAGGTCTGACATAGCCTGTTGGCCTGGGGAGGGTGGTGGGATGAGGGTAGCTTCAGAGGAGACCACCTGTTGCCAGCAGAACGGAAGCGTTGCCTCCTTTTAAGGGTATGGGTCACCTCTGCCAGCACAGAGGGCCAGGAGCACGGTGGTTTGCAGACAATATCTTAAAGGCGCCTATCTAGATGTCCCCACCGTACCTGAGGACCAAGACCCTGACATCTTTCTACCAGGCCTGCCTTGGCTGGCCAACACAAGCTCGGTTTCGAGCTCTACACCTGCCACAATTAGGCATTCAGCCGGCTGAAATGATAGGCGCTACCCCAACTCGCTGGCAGTAGGGACATGAGCTGGGGCTCTGGGTCAGCTGTGTTCTTTGCAGGCTGAGTTCTTTGAGGCGCTTCTCCTGGTCACCATATATGGAGAGCAAAGCCTTAAAATCTCCGATTAAAATTGTTGAATTATCAATTTTTCAGTTATATCACTTTTTCCTGCAGGTATTTTAGGACTCTTTTGTTAAGTATGTATACATTTATGAGTGGTCATATCCATTATGAAATGTCCCTGTTTCTCTCTCAGAATATCCTATGTCCTAAAGCCAATTCTGTCTGACATTAATAAGCCACTCCACCTCTCTCATGATTACTGACTGCATGGTGTATCGGTTTCCATCTTTTAATTGTAACTTATTCATACCTGTGACTAACGTGTATGTCTTATGAACTGTATATACTTGGATCTTGCTTTTTTATACAGCCTGACAATCTGCAGTAGATCTAACAATATAATATAATAAGTCTGCTAGGAACATCTCCTCTCAGTTTTTGCTTATCTGGTAATATCTTTATTTCAATTTCCTTTTCAAAGAATGGTTTCATTGGATATAGAATTCTTGATTAAGAGCATGGTACTTTTTCCCCAGCCCTTTTGATATGTCATTCTACTGTCTTTCTGGACTTCATTATTTCTAGTGAGAAGTTAGCTATTAATTGTTGTCCCTCTATATATGATGAGTCATTTTCTTTTGTTGCTTTCAAGATTTTTCTCTTTGCCTTTGGTTTTTAGAAATTTGCCTCATGTCGAGGTGTAGTTCTCTTTTATCCTGTTGTAATTTCATTGAGTTTTAGGATTTGTAAGTTAAGGTTTTTCATTAAATTTCGGATGTTTTTGGCCAGTTTCCTGAAATACGTTTTCTACTCCTTTCTCCCTCCCCATTTTGGGACTCCCACTAAAGTTGGAATACTTGACTCCAAGGTTTCAAAGACTGTTTAACTTCCTTCAATCCTGTTTTTTCTCTATCCTTCAGTATTAGTTCAGTCGCTCAGTCGTGTCCGACTCTTTGTGACCCCATGAACCACAGCATGCCAGGCCTCCCTGTCCATCACCAACTCCCAGAGTCCACCCAAACCCATGTCCATTGAGTCGGTGATGCCATCCAGCCATCTCATCCTATCGTCCCCTTCTCCTCCTGCCCTCAATCTTTCCCAGCACTAGGGTCTTTTCAAATGAGTCAGCTGTTAGTATGAGGTGGCCAAAGTATTGGAGTTTCAGCTTCAACATCAGTCCTTCCAATGAACACCCAGGACTGATCTCCTTTAGGATGGACTGGTTGGATCTCCTTGCAGTCCAAGGGACTCTCAGGAGTCTTTTCCCACACCACAGTTCAAAAGCATCAATTCTTCTGCGCTCTGCTTTCTTTACAGTACAATTCTCACATCCATACATAATTACTGGAAAAACCACAGCCTTGACTAGACGGACGTTTGTTGGTAAAGTAATGTCTCTGCTTTTCAATATGCTGTCTAGGTTGGTCATAACTTTCCTTTCAAGGATTAAGCGTCTTTTAATTTCATGGCTGCAGTCACCATCTGCAGTGATTTTGGAGCCCAGAAAAATAAAGTCTGACACTGTTTCGACTGTTTCCCAAACTATTTGCCATTAAGTGATGGGACCAGATGCCATGATCTTAGTTTTCTGAATGTTGAGCTTTAAGCCAGCTTTTTCACTCTCCTCTTTCACTTCCATCAAGAGGCTCTTTAGTTCTTCTTCACTTTCTGCCATAAGGGTGGTGTCATCTGCATATCTGAGGTTATTGATATTTCTCCCAGCAATCTTGATTCCAGCTTGTGCTTCCTCCAGCCCAGCGTTTCTCATGTTTTACTCTGCATAATAAGTTAAATAAGCAGGGTGACGATATACAGCCTTGATGTACTCCTTTTCCTATTTGGAACCAGTCTGTTGTTCCAGGTCCAGTTCTGTTGCTGCCTGACCTGCATACAGGTTTCTCAAGAGGTAGGTCAGATGGTCTGGTATTCCCATCTCTTTCAGAACTTTCCACAGTTTATTGTGATCCACACAGTCAAAGGCTTTGGCATAGTCAATAAAGCAGAAATAGATGTTTTTCTGGAACTCTCTTGTTTTTTCGATGATCCAGTGGATGTTGGCAATTTGATTTCTGGTTCCTCTGCCTTTTCTAAAACCAACTAGAACATCTGGAAGTTCATGGTTTACGTATTGCTGAAGCCCGGCTTGGAGAATTTTAAGCATTACTTTACTAGCGTGTGAGATGAGTGCAATTGTGCAGTAGCTTGAGCATTATTTGGCATTGCCTTTCTTTGGGATTGGAATGAAAACTGACCTTTTCCAGGCCCATGGCCACTGCTGAGTTTTCCAAATTTGCAGACACATTGAGTGCAGCACTTTCACGCATCATCTTTCAGGATTTGAAATAGCTCAACTGGAATTCCTTTACCTCCACTAGCTTTGTTCATAGTGATGCTTCCTAAGGCCCACTTGACTTCACATTCCAGGAGGTCTGGCTCTGGTTGACTTAGGTGTGGACGGTTTCTATTAGTCTGTCTTCAACTTCACTGATTAGATCTCCTGTCATCTCCAATCTGCTGTTGAAACCATGTAATGAATTTTTCATTTGAGTTATTATACTTATCAAATCTAGGATTTCCATTTGATTCTTTTTAATACTATTTTCCTATTGAGATTTGCTTTGTGTTGATTCATTGTTAGCATTTCTAAAGTTATTTGAACATATTTATAATAGCTGCCTTGGAGTGTTTCCCTGCTAAAAGCAAAAGCTGGGCCAGTTTCTAGTTTCTTCTCCTTTTTTTGTTTTTTTGTATATGGGTATAACTTTCCTAGGTTTTTTTGCATGCCTAGTAATTTTGGATTAAAAAAAAACTGGAAATTTTAGATAATATATTTTAGCTACTCTGAGTTCCATTTTATATTTTTGATGGTTGTTGGATTTTTCACTTTTTGTTTAATAAGATGCTTAAACTGCAGAATCTGCTTCCCTGATGGACATCCTCATGTCTCTGCTGTTTTACTTATTTTTAATTAGTTTGTTTTTTTACTTTTGGCCTAACCCCATGGCATGTGAGATCTTAGTTCCCCAACCAGGGATCAAACCCACACTTCGTGCATTGGAGGACAGTCTTAGCCACGGCACCGCTGGGGAAGGCCCTGGGCTGTTTTACCTTTGTTAGTCTGCTGCGTTTGCTTAGCCTGGCTCCCTAGTGACGTCCTCTGTGACTGACTGCTCGGCGGTCAGTCAGTGCTTTGGGCAGAGGTTGCGCTCAGATACCTTGAGCCAGTCAGGCTCTCGCCGTCTGCTGACTGATATGTGTGGGTTAGGGAAAGCATTCAAAGCTTCGGCCTGTGCTCAAGCCTCCCTCATCTTTTCGTTTTTGCCGGATTCTCTGAGGTCTGTTGGATCTCCTCTATACATGTGTAATGTCCCAGTCAGCCAAGGATGTGAGCAGCTTATCTCAACTCTTCTATGCCTGCTTCAATTCCAGGATCGCCCTGTTAAATTTCTGGCTGCTTCACCACTTGCTCTGAACCTGAACCTTATCTTCAAGCTGGCAGGGATGCTTCAAGCATTTTCCCCTGTGTCCAACTAAAGTGAAAGTGAAGTCACTCAGTCATGTCTGACTCTCTGCAACCCCATGGACTGCAGCCTACCAGGCTCCCCCATCCAAGGGATTTTTCCAGGCAAGAATACTGGAGAGGGTTGCCATTTCCTTCTCCAGGGGATCTACCTGACCCAAGGGTCAAACCCGGGTATCCCCCATTGCAGGCAGATGCTTTACCTTCTGAGCCACCAGGGAAGCCCCAAATAAGCCCAACTACTTGTTACTGGTGAGGTTGTAGGACTGTGGTCCCTACACTGAATGGGGTCTGACTCCTTTTGCAGATATGAGATTCTCTTGCAAAACTGAAAACTGTCCAGTGAAATAAAACACAGCAAGATAAAATTCCAGGCTCTGAAACCTTAATCAGGGAATTCTACCAAACATTCAAAGGATAGTTAATACGAAGATTTCACAAACTACCAGAGAGAAGAAAAAAGATGGAACATTTAACAACTCATTTTATGAGACCAGCAAAAAATTTAACACCAAAACCTGACAACACAGGACAAGAATGGAAAATTAAAGGGTTTTTGTATAAGTATATAGTCTCTCTTCTAAGCATAGTAAGTAAAAATCCTAAATATACCGCAGTTTTAAATATGCACGCTATGCTAAGTTGCTTCAGTTGTGTCTGACTCTGTGAGACCCTGTGGACGGCAGCCCTCCAGGCTCCTCTGTCCATGGGATTCTCCAGGGCAAGAATGCTGGAGTGGGTCGCCGTGCCCTCCTCCAGGGGACCTTCCTGACCCAGGGGTTGAACCTTGTGTCTCTTAATGTCTCCTGCGTTGGCAGGCACTGCCGCCACCCGGGAAGCTCAAGTTTACATAAATCAACACATAAAAAGAATAGTCTATCACAAAGAAAGTTCATTTTAAAAGTTTAATATCGGAAAAATCTATATCTTCAATGTTCTAGATCTGGCTCAAAAATGATGTGCAGAGACCAGTGTATATTTAGATATGGATAAATCCTGCAATAAGAAGAGGTAGTGTCCTTCATTACCTATCCCTATGAAATGAACTCTTTCTTTAATATCCAGCAGTATTTCCCAGAATATGTGCCTTGGAACAGTGGTTTTGGGAGGAAAAGAGGTATTGGAAACAAGTTTGTTTGGAAAAACCTGTGTACTATCCTCTGTTCCCACTTTAACTTCTAGGCGGGAGTGACGGGGCATATTAGCATATTAAACACCCTGAGAACTACTGAAATAAAGAAACTCACTGGTTTGTTGAAACCAGTGCTTTACGAAAGTGCAGAGTCCTTTTCTTGGTATTCCTATTAGTAAAAGGCAGAGCCAATATTTGTGGAGCTCAAAGTGCTTATCTAATAGTAACCAAGAGTCCATACAGCAAATTATCTCTTACAAAGAACTTAACAGTATTTTGCTAGCTTGAAAGAGGCCCTAAGAAACTTATTTACACTGAGAAAGATATTTACTTCAGCTATTAGATATCACATATTTAATGTTGTTATTAATATTTATTATAATTGTTTTCTACCTTAGATTATAGATGTTTAGTGTATAAAAATCAAACAAGGAAGAAAATTTTTATATAGACTGTTGAAGTTCTCTTTAATTCCCTCTCTTAAGAGATAATTGTTACTATCAGTTTAGTGTTGCTAGTTTTTAATATTCATATTTTTGCAAAGTTTTTTTAGAATAATTGCTCACTAGCAAAAGAGTTCATCCGTTTCTGCTAATGAAAAATAGATATATCAATACCTCTAAGCTTTCAAATAAATATGAAAATATCAGTTTTAAAAATACGTACAAGGGACTTCTCTGGTGGTCCAGTGGTGCACAGCACAGCTGTGGGAGCCCAGGCACCATAATGAAAGATCCCGCATGATGCAGCCAAGACCGCACATGCCGCAACCGAGACCGGAAGCCAAATGTACGCACATACACAACACGTGCGTGAAAGAGGAACGCTAAAAGCTAAGTACAGGGACTTCCCTGGTGATCCAGCAGCTAAGACTCCACACTCCCTACGTATGGGGCCCAGGTCCTATTCCTGGTTGAGGAACTAGATCCCACATGCCAAAATGAAAACTGAAGATCCTGCATGCCACAACTAAGACCCAGTGCAGCCAAATAGATAAATAAAAATGAATATTTAAAAATGTTAAATGCAAAAGGGAGGATAAAACAAGGAAAAAACTGAAGACTATGACAGCTGATTAACTTTAAGGAAGAAATGGAACACACCAAAGATGGGAAACAAAATGGGACAATTTATTTATTTTTGGATACAGTGTTTTGAATGTTCTGACAGTTTCATAACAAACAGTCTTCACTGTGGCTATTATAAATCAAGGCATACTGATACAGCAAAGTGTTCACAGGCATACAATCAGCTTCTGCAGACGAGAGAGAATGGACAAAAGACATCAGTAGCTGGCAGTCACGACTGATGGAGAGGAGGTGTCTCCCATTCACAATAACCCAGGGTTTGGAATGAAATGAGGGTCAACAGAGGAGGCCCTCCGAGTCAGTGTCGGCCTGCTGACAGCCGGAGTACCACAGTCGCCAAGGGGGACAGCCAGGCGTTCGCTGGCCCTTCTCCACTGGCGACGTTTCTAGGGATCAAGTGGGACTTGAAATGGCAAGAGAAGGGCTTTGCAAATAAGGCCACAGGAATTACCATACCGCTGTCTTCTGGATCCCGACTCATCACCCTGTCTGGCAATGGCATCCAGGCCTGTGGTGTGGAAGGGTCTCATTCTCCTCTGCGTTGCAACTTCGAAAGTTTCAGGTGCAGTCCCCACAGTTATTTTCCTTTCACATCTCAGGTTGAAATGTCAGAATGTTTATATCCTATTCTTCCAATGGCCGGACTACTTTCATTTCCTCCAGTGGTTCTTCTCTAGCTTTAGTGTATCTTTGCTCCAGTGTGGACACAGAACTAAGTACAGTATTCTGGTGGTCAACTCTTCTGTCTCTTTTACGATGCTCTTCCTAATGACCTCACATTTTTGTTGCTCTCTGTGGCTAAGGAACCATGCTAGTTTGGACTAGCGTGTTCAAAGAACACAGTGATTGTCTCTGACACCCTACTGGCTTGCTTGCCTTGGTTTCGGTGGAAAAGAGATCTGGACCAACAAGTCAGGAGACCTGGCCCATAAACTGGTATTATCAGTAATGAGCTATGGCACCTTGTAAGTTATTTAAATTGTATTGGTTATCATTTATTCACATATTAAATGAAAGGATTGACTCTTAGATGCTCTTTAGTTCCCTCCCAGCTCTGAATTTATATAATTATGATATGTAGCTTATCTACCATTATTCTCTACATTGTTATACCTCATAGGAATTTTTAGTAGTATATTTGTATCTTGGCATTTCATTTACTGTGGTTGGTTAGTGTCTACTACAAATGTAAATATCTCACCTTAAAACCTCAAATCTTAATGTAACATATACTTCTGCATCAGTGTGTAAGGAACCATATCCATAGTACATTTCAAAACCCCAACCCTTTATTATCTTGTTATAAATCACAATTCTAACAGCCATCATCAAAAAATCTACAAGCAATAAATGCTAGAGAGTGTGTGGAAAAAACTTACACTGTTTGTGGGAATGTAAACTGGCTCAGCCACTATGGAGAAAAGTATGGAGGTTCCTTAAAAAAACAAAAATAAAAGCTGTCATATGATGCACTCCTAGGCATATATCTGGAGAAAACCGTAATTCAAAAAGATATATGCACCCCAGTGTTCACGGTAGCACTATTTCCAATAGCCAGGACACGGAAGCAACCTAAATGTCCACAAACAGCGGAATGGATACAAAAGATGTGGCACAGATATACAATGGAATATTACTCAGTCATAAAAAGGAATGGAACCGGGTCATTTGCAGAGGTGGTGGATGGATCTAGAGGGTCATACAGACTAAGCCAGATAAAGATAACTGTCATCTGACACTGCTTTTATGTGGGACCCAAAAAATGTATGGTCACGGCGGGGAGGAGGGAAGCAGAGAGACAGAAAACTGTCATCTGACACTGCTTATATGGGGATCTAAAAAAATGTATGGTTACGGCAGGGAAGAGGGAAGCAGACAGATAGATTGAGATCGGTACTGACATATACACATTCAGTTCAGTTGCTCAGTTGTGCCCAACTCTTTGCAACCCCATAGACTGCAGCACGCCAGGCCTCCCTGTCCATCACAATCTCCCAGTGCTTGCTCAAACTCATGTCCATCAAGTTGGTGATGCCATCCAACCATCTCATCCTCTGTTGTCCCCTTCTCCTGCCCTCAGTCTTTCCCAGCATCAGGGTCTTTTCCAATGAGTCAGTTCTGTGCATCAGGTGGCCAAAGTATTAGAGTTTCAGCTTCAGCATCAGAACTGAAGAGTCTCTTCATGAAAGTTAAAGGGGAGAGTGAAAAAGTTGGCTTAAAATTCAACATTCAAAAAACTAAAATCATGGAATCTGGTCCCATCACTTCATGGCAAATAGATGGGGAAATAGTGACAGACTTTATTTTGGGGGGCTCCAAAATCACTGCAGATGGTGACTGTAACCATGAAATTAAAAGACACTTGCTCCTTGGAAGGAAAGGTATGACCAACCTAGACAGCATATTAAAAAGCAGACATTCCTTTGCCAACAAAGGTCCATCTAGTCAAAGCTATGTTTTTTCCAGTGGTCATGTATGGATGTGACAGTGGGACTATAAAGAAAGCTGAGTGCCAAAGAATTGATGCTTTTGAACTGTGGTGCTGGAGAAGAGTCCTGAAAGTCCCTTGGACTGCAAGGAGATCCAACCAGTCCGTCCTGAAGGAAATCAGTCCTGAATATTCATTGGAAGGACTGATGCTGAAGCTGAAGCTCCAATACTTTGGCCACCTGATGTAAAGAGTTGACTCATTGGAAAAGACCCTGATGCTGGGAAAGACTGAAGGTGGGAGGAGAAGGGGACAACAGAGGATGAGATGGCTGGATGGCATCACTGACTCGATGGACATGAATTTGAGCAGCTCCGGGAGATCATGATGGACAGGGGGGCCTGGCGTGCTGCAGTCCATGCGGCTGCCAAGAGTTGGACATGACTGAGCGGTTGAACTGAACTGAACAACTGATCCAACCTGCTGTACACCTGAAACTAACTGCCCAATGTTGTAAATCAATTATACTCTAATAAAACGTTTTTTGAAAATCACAACTCCATTCATTTATACATTCTTTTTTTAAATGTTAAGTTCCTATAATTTGCCAGTAAGACAGATATTTCTCTTACTATTCAACTTACAATCTAAAGACTGGTACAGGTACTTGAACAAGCCATGACAAGAAAATGTGATCCTATGGAAAACACTGGGGAATATTTAGCAGAGACATCTAACCACATCCCAGAACAACCTCAATTTTTAAAATAACCTTTGACTTCACTATTTGAAATTTGAACATTTAAACAAATTACACCTGCAGCTCTCATTTCTTTTTTTCTTTAAATCACAGACTTAAGTTGCTCTGTGGCACGTGGGACCCTCCTGGATCAGGAATCAGACCCATGTCTCCTGCACTGGCAGGCAGGTTCTCAACCACTGAGCCACCAGGGAAGCCCCCAGTTCTCCTTTATTTAAGATAATTTAAGTAATAACATTAGAAATTCTCCTTTCCCTAAAAAAATAAGTACATTCAGACACCTCCATATCAATAACACCTTACCACCTAGGAGAATGTTTTCCAAATGGTAACTTATTAGTTGATAAACAACCCTGCAATTTTTCTAAGTTTCTAAGTACTGTGAAAGTGGCCTGCCATAGGTGAAATAAATCCAATATAATTTATCCATTGTTTACAGAAATGTTTCAGCTGTATTCTACATGGGATGCCCCACAAATCAGTGTAATGCATTTGTTACAAAGGAACATAATTGGCCAACACAGACAACAGTCTTTTGTGTATTAAGACAGTAAAGCTTCACTGTTGTTATTGTTGAATATTTTTAATCTTAAATGTAATAGTTTTGACTTCTATTATTTCTCCATTATAAAAGTAATATAGAATTATAGTCAAATTAGAAACTCTTAAGTGAGTATAAAGAAAACAGTCACCCTTAAAGTCCTAGTCAGATATCACTCACATCAACAGTTTAGTGTATAACCTGCTAGCTGGTTTTTCCCCTTTCTTTTACTTTTTAAAATGGACTTCAACTGTACAAATCTGAAATAATCAAAACCCTTACTTTGTAACACAGTCTCATCACTGACTCTCTCTATTATTTATTTAATCAGCTAATAAGTATCTGGCACCATATGCAAGACCTACAGTGTTGTGAGCTGTGCTGTGGGCGCTCAGTCACGTCTGCCTCTTTGCAACACCATGGCCTGCAGCCCGCCAGGCTCCTCTGTCCATGGGATTTCCCAGGTAGGAATACTGGAGTGGGTTGCCATTTCCTTCTCCAGAGGATCTTGCTGACCCACGGACTGAATCCATGTCTCGTATCTCCTGCCCTGGCAGATTCGTTACCATTGCACCACCTGGGAAGCTCAAGGTCTAGAATAGAGACAACAGAGTACAAGGTGGTGTCAATATTCTAGATGTTTTTCTATGCATCATATGTATGTAGAACTTTTTAAAAAGTGGTCCTTTCTAGCCAAGATCTCATCAGTCTAGTATCTACAATTAACAGATTGAAGAAATGAGAAGCAAAGATTGTCCTAACACATATTTACCAATGAACTAATAGCATACCAAGGAACAAATTACAAACTTTCAACGTAACCAATAAACAGTTGTATCATTTGAAGTACTGAACAGTATTCCACTGCACAAATTTGTTATAATTTAACAGTCCTCTTTGTTAACATTTAGATACTCTGTTTTTAAATTAGGTAAGAATGTGAAAACATCCTTAAATAGGCTTCTTGACCCCTCTAACTGATTATTTCCTCTTGTTGGATCAAGGAGTATGCACAGTTAAGGCCTTTGATACAACGTGCTAAACTACTTTTAAAGTTTAAACTAATTTAGGCTCCAGTGACCTCACTAGGAAAGTAAGGCTTCAGATGCCATAAGACCTCAGGCAGCTGGAAGTTGGTGGCGTAAATACAACAGTCAGACCTGAGGATGGGTAGGGCACTAACAAAGTATACTATGTTTTAGGAAGAAACCATATATGCAACATTTAATTTGAATATTTTAGCATATTATTTAGGTTATATAGGCAAGAATACTGTAAAATCCATGATGGAAAAAAAGCCACAGGAAAAAAATTTTGTGTGGCCAGAGGTCTAAGTTTCTATCAAAAAACAAATTATATGATGAATATGTAGAAATATTTTTAAAAATAAAAAGTATAACTATTAAATCCTATCCAATTTTTATGTCTGTAAGCCTTAGAACAACTTGAAATGTACAATATGTTAAGCATCAGAAAATATTTTTAAACCCTTACATGCTTCTATATATACATGTAACAAACTCATATTAACATGAAGTTAGTGATTTAGTAATAATCCTACATCATTCCAGTTCTCCTGCTTACCATTTATTTTGGTTTTACAAATGGTAAAAAATTTATCAAGTTATATATATATGTAAATAAACAACATACACATGTTTATATAGTCACAAAGTAAAAAAATAAGCAATAAAAAGTATACAGTAAAAAGTAAATCTTATGTGTATTCCCAATGTTACTATCCAAAGGCAGTCACTCTTAATGGTTTCTTACATATCCTTAAGACTGTCTATGCACGTAACAAACACACACAAAAAATATGTATATGTGTGTTCTCTCTCCAACTAAAAAAAGAAATATGCTACAAATTCTTCTACATTTTGTATTTAGTACTGTATCTTAGAGACTATTCCATATTACTACAAAGGTATCTGTCTCATGAAAAAAATTTTTTAAATTAAAAGCACAGGACAAAACATTTTCAAGGCTTAGAGGAAATTACTTTTGAGGAAGGCTCAGTAGATACTGTGAGATTACTGTACTAACAAAATGTTGGAGTAGACATTCATTTATTCATTCCTTCACTTACTCAGTCAACATGATTCGAATATTTACCAGCTATGGGGAACTTACTGGGTATTAGGAGTATAAAAATGAATTAGAAATCATTTCTACCTTCTAGGAGTCATAGGCTATTAGGAAATACACCCATATAAACAATTCAGCAATTGTAATACCATATGATGTAATATTATGCTATACATTGGCAACACAAAGAAGTAATTAACTCTATTTGTACGAGGACAAATGTTAAGCATTCATGGGTATTACCTCATATAAAACTTACCACAACCCTATTACATGCCTGCAGGGGGTCTTTATTAGTCAAGGCTTTATTAAAAGTCCCCAGTTTAGAGATTGAGCAAAAGTCGCCTTGCTATATATTTACCAGTAAATCAATCACTTATAAAATTAGTCATTAGATATCCTTCCTTACATAACATCTTTCTGTTCCTATTAGCCTGTTGGCAAATGTACTCCAAACTGTTTGCAAAATGAAATTGCAAATTTCTTGCAAAAGATGTAGGACTTTCATGAAGTCTTGGAAAGTAATAGTGGAGAACTGCTCAGATTGCAAGCAAAACCACAGATGAAGATAAGAATGTTGTGGAAGTATACCAGTTAATAATTGAAGAAGAGAAATTCCAAAAGGGTAGTTGCATTTCACAAGAAAATGATTTGAATGGAAAAGAAAAGTAAAATATCTGTTTTATGCATCATGGTGGTGGTGGTGGTGGTTTAGCTGCTAAGTCGTATCCAACTCTTGCGACCCCATGGACTGTAGCCCACCAGCCTGCTCTGTCCATAGGATTTTCCAGGTAACCTAAGGCAAAACCCTATAGCAGATATACAAAAGAGAACAGTGGTACCAATAAGCATAGGACTATAGAAAATCATCAAATCAAAAGGAAGAGAGCAAGAGAAGAAGAAAGGAACAAAGAAATTACGAACAGCTAGAAAACAATTAGCAAAATGGCAACAGTAAGTCCATACCTAAACCAATAATTACTTTAAATATAAACGACTAAGTTATCTAATGAAAAGACATAGAGTGTCTTGGGACTCCCCTGGCAGTCCAGTGGTTAAGACTCCATGCTTCCATTGCAGGGGCCACAGGTTTCATTGCTGGTTGGGGAACTAAGATCCCGCATGCTACAAGATGCAGCCCCTGCCTCCCAAAGACAGAGTGTCTGAATGGATTAAAAAAAACAAGACCCAACTCTATGCTGCTTGTAAGAGCAGAAGCTCTAAGAAAACAGACTAAAAGTGAAGAGATGGGAAAATGTATTCTTTGTAAATGGAAATAGAAAGCAGGAGTAAGCTATACTTCCCCTGGAGGAGGAAATGGCAACCCATTCCAGTACTCTTGCCTGAAAAATCCTCATGGACAGAGGAACCCAGCAGGCTACAATCCATGAAGTCACAGAGTCAGACATGACTGAGCAACTGAGCACAGGCACAAAGCTCCATTTAAATCAGATAAAATAGACTTTAAGCCAAAAATGTGTAAGAAGAAAAAAGGAAGGTCATTATATAATGATAAAACATGACATAACATTTGTAAATGTTTATGCATCCAAAATAGGAGCACCTGAATATATAAAGCAAATACTATCAGACCTGAAAGAAAAAACAACATAATAATAGTAAAATAATCCTTTTGAACAATGGATAGGTAATCCAGACAGAAAGTCAGTAAGGAAACACTGCACTTCCTACATTAGACCAGATGGCTTTACTGATGAATTCTACCAAACGTTTAAAGAAGAATTAATACCAATCCTTCCCAAGCCTTTCCAAAAAACAGAAAAAGAGGAACAATTCCAAATTCATTTAATGAGGCTAAGATTACCCTGATATCAAAATCAGACAAAGATGCTACAAGAAAAGAAAATTACAGATCAGTATCCCTGATAAGCATAGATGCAAAAATTCTCAACAAAATATTGGCAAACCAAATTTAACAATATATTAACAGGACCATATACCATAATGAAGTGTTATTCCAGGGATGCAAGGATGACTCATAATCTGCAAATCAATCAATTTGATATACCTCCTTAACAAAATGAAGGATAAACATCATATGATCATGTAGAAAAAGCATTTACAAAATTCAGTATCTGTTCATGATAAAAAACTTTGAACAAAGTCATATGGAAGGAATGTACTTCAACAAAATAAAGGTCATCTAGATAAACTTCCAGCTAACATCATACTTGATGGCAAAAAGCTGAAAGCTTTTACTTTAAGATCAGAAACAAGCAAGAATGCCTACTCTTTTTACTTTTACTCAACATAATACTGGAAGTCCCAGCTAGAGCAATTAGGCAAGAAAAGAAAGAAAAGGCACTCAAACTGGAAAGGAATAAGTAAAATAGTCTTTATTTGCAGATGACATAATATTATATATAGAAACCCCCAAGGACTCTAACAGAAAACTGTTAGAATAAATGAATTCAGCAAAGTTGCAAACTCAATATGTAAGCATTAACTGTATCAAAAACACTGAAAGTGAGCTATACAAAACAGAAAATAACAAAAAACACCACTTAATTTCATCAAAAGAAATAAAATATCTGGGAATAAATTTAACCAAAGAAATAAAAGATCTGTATACTAAAAGCTATAAAATATTTTTTTAATTATTTTTTTCTTTACATTATCATGTTGGTTTTGCCATACATTGACATGAATCCACCATGGGTATACATGTGTTCCCCTTCCAGAACCCCCCTCCCACCTCCCTCCCGATTCCCTCTCTCTGGGTCATCCCAGTGCACCAGCCCTGAGCATCCTGTATCAAGCATCAAACCTGGGCTGGCGATTGATTTCACATATGATAATTTACATGTTTCAATGCCGTTCTCCCATATCATCCCACCCTTGCCCTCTCCCATAGAGTCCAAAAGACTGTTCTATACATCTGCGTCTCTTTTGCTGACTCGCATACAGGGTTCTCGTTACCATCTTTCTAAATTCCATATATATGCGTTAGTATAATGTATTGTTGTTTTCCTTCTGGCTTACTTCACTCTGTATAATAGGCTTCAGTTTCATCCACCTCAGTAGAACTGATTCAACTGTACTCTTTTTAATGGCTGAGTAATATTCCATAAAAGCTATAAAATATTGATTAAAGAAATATATAAATAGAAAGTTATTCTGTGCTCACAGACTGAGAGAATTAATATTCTTAAAATGTTCTTCATAAAGAAATCTCAAATTCAGTGCAATCCCTACAGAATTCTAATGGCATTTTTTGTAGAAACAGAATGAACAATTCTAAAATTCATATGTAAAAGACCCCCAAACAGCCAAAGCAAACTTGAGAAAGTTGTAAGTATTACATACTCTGACTTAAAACTATATTACAAAAGTATAGTAATCTAAACAGTATGGTTTTGTTATAAAAACAGACACATAGGTCAAAGGGACAGAATAGAGCTTGGAAATAAATTCATGCATATTTGGTTAATTAACTTATAACAAAGGAGCCAAGAATATACAATGGGGAAAAATAGTCTCTTCAATAAATGGTGTTGGGAAAGCTGGACAGCCACAAGAATGAAATTGGACCCCTATCTAACATCATACACAAAAATCAACTCAAAATGGATTAACGACTAGAGTGTAAGACCAGAAATCATAAAGTTCCTAGCAAAAAGCACAGGAAGTAAGCACTTTGACGTCAGTCTTGGTGAAGACTTTTTGGATTTGTCACCAAAAGCAGAGGTAACAAATGCAAAAATAAACAAGTGAGACTACATCTAACCAAAAAATCTCTGTACAGCAAAGGAAACAAGCAGTATGAAATGCCCATTTATGAAATGTGAGAAAATATTTGCAAATCATACATTTGATAAGGGATTAATAGCCAAAATATATAAATAACACACAATTCAACAACTATCAAACAATCCAATTAAAAAGCAGACAGGAACTGAATAGATAATTTTCTAAAGACATAAAAAAGGCAAGTGTATGAAAAGGTGTTCAGTATCAGTAATCATCAGGGAAACGCAAACCAAAACCACAATGAAATATCACCTTACACTTGTTAAAATGGTGATCAGACCAACAAGTGGTGGTGAGGATGGAGAGTCCCACTGTGGGTGGGGCTGCAAGGTTGTGCAGCCAGCATGGAAAACGATACGGGGGTTGCTCAAACAACAAAACTAGAACTGCCACATGACCTAGCCATCCTGCTTCTGGATATATGTCCAAATGAAATTAAAACAGGATATCCAAGATACACCTGTTGATATATATGTCATTGCAGCGTTCTTCACAATAGTCAAAATATGGAAACAGCCTAAGTGTCCATAAACAGATGAATGAATAAAGAATGGATAAAGAATATGTAGCATGGACTTCACTGGCAGTCCAGTGGTAAGAATCTGCCTGCCAGTGCAGGGGACATGGGTTCGATCCTTGGTATGGAAAGATTCCAGACACAGCAACTAAGTCTGTGCGCGGCAACTATTGAGCCCAGGCTCTGGAGCCTGCGGACTGCAGCTGCGGAAGCCCGAGCACCTAGAGCCCACGCTCCACAACGAGCAGCCACGCAGTGAGAAGGCCATGCCCGGCAACTTACAGAGTGGGGCCACCTCGCCCCAACCAGAGCAAGCCCTCAGGCAGCAAGGAAGACCCAGCACAGCCTAGATGAGTAAGTTTTACAATGAGGTGGCATACACACACACACACACACAGTGCAGTTCACCCACCCAGTCCTGTCCAACCCTACGCACCGCAGCACCTCAAGCTTCCCTGTCCGTCACCAGCTCCCGGAGCTTGCTCCTACTCACATACGTCAAGTCAGTGATGCCATCCAACCACCTCATCCTCTCTCGTCCCCTTCTCCTCCTGCCCTCAATCTTTCCCAGCATCAGGGTCTTTTCCAAGTAGTCAGTTCTTCGCATCAGGTGGCCAAAATACTGAAGCTTCAGCTTCAGCGCTTCAGTCCTTCCAATGAAGATTCAGAACTGCTTTCCTTTAGGACTGACTGGTTTGATCTCCCTGCTGTCCAAAGCATTCTCAAGAATCTTCTTCAACACCACAATTCAAAACCACCAATTCTTTGGCGCTCAGCTTTCTATATGGTCTATCTCTCACATCCATACATGACCACACAGTGAACTATTACTCAGTTGTGAGAAAGAAGGAAATCATTTTATTCATGACAATATGAGGACATTGTGCTAAGTGAAATCTATCAGACAGAAAAAGACAAATACTGTGTTTTTTGGGCTCCAAAATCACTGCAGATGGTGATTGCAGCCATGAAATTAAAAGACGCTTACTCCTTGGAAGGAAAGCTATGACCAACCTAGACAGCATATTGAAAAGCAGAGACATTACTTTACCAACAAAGGTCTGTCTAGTCAAGGCTATGGTTTTTCCAGTAGTTACGTATGGATGTGAGAGTTGGATGGTGAAGAAAGCTGAGTGCCAAAGAACTGATGCTTTTGAACTGTGGTGTCGGAGAAGACTCTTAAGAGTCCCTTGGACTGCAAGGAGATCCATCCTAAAGGAGATCATCCTGCTGCCTATTGTAACCCTCAGTCTCATACAGCTCCTCAGCGCACTCTTGTAGTTGCTAGATGGCTTCTTTTTTTACTTCTCTTCTTGCACTGCATCCTTTGGAATAGCCCCAGTTACTGGGGAGCCATGATGTTCAAGAGGCAGCCAGAGCCAGGTCAGTGCTGGTGCTCAGTCGTTTCTGACGCTGTGACCCTGTGGACGGTGGCCTGCCGAACTCTGTCCATGGAATTTTCCAGGCAAGAATACTGTAATGGGTTGCCAGGGGATCTTCCCAATCTAGGGATCAAGCCTGTGTCTCTTGTGCGTCCTGCTTGGCAGGCAGATTCTTTACCACTGCACCACCTGGGCAATCCTGGGTGTTCATTGGAAGGACTGATGTTGAAGCTGAAGCTCCAGTACTTTGGCCACCTCATGCGAAGAGCTGACTCATTTGAAAAGACCCTAATGCTGGGAAAGATTGGGGGCAGGAGAAGGGGATGACAGAGGATGAGCTGGCTGAATGGCATCACCGACTCAATGGACATGGGTTTGAGTGGACTCCAGGAGTTGGTGATGGACAAGGAGGCCTGGTGTGCTGTGGTTCATGGGGTTGCAGAGTCAGACTCTAAGACTGAGCAACTGAACTGAACTGAACTGTATTGTTATCACTTATCTCTGGGTTGGGAAGATCCTTTGGAGAAGGAAATGGCTACCCACTCCAGTATGCTTGCCTGGGAAATCCCATGGACAGAGGAGCCTAGCAGGCTACAGTTCACAGGGTCACAAAGAGTTAGATGTGACTGTGTTTTCCAACACCAACTGCTCACTCCATGTCTCATGTATGACTTATATGTGGAATCTTTAAAAAAAAGAAAAAAAGACAAAGACAGAGAAGCTGAGTAAAGAAAAGTTGTCGCCAGGGCCTAAGGGTGGGGAAAATAGAGGTCAGTAAAAGTGTACCAACTTTTAGCTATAAGATGAATAAACTCTGAGGATCAAATGTAAAACATGGTGACTATAGCTAGTAACTGGTTAAAAAAAAAAAACTTCAAGTAATTTTAAAATCTAATTGGTTTTATTTACTATAAGGCAATTCACGACTTGGGTAGGATCCCATCTAGCAACTACTGGGCTGCCCAGGTGGTGCAGTGGTAAAGAATCTGCCTGCCAAGCAGGACGCACAAGAGACACAGGCTTGATCCCTAGATTGGGAAGATCCCCTGGCAACCCATCACAGTATTCTTGCCTGGAAAATTCCATGGACAGAGTTCGGCAGGCCACCGTCCACAGGGTCACAGCGTCAGAAATGACTGAGCACCAGCACTGACCTGGCTCTGGCTGCCTCTTGAACATCATGGCTCCCCAGTAGCTGGGGCTATTCCAAAGGATGCAGTGCAAGAAGAGAAGAAAAAAAAGAAGCCATCTAGCAACTACAAGAGTGCGCTGAGGAGCTGTATGAGACGGAGGGTTACAATAGGCAGCAGGAGGGGGGCAAGAAGGCATTAGCAAAAGGAGAAAAGGCCTTCTCAGTCCAGGCCACCTTTCTGGGTTGGTGGGGAGGAAACGGCAGGAGTCTTTATACTGTAATTTCAGACCAACTGTTTTAAAGGTCACATTTCTGTGGAATGTTGAAACTGCAATTACAGACATACCTCAGAGATCTTGTGTGCTCAGTTCCAGACCACCACAATAAACCAAATATTGCAATAAAGTGAGTCACAGGAAACTTTTGCTTATCCAGTGCATATAAAAGTTAGGTTTACACTATACCATAGTCTATTAAGGGCTTCCCTAGTGGCTCAGATGGTGAAGAATCTGCCTGCAATGAGGGAGACCTGGGTTTGACCCCAGAGTTGGGAAGATCCCCTGGAGGAGGGCATAGAAACCCACTCCAGTATTCTTACCTGGAGAATCCCTATGAACAGAAGAGCCTGGTGGCTACAGTCTATGGAGTCACCAAGAGTCAGACATGACTGAGTGACTTAAGCACATAGTCTATTAAGCGTGCAATAGGCATAATGTCTAAAAAAAATGTATCTGTATTATTCATTCAATCATGTCCAACTCTTTGCAACCCCAGGACCTGTAACCCGCCAGGCTCCTCTGTCCATGGAATTCTTCAGGCAAGAATACTGGAGTGGGTAGCCATTCCCTTTTCCAGGGACTCTTCCTTACCCAGGGATCAAACCTGGGTCTTCTGTATTGCAGGCAGATTCGTCTCGATCTGAGCCACCGGGGACACCAGGTTTCCACAAACCAACTGTCAAAATCAAAGCACAATAACACAAAGTGCAACAGAATGAGGTATGCCTGTTTCAAATTAAAGATAGACACTCAACGTAAAAGTTGTGAGCTGACTTTTATTCAGGAACTTTACAGAAAACTATTGCCTAGGAGATAGCCTCTCAGTAATTCCGAGGGGATTGCTCCAAAGACATAGGGGAGGAGCCATTATATATATGATTTGGAGGAGCTGGGAAATAAATACATGTTGAGAAACATATTTCAGGTAAAAGATGACTGCTAATTACAAAGGGCAGATATCTCAAGTTAAGAGTTTTGATGCTTTTCTGTGTATGGGAACTTTCAAGAATTGAGGGTCATTCAAATTCTTCCTTAAATATGGGTCTTAGTTATCTACAGGCCCAAAGCAGAAAATGTTTTATGCTGTTTCCCTCACCCCATTCCGAATCCCCTTCGAAGAGCAGCCTCAGTGAGTTGCAACTTAAGCCTTTCATAAATGGGGTGATGAGCCACAATCTTTGTTCTCTTTGTTTATACTTACACGTCTTGGTTTGCTGCCTTGGTGGGCAAATGACTCCATTTTGGACCTTTTGTTTTAAACTTGATGCTGTATTGCATCATCAAAATTTGCTTTGAAAGTGGAATGTGAATGTTCTCACCACACACATGCACACAAGAGATACGTGAGGTGATGCATGTGCGAACTAGACGGAGGGAATCGTTCAAAATGTGTATATATATATATATCGAATCACACTTTAAATATCTCATGATTTCATTTGTCGATGATACCTCAATAAAGGTTAATGTTTTTTGAAAAGTAAAATATCTTTCAAAAACGACCTTCTGGGACACAGCAGCAAACCTGGGCAGGTCTTCCTTTTCCAGCCTCGCTGTAAAAATGCCGTAGTAGAAAGAAGGATGCTGCTAGGTTCCAGAACTTTACATAATCGCTGTAAGAAGAGTCTAGGGGAGAAAAAACAGTGCTATCAGTTCTTGAATAGGAAGAAATGGCGATCTGAACATGTAAGAGGGCCGGTGTCATGGAAATAGTACTCAACCTATGATTTTTTTTCTTTCCTTCTCACATTGTTTACTCAAAATGGTTCCCTAAAAGTTGACTTGAAAAATTTTATCACATAATGCCAAATTCCTTTCAATGCTGTTGTGCAATTTTGCATTGCCATCAGCAATATATGAGAGGATTTGATAAGTCACAGCCATGCTAATAGAGTGTGTTGTCAAATTCTTAGATTTCTGATGGATAAGACTTGAGAAATGGTATTCAATATTGTTTTAAACTTTCTCTTATTGTGAGTAAGCATGATTATCCTTGCATTTGTTTAAAAGATATTGTCTTTATGAACTGTGTATTGTGGCTTTTGTCCATTTTCCTGTCATGGTTGGCTCTCATTTTCTCAGTTTTTTATTTAAATCAACTCTTTGTCTGTGGTATAGCTGCAATTATTTTTAGTTTTCATTTGTCCTTTGCTATGTCTGTAGCACTATTTGCCATGCAAAAAAATTTTTTTAAATCCTTAAGTACTTAAATGTATCACTCTTTTAACTATCATTTTTTCTGATTTGGGCTTAATAGTTAAGAACAGATTTCTCCTCTCTAGTGCTAAAGAAACTCATCTTGGTTTCTTCTGGGGTTTGTATGTTTTCATGTTTTTTGATTTTAGATCTCAAACATATATTCCTAATAATGCTTTCAAGTCTTTATAGTCTTACTGATCTTCTATCTACTTGTATCAAACTATAATTGTAGACTTACTTATCTATTTTTCTTATCTTTTTTTTCTTTTTCCATCAGCTTTTATTTCATGTATTTTGAAGTTCTGACAAGTGCATACACATTGAAGATTGTTATGCCTTTATGTTGAACTGATCTTTTTATTATTATGAAATGTCTTCTTTACCCCTGGTAACATACTTGTCCTAAAGTTTACTTTGTCTCATATTAATACAGTTCAGCTTTCTTAAGAGTAATGTTTGTGTATTTTTTAACATGAATTTTAATATTTAAGAATTTATTATATTCTTCCAAATATATATTTGTGTTAATATATTTCATTGGTCCTTTTTTTTAGGCCAGTATGAAAATCTCTGCCTTTCCATTTTGATGCTTAGATACGGTAAGGCTTAAATCTAACATTTGACTACTTTGTATTTTTCTGATGTGTTCACCGTCTCCTTTTTTTTGTCTTTTCCTTTTATTTAAGTCAATTTTTAAATTCTATTTAATTTCCATTCTGGCTTATTAGCTGTATTTTTGTATTAGATTTTTAGCGGTTGATCTGGAGTTTAAAACTGCATCTTTAACTTATACTCTGTCTTCAAATACTATTATGGTGGTGGTGGTGGTTTAGTAGCTAAGTCGTGTCCAACTCTTGCGACCCCGTGGACTGTAGCCCACCAGGCTCCTCTGTCCATGGGATTTTCCAGGCAAGAATACTGGAGTGGATTGCCATTTCCTTCTCCAGGGGATCTTCCCAACCCAGGAATCAAACCCAGGTCTCCTGCATTGCAGGCAGATTCTTTACCAACTGAGCTATGAGGGAAGCCCCAATACTATTATACTGTATGATAAAATGTTAAAATCATACAAGAGTATACTTACATTTCTCCCATATATCCTGTTGCTGTTCTTGTCATACATTTCACTTTTATACAAGTTATTAACTTCACATTTCTATTGTTGTTCAGTTGCTAAGACATGTACCACTGTCTGTGACCCCATGGACTGAAGCACACCAGGCCTTCCTGTCCCTCACTACCTCCCAGAGTTTGCCCCAGTTCATGTCCATTGAGTCATTGATGCTATCCAACCATCTCATCCTCTGTCACTCTCTTCCCTTCAGTCTTTCTCAGCAGCAGGGTCTTTTCCAATGAGTTGGCTCTTCACATAATATGGCCAAAGTATTGGAGCTTCAGCATCAGTCCTTCCAATGAATATTCAGGGTTGATTTTCTTTAGGATTGAATGGTTTTATCTCCTTAACTTCCAACGGACTCTCAAGAGACTTCTCCAGCACTACAGTTTGAAAGCACCAATTCTTTGGTGCTCAGCCTTCTTTATGGTCCAACTCTCATATTTATACATGACTACTGGAAAGACCATAGCTTTCACTATTCAGACCTCTGTCAGGAAAGTGGTATCTCTGCTTTTTAATTCACTATCTAGGTGTGTCACAGCTTTCCTTCCAAGAAGCAGTTCAGTTCAGTTGCTCATTTGTGTCCAACTCTTTGTGACCCCATGGACTACAGCATGCCAGGCCTCCCTGTCCATCAACTCCCAGAGTTTACTCAAAGTCATGGCCATTGAGTCAGTGATGCCATCCAATCATCTCATCCTCTGTTGTTGCCTTCTCCTTCCACTTTCAATCTTTCCCAGCATCAGGGTCTTTTAAAATGAGTCAGTTCTTCACATCAGGTGGCCACATTACTGCAGTTTCAGCATCAGCATCAGTGAATATTCAGAACTGATTTCCTTTAGGATGGAGGGTTGGATCTCCTTGCACTCCAAGGGACTCTCAAGAGTCTTCTCCAACATCACAGTTCAAAAGCATCAATTCTTCAGCACTCAACTTTCTTTATAGTCCAACTCTCATATCCGTATACTGGAAACACCACAGCTTTGACCAGACTGACCTTTGTTGGCAAAGTAATGCCTCTGCTTTTTAATGCTGTCTGGGTTGGTCATAACTTTTCTTCCAAGGAGCAACCGTCTTTTAATTTCATGGCTGCAGTCTCCATCTGCAGTGATTTTGGAGCCCCCAAAAATGAATTCTGTTCCTATTTTCATTGTTTCCCCATCTGTTTGCCATGAAATGATGGGACCAGATGCCATGATCTTAGTTTTCTGAATGTTGAGTTTTTAAGCCAACTTCTTCACTCTCCTCTTTCACTTTCATCAAGAAGGTCTTTAGTTCTTCATTTTCTGCCATAAGGGTGGTGTCATCTGCATATCTGAGGTTACTGATATTTTTCCTGGCAATCTTGATTCCAGCTTGTGCTTCCTCCAGCCCAGCGTTTCTCATGATGTACTCTGAATATAAGTTAAATAAGCAGAGTGACAATATACAGCCTTGACGTACTCCTTTTCCTATTTGGAACCAGTCTGTTGTTCCATGTCCAGTTCTAACTGTTGCTTCCTGACCTGTATACAGGTTTCTCAAGAGGCAGGTCAGGTGGTCTGGTATTCCCATCTCTTTCAGAATTTTCCAGTTTGTTGTGATCCACACAGTCAAAGGCTTTGGCATAGTCAATAAAGCAAAAGTAGATGTTTTTCTGGAACTCTATTGCTTTCTTGATGATCCAGCAGATGTTGGCAATTTGATCCTCTGCCTCTTCTAAATCTAGCTTGAACATCTGAAAGTTCACAGCTCACCTACTGTTAAAGCCTGGCTTGGAGAATTTTGAGCATTACTTTGCTAGCGTGTGAGATGAGTGCAATTGTGCGGTAGTTAGAACATTCTTTGACATTGCCCTTCTTTGGTACTGGAATTAAAACTAACCTTTTCCAGTCCTGTGGCCACTGCTGAGTTTTCCAAATTTGCTGACATATGGAGTGCAGCACTTTCACAGCAGCATCTTTTAGGATTTTAAATAGCTCAACTGGAAGTCCATCACATCCACTAGCTTTTTTGTAGTGGAGCAAGCACCTTCTAATTTCATGGCTGCAGTCACCATCTGCAGTGATTTTGGAGCCCAAGAAGAGAATATCTGTCACTGCTTTATTTATGAAAATCAGTATATTTGCTGGGTTTATAATTTCTGGCCCCTTCATTCCTTTGTATAAATACAGCTTTCCATCTTGTATCATCTTCCTTCAGCCTGGAATAATACTTCTTTTAGTGTAGCACAGTGTATGTTAGTGACCATTTATCTCAGATTCGTCTGAAAATATCTTTAATTTTGAAGAATATTTTTGTTACAGGAAGAATCAGTTATTTTCAGCATATTAAAAATATTCTATCATCTGATTTGCTTAGGTTCTAATGAGAAAGTTGCTGTCATTTTATTTTTCTTTGTGTATTTTTGTTCCTCTTATCTTTTTTCAATTTTCTCTTTAATCAGTGGTTTTCAGCAATGCAATTGTAAAGTGCCTTGATGTGCCTTTTTCTTTAATTTATCCTATTTGGCATTAGTTGAGGTTCTTGGATCTAGAGAGGTAGTTAAAAACGTATAAAACTGTTATATCTGAATTGCAAGAAGCTAGGAAAGACTGAATATGCTAAACAGAGACATGGAATATATAGAAAAAAGATCACAAATCAAATTTATAGAAATGAAACACAAAGTATAAAAGTGACAGTATATCAGGTATTATAGAAGACTGATTCATGACTTTAAAGCACTAGAAAGCATCCCAAATGAAACACAGAAAAGAGATGAAATCTACCACAAACTACCTTAAATTTCTGAGAAGTAAAAGGTGAACTTATTGAATAAAAATAAGATGAGCTACAATGTAATGAAAGATGTGAGAAAAATTCTACAAAGGGAATGGAATAAAAGTGTAGCAAATGAGATTAAAAAGATTGCAAAGAGCATACAAGACCAAGCTGAGTTTATAAAACAAGATTTTTATGGGCCTATTTTCCCATCCGCCACACTAGAAACACCAAAATAATTTTTGCCATTCCTCCTTTCTCTATCCCTAGGCCATGCCATGTTAGTCCCATGAATAACCTCCCTGGTTTCTATAGTTCGTCTAGATGTCAGTACGGTCTTCAAATTAATCTGCCTTCCATTCTGAATTGTGTTGCCAAATTCTTTTTCCTAAGGCACCAGCTTGATCATATCACTTTTTTTTATTTTTGCTCTAAAATCTTCAAAGGTTCTTCTGTCTTCTGAATAAAAATTTGGACTATGTTTCACCTGCAATTCAAAGTCCTACTTATTTCTGTAGCTTTTTATAAGTCTTATGATATACCTATACTAAGTTATCTGGAAATAATTTTAACAAACTTTCATTTTATTGCCTCTTACTGTGTCATTAATGAAAACATTTAACTGAGAACATTCAAGGTAGTATTTTTGAAAAAACGGCTGTGCCAGGTCTCAGTTGCAGCACACTGGATCCTCGATCTTTGTAGCAGGATGCAGGATCTTTTAGTTGTAGCATTTGAACTCTTAGTTGCAACATGTGGGATATGGTTCCCTGAACAGGGATTGAATCTGGGCCCCCTGTGTTGGGAGGATGGAGTCTTAGCTACTGGACCACCAGGGAAGTCCCTACAATGTGACATTAATCTAAATGCCAGGGATAAAGTCATTTTCTTTAAAATCTAGTTTCATGGAAATCTGATCAACTTCATACAAATCAATATAATGAAGTTTCTGAACTTTCAAAGTTGAAGATCAGACCTAGATAAAAGTAAAATCACTATGGTACATTCATTTAGGAAGTTTTATGTGAAACAGCCAACTGGCCTCTATGTTGAAAACATTATGGAATGAATGATTTGCATGAGATTCAAGAGAGAACCCTGAGACAGAGAAATGTATGAGAATCATACTGAAATGAATGAAAAAGTTCTAATTTGTCCCGTACAGAACAATTTCCCTCTGTCTGGGAAAGGATGAATGACCTATACCACAAGAATGGAAAGTTAAAATTTTCCTGTGATTTGGTGAAATGCTTTTGTGCATAGAATATGTATTTCATCTCTTTGACAAATATTTTTTTGTATCTACTAATATGCCCTATACTAAATGAATAGGTCAATAAGATCCTAAAAATGGCCTGGAGTCAGAGAAATGAAGCTATGAACATTAATAGCATTGTTTATGGTATTTATGTTTCTCCGTGAATAAGACCCATGACTTTTTGGCAGCAAAGTGAATTACTAAGGTGGGTATGAGTCTACCTAGTAAGTGCGAGTGAATTACTGGCCAAGAGTCTATTATAGGAATACTGACTAAGCGTGACAATGTGTATTCATAAAGGGAAAAGTCACACATCAGAAAAGGAAAGTGGATTACTTTAGGCATTCAAGCATTTTCAAAGGCCTCTTCTAATTCTTAGGATTATAGAAGTTTATTGTCAAAACTGAATTTTTTGTATTTTCCTCTTAAAGCTCCTCAGACACTCTATGTCAAGCTTGTTAAAATAAAGGTTAAAATTCTGAGACTGGGCTTCCCTTGTGGTTCAGTGATTAAGAACCCACTTGCCAGTGCAGGGGACCCAGGTTTGATCCACGGCCAGGGAAGATCCCACGTGCCATGGGGCAAGTAAGCTGGTACACCACCACTCCTGAGGCAGTGTGCCCAGAGCCCAGGCTCTGTGACAAGAGGAGCCGCTGTGATAAGACGCCCACACCCACCAGAGAAGAGTCGCACCCCCTCACCTCAACCAGAGAAAGCCTGTATGCAGCAACAAGGGCTAAGTGTAGCCAAAATAAATAAATAAAAATAAAAGAGTTCAGAGACATTTACCATGAAATTGGTGAAAGAAACTTAAGCTTTTGGGATCCTCACTTGCACTGGTTCCTTTTAAATAAGGAACTATTCATTTTTAAATAAGTGAATACTATTGCAATTCTATACTTTTCTTTGTTAAAAGACCCCAAGAATTGTATAAGCTTTAGCTCTCTCTCTCTCTCTCTATATATATATATATATATATTTACAGGGCTTCCCTTGTGGCTCAGCTGGTAAATATTCTGCCCACAATGTGGGAGACCTGGGTTTGATCCCTGACTTGGGAAGACACCTTGGAGAATGGAAAGGCTACCTACTCCAGTATTCTGGCCTGGAGAATTCCATGGACTGTATAATCCATGGGGTCACAAAGAGACACTACTTTCACTTCCCTAGGACGCAGTATACCTAGAAATGCTTCTGGTATAAACCTCAGAATTCTTAGAACCTTAGAATTTTTGTTCACCTCATTTTACTTAATTCTTAGAGAATTAATATTTCATCCTTCAAAACTCTCTTGGATTTTTCTCTTTCTTGTCAGTTTCTGCTAATTACTATTGAATTTAGTTCAGGGCATCTTCACTTGAAAAACTGTATCATGATGACAGCCTGATAGTTGGTTTTACTGACTTTAACTCTCCTCCAAATGAATCTACCCTATGTAAAGTTGGCAGACTAATCTTCTTAAAAGACATTTACATGCTCAGGCCTGAAGCCAGAGTATCACTTTTACTTGATAGCAGGTAATTTAAAAGATTACCCCCGACCTGTCCTTTTCTTCAACAATGTCAGGCAGATATAGAGGTAAATGCAAAAAGAACAGATTCTGAAGCTCAGATGCAGAGAGTTGGATTCACTATCATTCTTGGCTCCTGACACATCCTCACCATTCGAGGCCCTTAGGCCTTCTTCATTCATTCTGTCCCGACAAATTGGCGCTTACCAAGAGCATCACCAAGGACTGAACAACAAGGCATTTGCCATCCACCTCTACTGAGATCGAACCTCATGCTGCTATAGCTGCTGACCTTCAACAACCCCTGAGGGAGTTCAGGGTGGAGTGAGGTGCTCTGTGCTCCAGGGAATCTGGTGGGACAGGTCTTTAGATAGTTGGAGGCTTTTAGGAATGTTTCCAGGATGTTTTTGGATGTTATGATCTCAATCCTTACATCTCCTCATATCTAGAGAAGCACTAAATCCCTTCATGGTGACATCAGACCCTCATGACTAACAAAAAACCTTTTGTAAATTGAGTGCTTCATGGTATTGAACTCCCCCTTCACCAAAACTTATATATTGACTTTTCCCCACTGCCACTTTGGAGCAGTCTCTCAGAGCTATCTGAGATGCTGCCTCCCGGGCTGCGGTCCTCTTTTTGTCCCAAATAAAACTTAACTCATGATTCTCAAGTTGTACGTCTTTTTTTAAGTCGACAATTCTTTGATTTAAAATAATACAACCGGACTTTCTTGGTGGTCCAGTGATTAGGAAGCCACCTACCAATGCAAGGGCATGGGTTGACTCCCTGGTCCTGGAAATTTCCACTTGCTGAGAGGCAACTCAGCCTCTGCACCACAGCTAGTGAAGTCTGTGTGTCTGTATGCCATGGAACCTGTGCTCCACAACAGGAGACGCCGCACACTGAGAAGCCCACTCACTGCAACTAGGGAGCAGCCCCTATTCAATGCAGTGAGAATGCCCATGCACAGCAGTGAAGACCCATTATAGCCAAAAATTAATTAATTAAAAAAAACCCAACAAATACCCATGAAATTAACATGAAGACTAGAACATGAATTTACATTTACATTCCCTTCTTTGACCCTCCATTGCACCATTCACCCTCTTCGTATTCAAGGTACCACTATTTAAATCATCCTTTTTTAAAATGCCAGAGTAGAAGGACATGCACTTATTTCCTCCTGCAAGAGTACCAAAATCACAATTAGCTGTTGAACATTCAGCGGCAGAAGGACTCTGGAACAAACCAAAAACAGATGTGACATGAAAGTCGCTTAGTCATGTCCAACTCTTTGCAACCCCACGGACTATACAGTCCACGGAATTCTCCACACCAGAATACTGGAGTGGGTAGCCATTCCCTTCTCCAGGGGATCTTTCCAATCCAGGGATTGAACCAGGGTCTCCTGCATCGCAGGCAGATTCTTTACCAACTAAGCTATCGGTGGAGCCACTCCCCACCCACAAACAAAAAAAGGCCCAAAGACAAATAAGAAACTGCAGCGAGATGATAGGAGGGGTACAATTGCAATAAAACTGAATCTCATACCTGCAAGGTGGGTGACCCACAAACTGGAGAACAATAATATCAAAGTTCTCCCACTGTTGTGAAGGTTCTGAACCCCACAGCAGGCTTCCCAGCCTGGGGATCCAACAAAGGGACTGGGACTCCCCAGGGAATCTGACCTTGAGGGCCAGCAGGGTTTGATTACAGGAATTCCACAGGACTGGGGGAAACAGAGACTCCACTCTTGGAGGGCACAAACAACATCTTGCCCTCACCAAGACCCCAAAGAAAGGAGTCGTTACCCCACAGGAGGCTGAACTAAAACCATCCGCTAGTGTTGGACCATCTCCTGTGGAGGCAGGGATCAGCGGGGCCCACCGCAGGGACTGGCAGCACCTGTCTGGGAAAGCCCCAGTTGGAGGCTCCTCTTGGAAGGTGAAGAGAGAGAGAAAGGTGAAAAGAGAGAGAAAGGTGAAGCAAGAGAGAGAGAAAGGTGAAGAGAGAGAAAAAGGACTTGAGAAAATATTTGAAGAAATAATAGACGAAAATTTCCCTAACATGGGAAAGGAAATAGTCAACCAAGTTGTGGAAGCACAGAATCACAGGCAGCAAAAACCCAGAGAGGAATACACCAAGACCGATAGTAATCAGACTGACAAAAAGACAAAAATAAAATGTTAAAAGCAACAAGGGAAAAGTGACAGCATACAAAGGAACTCCCAACTCAGCTGATTTCTCAACAGAAACCCCATGAGCCAGAAGGGAGTGGTGTGGTACATTTAAACCAATCAAAGGGAAGAGTCTGCACCCAATAGGGCTCTCCTTCAGATGATGGAGAGATCAAAAGCTTCTCAGACAAGCAAAAGTTAAGAGAGTTCAGCACCACCAAACCAGCTGTACAACAAATGATGAAGGAACTTCTCTAGGCAGGAAACACAAAAGAAAGAAAAGACCTACAGAAAATAAACCCAAAACAATTAAGAAAATGGTAATGGGATCATACATATAGATAACTACCTTAAATGTAAATGGATTAAATGCACCAACCAAAAGAGACTGGCTGGGCAGATACAGAATGTGTCTTAGATATATGTGTGTGCAGGCTGTCACTTCAGTCTTGTTCAACTCTTTGCAACCCTACAGACTGTAGCCCACCAGGCTGCTCTGTCCATGGGATTTTCCAGGCAAGAATACTGGAGTGGGGTGCCATGCCCTCCTCCAGGGGATCTTCCCAGCCCAGGGATCGAGCGCCCTTCTTGTATGCCTCTTACACTGGCAGGCAGGTTCTTCACCACTGGCACCGCCCGGGAGGCCCCGGTCGTTACATGTGCATGTATGCAGTTCCACTTACATCGTTTGCTTGACACCCAAGTTGTATTACATACATTGTTTTATACTGTTAGGTTAATCATGTTCCCATTATGGCTTGCGATGTAATGACCTTTTATTTTTTGTCTATTGATTGTGAAAACTGATAAATATTTTTTACTATTGTGATTACATAACTATTACTCAATACCGTTGTAGCATGATTGGTCAACAGAAAAATAATAGAACTCTATATCACCAAAACTACTATTTAATAGAAAAACCTGTAATCACTTTTTTTTTTTGTAATATAAATACATATATACATAACAAGGATAGCAGAACACTAAACAAAATGACATAACTGGTCAGATGGCACGATTCCACTCTGCCCTGCCCTATGAGATGGATGACTGCATGGACGTACAAGGGAGAAGGGCTTCCAGGTGTATGCAAAGCCCCCTCCATCCCCACAGCCCCAGAGGCTGTGGACTGAACCTTTGTGGAACTCAGTTCCTACAAGTCAACACACTGACTCCTTGACTGCCCAAAAGAGTCTGGCACGGCACTGCACCCCACACAGCCTGGCTCCAGTCCGGGTGCAGACAGCGTGGCTGCTGAGAGGCGGCCAACTGCAGTGAGGCGGCTCCCTCTGACACCAACTGTGTGAGAGGAAACAAAGGTCTTCGGTCTCTGAAGCAGGTGCCCTGGAGCGGTGCAGACACTGCCCTCCACAGAGCAGCCTTGATCCGGGGCTGCCATCGTCCTTGCCGGACACCAGTGTTCTCACCGTAGGTAATAGTCGATCGCAGCAGAGAAAGCAGCAAAACCTCCACAGCCGATGACCCCAGCCTTCAAGCCAGCTCTGAAACGAATGGCTCCTCCAGTGATGCAGCCACTAATGACACTGTTCTTCCAATCTGATTTTCCCCGGTAAGATTCTACTAAACATTCAATGCAGGAAAACATGGCGCCCACAATGGCAACATTTTTGGCATAGGACATTCCTCCCTGGCCCATGTCTTTAAGAACTTCTCTGGCCGTTGGCGTGCGGTAAGCATCCTTAGGGTCAAAGCCCACATTGGTATCAATGCCAGAGGTGAACACCCCAAATGCACCTCCCAAGACAAATCCTCCCACGCATGCCAGCGCAGCCTTGAAGGCGCAGCTTTCCATCGCCCTCTCGATCGCCTTCTGCTCCTCACTCCTGGCTGGACTCGGGATCCCGCCCAGGCTCCCGGGCTCCAGGAGCCGGGGCTGACGCTTGTCGCCCACCAAGGACTGTAGAAGGCTGCACTGCCACCGCCTCAGGTGCGGGGCTCCCAGCACTTGGGGCGGGCGCCGCCACGACTGTGGCTGCCCAGGAGACCCGGCACCCTTCTTCCCACAGCCTGTAACCACTTTTTAAAATCCTGATGCATATCCTACTTATCTTGGAATTTTTTGAAAAATACAAATGCCCGGGTATTGTTTTATTTTCTCCAGAGCTCCATATATCTTTCTAATGAGCAACCCTGTTTAAAAAAAACTGTATTATATGATGATCTTTTACTTTATCTAGTTTGTTTCACTTTTTCTATTTCATATTCAGTGCTCCCATTTCAATCTGTTTTCCAGTTTCTCCATCTCCTTTTTTTTTGGATGTCCTTTCTCAAGCATAGTAGCTTGATATATATATATATATATATATACACATATATATATGTATATGTATTTTGTATATATTAAAAATATTTTGTATATATATTTTCAGTTCAGTCACTCAGTTGTGTCTGACTCTTTGTGAACCTGTGGACTGCAGCACATACATATAATATGTATAACATATACATATATTTTAGAGAACTTATGAAATTTTGCCTAATTGAAACATTTGTGACATTTTGATTCCACTTATTTGACTTAGTATGAATAGAATGCTAGATTTCTAATCAAAAAAATATGCAAAAAGCAATAAAGGTTTACTGTATAGCACAGGGAACTCCAGTCAGTATCTTGTAATAACCTATAATGGAAAATAATCTCAAAAATATATGTGTATATGCATAAACTTGCTGTGCACCTGAAACACTGTAAGTCAACTACACTTTAAAAATATGTATACATTAAAAACTATCATTTTCTTGCTATCTTTTTAATATAATTATACACATCATAGTTATATATTATATAATTATATTTAATTATATAATATTTATCTTTGTTATCTTATTATACACGTATTTATTATACATGTATATATGTACATATACATATATATTCCTAAATAGTGTTGGGTGGGGAACTTAGAAGTTATTAACATTATAAAGTCTACTTCATGCTGTAATTCTTACATTCTTTTCTCTCAATATTGTATTGCTAGGATTAATTAAGGCATGCTTGTGTGCAAGCTCAATCGCTTCAGTTGTGTCCAACTCTTTGCAATCCTCTGGACTGTAGCCCATCAGGCTCCTCTGTCTATGGAATTCTCCAGGCAAGAATATTGGAGTGGGTTGCCATGCCCTCCTCCAGAGGATCTTCCTGACCTAGGAATCAAACCTATGTCTCCTGTATTGCAGATTTTCTACCTACTGAGCCAACTGCAAAGTCCATTATTAAGGACTATAACTGTAGTACTGTATAATCTAGAGTATATATCCTAATTTATCTATCCTCTATTTGTAGATGGGCATTTGGGTTGTTTTTAGATTCTGACATTAAAGAGAATGCTCATATGAACAATCTCGTATATATGCTGGTACTTGTTCAAGTTTCTTTTGGGTATACACCTAGGAGCAAAATGGTAGGTCATGGGGTACGCAAACATTTATCTCTACAGGGTAATGACAAACTTTTGAAGGGGGCTGTACCAATTTACACTCCCATGAAGATCAAAAGATTCTGCTGATCCATATCATCTAGATATGGTCCAGATTAACAAAATCTTTTAAAATTTATGGTACCATATGCCTATATCAAGCCTATATTTTTTTTTTTAATTTTTATTATTGTTTTAGCCATACA